>JAHHUM010000320.1:555677-757528 GCA_036173005.1 Crenichthys baileyi
GATGGAACCTTTCCTGGAAGAATAAGATCTGTATTTTGAACCATGAGAAGCATTTATGTAGATCACCACCTGCACAGAAGCTACCAGGCCCAGAGCTGGAGATTACATTACCAGAAGCAACTTTTCAGTGATTTTATCCTAACCCTGATGGTTTATAAAAGGGGAAGTTGAACATGTTAGGGCTGCACGATATTAGAATATGTTGCGATGGCGATAATACGGATAAATATTGCGATGACGATATCTGTTGCTATTTAAGCCTTCTTTTCTCCGTTTCTTTTCTTTTTCTTCTTCTTTTCTCCGTTTCTCTCATCTGCTGACATTAAACTCTGTCCAAGAGGCAAAATATCACATTAGCATGAAAAATACAAGTTCATAATACTTGGAATATATTGGCTGATAATTATTGCACACACTGATATTGTGATGACCTGTTCAGACCTGGTACATGTAGGTCATTTGAGTACATTACATCTCTGTTGTCCTATTTGAGCGTCCGTAACCCATGTCGATGGTTGTCAAGACAGCCTTATGCTCACATTGTTCTCTCTGCAGGACCTCTCAGTAGCAGTTGTTAGAGGGCGCCTTCCAACTTTAGCTAAACATTAATACCTGCCAGTGGCAACATGTCCAATATGTTGGCTCATCTATGGCGACACCAGGGGTCATTGATTAATGGCACAGAGGGAAAGAGAATCAGTGTGAACAAAGAACAGCCTGCCAGTTAAAAGTTTCATAGCTAAATATATGCAATAGGAATGCATGATATATCAGCATTAACTTTGGTGTCGACCGATGTTTTACCATTTCGGTCCGGCATTAGCAGCGCTGTCCCCTGCCAGGAATCTTTCTGCATGGAGTTTGCATGTTTTTCCCGTGCATGTTTGGGTTCTCTCTGGGTACTCCAGCTTCCTCCCACGATCCAAAAACATTAACATTAGGTTAATTGAGCCCTCTAAATTGCCCTTAGGTGGGAGTATGTGCATGGTTGGTTGTACTCTGTGTTGCCCTGTGATGGACACTCGACTCTGCAAGGACAAGCGGGTATAGACAGTGGATGTATGGATGGTGGCCTTATTTGGTCATGTGATAGTGATGCAGCGCAGGATGGGGTGGGGTGGTGGGGGGCTGGGGGGTGTATTTAACTGAAGCAGAGGAGGGGGTCACATCCAGCTTTAACTCCAGACTGTCTCCATGAAGTGACGAATGCTAATTGTGTGATTTTGATCTTTTACTTTTTATGACTGGAGAATAGCTGATATATGTTGTGGATGTATGGTGTCACTGCAGTGCTTATAACTCCAGTAATACCACTAGTTTCTATGACTGTTTGGTCAGAAATAATTCATTCGCTCCCAAATTTGACTCATGCGTTACTTTCAGCTGGTCAAGGAGGCCTTCGATCACCACAGTAAGCTGGCGCTGAAGGCCCAAAAAGAGAAGCAGATGAAACAGGAGAAGGAACAGAAGGATAAAGCTGAAAGAGCTGCCAAGCTCGCTGAGGAGGAGAAGAAAAAGAAGTTTGACGACGGACCAAGAATTCAGGAGCTGACAGACGAAGAGGCGGAGAAGCTACAGTCTGAGCTCGACAAGGTGAAACCTGGATGCTTGGATTTACTATTCCTTTGCAGCCTAACCTCTGTCATAAATGATTGACTTATATGTTGTTCATGTCATAGAAGAAGGATGAGGAGAAAATGAAGAACGAAACAGCGAATGAAGAGAAGACAGCTGACAAAGGAGAGAAGGGGGTGAGTGAACAGTTTGGCACTTTGAAGCTTTAAATTATTGCCCTCGCAGCTTTCCATCTAACTCTGCTTTTACCTTCAATTCTATCCAGTCTGACTCAGAGGCAGAGGAGGATGAAAAGGACAAAGATAAACTGAAGCCTAATTCAGGAAACGGAGCTGACCTTCCTAACTACAAGTGGACACAAACGCTGTCCGAAATCGATGTATGTTTTCATGCTCGACTGTGTGTCTCTGCTTCCATTTGGATAATCAAGCATCTGACACTGAGGTTTAGTTATAATCATCCCCAACCCTTCATCTGTAAAAACGGAGCCACTCGTATAGCAAGCACCTCCTGTTTCTCCTGAGTTCTGTTTTTACTAAACTTGAATGAATGATTACGGAAAATCCGAGCTCTTCGGTTGGGCACAGCTGTTATTCATTTTGATCTCTAGTTTTTGAGAAAATATTTGTTTTACTTTAAACATTTTATTGTTAAGACGGTTCGATTTTCCCAAAGGGAGGAAAAAACATTTTATGTATAGCTTATATAGACGCATCACCTGAATAATCTTCAGCTGTTCTGTATGGTTTTTATACGTTCATTTTAAACCGCAACACTTATTAGGGGATCTTTCAAAGTGGTCCTGACTGGTAGTTTTCCAACCTCTTTAAAGCAGATTTTTACTGGGAGACGTTCCCGAAGACATTGTTTCTTTCTTCAAAGTGATTCAGTAGAGCTTTCAGCTGGAAAGTTGGAATGTTTTGATATGATGTGCTTAAAAACTGCATGAGTAGAAGAAGTATCGGCCCAAAATGAACTATGTATGAAAAGCTCCGTTAAACAAAACAGTTCTTGTTACCTAGACTGAATTAGGGCTTAAGCAGTTAATCGCATAAACCGATGATTGAAATAAATCCTCAACTAATTTAGTAATCGACTAGTCGTTAACTACAGTATACAGACTCTAAAACATGCCTTTTGCTGAAAGAACAACCCACTCAGTAATTAGGCCACAATTGTACAAAAAATACACATTTTACATTAAGATGAAAAACGTTGGTTTGTAAATATCCAAATATTCCTTAAGTGGTCTAGTTATAGCTTCACGTGGTTCAGAAATGGCCCCTTTTGCTCTCCGATTATTAATTGGTTAATCGAAACAATAATTGACAGACTAATCAATTAGCAGAATGATCATTAGTTGCAGCCCTGGACTGAACCACTCCTCATTCAGGATAAATCAATAATCAGAAAGTTTGCATAACGTAGCAAACCCAGTAGGCTATAATCGTCTTGGTCTTTCTTCGCCTGTCGAATCTGTACATTGTATTTTTGGACCATTTAGATCTGTAGTAATGGTCACATGTTGATGAAGCTGGAGGAAATGAAGTATCGCCTCTTTCCTTTGTTGGCGGACCTAGACAGAAGGTCACTCTGAGTCCAATAGATGCCTGGATGAACTGAACGGTAAATTAGCTGGAATTATACTTGGTCCTTCTTGTCTTCCCGTAGCTTGCCGTGCCTTTTGATGTGAAGTTCCGCATCAAGGGCAGAGATGTCGTGGTGGACATCCAGCGTCGCTCCATCAAGGTTGGTCTGAAAGGCCACCCTCCTGTTATAGAAGGTCAGCTCTACAATGAGGTGAAGGTGGAGGAGAGTTCCTGGCTCATCGACGACGGCAAAGTGGTTACTGTCCACCTGGAGAAGGTGAGATGGTGTGGTTCCCTCTAAAATCCCCTCTCTTCAGCTTTAAAGAGATTTAATGCCTTGTTCTTTGATTGTCATGTCTGATTTCTTAGATTAATAAAATGGAGTGGTGGAGCAAGATTGTTACCACAGATCCAGAAATGAACACCAAGAAAGTCTGCCCTGAGAACTCAAAGGTAAACCATAGAGGTCGACTCTCTGCTCCGTTGGTTGTTAGAAAGTGACAGGGATCATAAACCAGTCATGTCCTCCACTCTGCTGTGTGTTTCCTGCTGAGCAGCTGTCAGACCTGGACGGAGAGACACGTGGAATGGTGGAGAAGATGATGTACGACCAGAGGCAGAAATCTATGGGCCTGCCAACATCTGAAGAGCAGAAGAAACAAGACATTTTGAAGAAGTAAGTTCCCACTGTTGGAGCATCTCCAGATAATATATCTGTACAGCAAACTGCTTTTTGAATTAGATTGGAGAGCAGATTGACCCTAATTTCTGTTTCAATTTCTGTTTTATTGGATTCTTGGGTTCAAAGGTTATACCTGTTATTAGTGATACAACTTTTTTTTGTTTGCTCCTTTATAGTTAGGCAAGTTACTCTTGTAGAGATAATCTTGAATAATCTCCTGTATTTGTATATTATTTTCTGAACCTGTGGTTCTGATCCTGTGTAGACCAGTTGACTCCAATGAATGTGAGAGATTATGACCCCTTCTCAAAGTAAAATGACTCCGATTACTCTAATTTCATATTAGCTTTTTTAGTTTTCCCAACCAGAGGTGAGCTGATGCATCAGAACCTGCATCTATACATTGAGTTAATGTGGGTATTTGTGTTAGTTTTATTTCTATTGTTCTACATGGATTATTGAAGCAGTCTAAAAGGTAGAGACAGCTCAGAGGTCTAAAAAACTGCTTTAAAGATGTCTGCTGCCTGGTAGCATAAAACCATGAAGAAAGATCTTTATGAATTAGATCCAAGTTGGATCTAATCGGTACATCAGCAGAGTAGACCTTTCCCAGGAATTTGTGTCTTATTTCAACGTTAGGATCCTGCAGTTTTAAGGGTTGGCTCTTTTTCCTGTGCTTCTGGTCTTGGTTAACGTTAATCAACTTTTCTCTGAATCTTGTCTAAAAATGGCTGCTAGAGTTAACATTTTAATGAGTCTTAGAGAGAGAACTGGACTTCACTGTCACAAAGTGTCGTACTTTGAGACTGGTTGTGTTTTTCCACTGTTGCTACACTCTCACCGCTGTGATGAGTCTGAACATAACTTAAAAAAACAAAAATGTCCTTCTGACTTTCTGTAAATCAGAGTTGGAACTGCTGTGAATTTATGCGGGGTCTGTAAGGAAAGATTAGCATGAATTCTGGGAACTGGACTATTCAGAAAATGCTCACAGTCCCTTATCATTTAAAAACAGTCACCCTATAGTTCAAACAGATTTTTATCCATGCTAATCTTTCTGACTTGCTTACATTGTGTTTCCTGATCTGACGTTTCCTCTCCCTGCAGGTTCATGGCCCAGCACCCAGAGATGGATTTCTCTAAAGCCAAATTCAGCTGAGAGTTGCTGTTGGCCTTAGAGTCCACGTCCTGTTTTATGGTAAATCCCGTTGGAGCCGTCGTCAGGCACTAAACCATCATTTCTCTGTTGGAAACGGTTTCTTTGACTTCCTTGTCTTAAATGCTTACGTTCATGTGTTTATTTGCTGGAGAGTCTTTTTGATAAATGTGAGTTCAGCATTTTCTCCCTGCATGCAGTGTCTGATATTTAAAGAGATCTGGATTTTTTTTAATAAATGGAAAAATAAATGGATTTGAACTCAAAGAGGCTGTCATTTTTGTACGTCCAGGAAGTGGAACATTTGAAATTATCTGCAGGTAAATGCAAAGGGAAAGAACATTCTTACGCGTTTGGCCACAAGAGAGCAGCATTTTCCTGTAAGTCTTGGACTAAGCCTGTATGAAATGCAGCTGGATGCAGTAAGGAGTTATTCTTTAAATCTGAGGAAGGTTGATGGTGCTAATCCCACAGCAGCCTAACAGCTGGGATTATTTACCACCACAGGGTGGCCACTGACAGTCAGATCGAAGAGTTTATACAATATGTTAACCTGAATCTGAGTTGGGAAAATGTAGTGTCCACTTACACTACAAATGAATGTAAACCATTCAGATCAGTGGCATCCAAACTTTTAACCACACAGGCCAAAGTCATCAATTCAAGTGCTTGCCGGCCACAAAATTTCAATTTGTTTTATAAAAATCCCCAAAATGATTTTAAAATTTTTTTACCTGCTCAACAATAAATTACACGGAATATTTTAAAACGTATAGCTGTTTTCGCATTAAGGGTTTTGTTGGTTTGCTATATCAAGAAAGGCATACAGAGCCGTTCAATTACACACCAGCCTCAAGCCTTTATTTCTGTTAAATATGATGATTTCCCACTTAAATAAACACATTTAGGATTAAAACATTGCATCAGACCAATACAATATTTTTAATTCAGAGACTTAATGAGAAGTATTCTCTGTAGCTGCTTAAAGCTTATTTTTAAAAGGTACTTTAAATCTAATAATTTGAATGTGACTAGTTTCCAGATTTGACGGACTTTTTTTGTTTATTCTCAGCGACAATAACAGGATTTGGGTCACTCTGTCTTTAAAGACAGTTACTGTATTTAGCCAAGTTTAATCAGTCAGTGAGTAAAAGTTGGTGGATGTTTGTGGTCCTATTTCCTATGAAATTAAAAAGAATGCAAAACTTATGATGGTTTAAATATGAATAATTTGTGTAACCACCTGTGCTGCTTGGCCAAATATGTACCATTTTTTAATTGCGGTCTGGGGTCACACAAAATCAGTCCTTGGGCCACGAATGGCCCATGGGCCGCATTTTGGACATCCCTCATGTAGATTTCCTGGTTTGGCCCGTGATATGCAACTGCAAAGTAAAGGCTCTGAAAGAATACCCTGTAGCTACATAATGAACATCAGCATTACCCTCTACACAGTTACTTGAACAGGGGTGGCAGAATCAAGTTGTAGAAGTGTTCTGCCCCAAGAGAGACTGGTGCACTTCACAAAATAGAAAGCATCATGAGGAAAGAACATTATGTGGAAATATTCAAGCAACATTCAAAACTTCAGCCAGAAGGTTGAAGCTTGGGCACAAATTGGCCATACATAGTTAGATAACGGCTTCAGACCTCTGAGCTGTGGCTTCAACAGTCAATGTTTGGGAGTGGCCTTTGTAGGGCTCTAAACTCAGTAAAGATACATATATATAGTGGACAGAGCTAAAAGGTGTTTGTGAGTGAGGTGGCCGTACAACCCTGATTCAGTTCGGTCAGGAAAACATTCAGCAAAGATACTTAAGACAGATACTTAAGTATCTGTCCCAAGTCACACTTAAGGCAATCTGACCAAATACCAAGGAAATTATTGTAAACAGCTAATTTATCATCCGCACATATAAGCTTACCCTTTAATGGTGAGGCTGTAATGATTTGCCAAGTCATGTGGACAATGAGGAGAACCAGCATGTTAACACAGATCAGTGAAACACACTGTCTTTCTCTCAGGCTACAATGGATATCATGGGCCTCTGCTGATTGCTACTTCACAGAGCTCCAGTGTGCAGACAACTTTTGTCAGGTTGAGACTGTCCATGGAGAAGTAGACAGGGCCTGTCAGGATGGTGAGAGGCTGTCACCAAACCCTGCGGCGACTGGACGTAACATAGATTAGCTTGTGCTGGATAGCAACTCTTCCTAATGTGTGAAATTGCTCATGTAGCTCAAAAACACTCCTCAAACAGCCGTCCCTTCAGGCTCTGGTGTTTTAGCGAACACCGAGCAGCTCTGCTAAACACAGGTAACCAGGTGAAGTAGGAAACTTCAGACACAGGGCAAATGTACAGCAGACCTTGCATTTATGTCACTGTGAAAAGCAATAGACAGTGTTCATCCTATAGTAGAAAGTAGTAAAAAGTACAGGTACAAATCAAAAACATAGAATACCTTGAAAAACTTTAATGTTTTTGTCACTCATTTCAGAAAGTAAAAAAATTGTATATTATATAGATATAATACACATAGAGGGAAATAATTGTGGCTTACACATAACACCAAATTATGTCTCAGAAAATTAAATGTTGTGAAAAAGTTAAATATATAAATGAATAAATAAATATTTGGGAAAACTTGGTGTCACAACCTAATCAGTTGATAAACTCAAAACAACTGCAAAGGTTTCCTGAGCCTCTAAATGGCCTCTGTCTGGGTCAGTAGGTTACACAATCATGGGGAAGACTGCTGACTAGACAGATGTCCAGTAGATAGTCAATGACACCCTTCACAAGGAGGGTAAGCTAAATTTCTAAAGAAGTTGGTTATTCACACAATGCTTTATCCAAGCATTCACACTAAAAGTTGAGTGGAAGGAAAAAGTGTGGTAGGAAAATCTGCAGCCATGACAGGAGTAAGTAAAATCCATTCAAGAAGTTGGTGGAGCTTAACATGAGCGGACTGAGACTGGATTCAGTGCATCAAGAGCCGCTACCCAAAGAGGAATCCTATACATGTACTATAAATTCGTCCTTCACTGACCATGGTGTTACTGGGTTTGATTGGCCAGCAAAGTGGCCTGACCTGAACCCCATACAGCGTTATTCCACCGAAGGAAGTCTCATTCTTGAACCTCTTTGGTTTGCGTGCTATCGAACTTTGATGTTTGGTTGTGCACCGGCTCGAGTTTCCACCAGTTTTGAGAGCCAAGCATGAGTCATGAGCAGTGGGCATTACACAGTGTGGTAGCAAAACAGAGGAGCTTGCTGAGCCGCGCGCAGTGTTCCTCTTAAGGCAAAAAGTGAGCATCTATAAACTACAGTTAATGTGAAAAAGCAGACGGCAGCTCCGTGCAAACACAATAGTACGTACAATGTTTTCATTTGCATATGTTCAGCGTCTACGAGTGTAACGGAAACCAGTAGTTGTACGATGTGTGTTTAGTGTATTAGTTTTGCAAATATACAGTGTAAATAATGTTTATACAGTACGTTGTTCGTCTTAGCTGCTGTACTTGTTGCTTCTATTGTCTGCAGCTTCGACCCATCAACAGGTAACGTTGGTGCAGAAAAATCAAGACTTTTCCGCCGAGTTGAACAAGAGTTCACACTCTGGAACCTCTGTTCACTGGTGGAAACACTGGTTCGAAATCATGTTTGGGAAACGGGAAGGGCTCCAAATTGCATTGGTAGGAAAGGGGTATAAGAGAATCTATTGAATATCAAAAGAAAGATGAGAGACACCAGACCCAACAATGCAGATGACCTGAAGGCTGCTATCAAAGCAACCTGGACTTCCATTACACCTCAGCAGAACCAGAGGCTGATCTCCTCCATGCCACACTGCACTGATGCAGTAATTCATGCAAAAGGAGCCCCAACCAAGTATTGAGTACATAGAAATTATCATACCTTTCAAAAGCCTGACATTTCTGTTTAAAATATATTTGTTTGATCTTATGTAATATTCTTATTTTCTGAAACACAGATTTTCGGGTTTTCATGTTCTGTCAGTCATCGTCATCAAAATTACAAGAAATAAAGGATTGAAATATGTCACTCTATGTGTAATAAATTTATATAATAAATGAGTTTCCCTTTCTGAAATGTGTGACAAAAAACAGAACTTTTTCATGATATTCTACACATTTCACAAGAAAAAACCTTCCTGCTGTTTAAAGTATGTGTAATCATTCAGCTGGGGCAAATATCCTGAACCTGAGTCTCTTAATCTGATTCAGTTCTTACTGCACACAGCAGCAGTGCAGTTTCCTCCCGTTCAGCTGCAACACATAAAACTATGTTTGTGAGGTCTTCACAGTTGAATTGGAGGAGTTGTGCTGCTCATGTCTATGCTTTTTTTCAGTTCATGCCTTAAATCAAATTTATACAGGAAGAACAAAAAAGAGTTTAGGTCTGAATGTTACGTTACCCTCACAAGAAGATGGTGTGCAAAATCTAAAAACTCGTTTTTGAATCTGACATTTATCAGTACAGTTCTATGCTCACCCTGGGCCCTGTCTTCGGCTTCAGGCAGCTGCTAAAGGAGCAGTAAGCAGTGGTAGGTTTCCATCCATATTATAGGACATGAATGTACATGTTATTCTTGTTTATAACAGCGTCAGAGGACTGGTCTCTATCTTTCTATCCCTCCTATGAAAGGAGGTTTGTAGCAACAGTAGAATTTTGTTGTTAGGGATTAAGGAATAATTATTTAGTTGACCAGAACTCAGAATAGAAATATAATTTAGCAAATAATCTTAGAATTTAGGAATTTCAATTTACCTAAATACAAAATTCAACATGTAACACATATAAACTATGTGAAAACACAGAAACTGAGGTGTTCATGGATATAGTTAAAACTTTTTCACAAGTTGTCAAGAAAAAATCACCAGCTTGTAAGACTGTGGATGTCACATGACAACACTAGAGAAAGTATGAGAATTGTGAATGCTTTTCAAGGTGGTCCAACGTTTAACATAGATGATGTAATATGGCTTTAAAATGAAATGTACTGTTTTTTGATGTTTTTAAACTTACACTGTATTGCCAAAAGTGTTTGTATACTTTTAAATGTATATGAACTTTGATGACATCCTATTCTTAATCAATGAGGTCCAGTTTGTTGATGGGCCAAACGTTGCCAGCAACAGCAACTTTTACTATTATGTAGACATCTTCCACAAGGTTTAGGAGTGTGTTCATAGTTAGACGAGACAACCAGAGTTGCACCCTCCACTCTAATTCATCCCAAAGGTGTTCAAGAAGGTTGAGGTCAGTACTCTTCAGGCCAGTCAAGCTTCCCCACAAAAAATTTACACACCTGCAGCCATGGAAGTTATTGGAACACCAGAATTCATTGATTTGGTGGTGTGAACCAATACTTTTGGCAATACAGTGAATATACATTGAGGGATTTGACATTTTGAACTGCTTGGTTCATTAAAACAAAGAAGTATCTGTTTTTTAGCTAATTTTCCAGCTGTTTTATTTGAAAACTGTTTTGTTTGAAAGTCCAGGCCAGAGGCCCAGGAGGGTTTTCTAGGGCTGGGTGGGGCGGCAGTATGACTGCTCAGGGGTTGAGGGCACAGAGCAGGCAGAGTCTGCTCAGCTAAGAGCAATGTCTCACCCAGGTATCAGAATTTCTTCATTAACGAAGACACACAGACATCAGAAGGTCGGGGATGAGGGTTCTGGGGCGGGCAAGATGGGCAGTCTGCAAACACACCTCCCTGCAGCTGCAGCGACTCACTGTTCCAGACTTGACGACTTGTTTTCCCTCCATAAATCAACCAAAAGGTCATGCACAATGTGACGCACCATCACAATCATGCTGCTTGCGCATGTCTTTCTGTCCTTTTCTGTAAGAATATCTGATGGAATATTCCTGGAAGCAAAGGAGGTATACGTGAGGGGACGCCGGCACAAAGATGGCTGCAGTGACTCTCAGTGTTTGGTTTGCAGAAAACTCAAATGTGACATCTGTTACTATCCATATTAAATTACTTTTGAATAAACTCAATCTCTGTTCAAAAAACATTAATTCTACACTGTTCTTGTATTCAAAAACATATTTTCCTACAAATGCACAACTCTGACCCATCCTGACAGCTGCCTCTGTCCTCCACACCTGGGTGCTGGGCACACTCTGCAAAGTGTGCTTAGAACACACACTTCCATGGGTGGAGAGGCAACCAGTGAGCAAAGTCAAATTCTATGTGTCAATTAGAGAATGCCAACAGAGGCTGTAAGTTGGGGTGTACAGAGCAGACCTGCCATCTTGGAAGACAAAAAACATTAGTGAGCACAGGGTCCTCAGATCAACACAGACACTGTAACTGGGATGGCAGGTGGGGCCCGGGGCCCAGCAGGACCTCTTTGCTGCTCCAGACTGAGCAAAGACTATCAGCAAACACAGAGTCTGGACAACTGCTCTTAAACACACGCAAACACACACACATACAAAGAGATTTCAAATGAAAAACAAGAAATCAGCGAAGTAATCTGTTATTTATTTAATTAAGGGTAAATATATAGAGATACTGGGTTTTTTATCATCAATATTTACCGAAGCAGTGGTTTAATAGTTTATAATTAATATTAATTAAATAAAACATACCTTAAAAGATCATAACCTTAAAATTAAAATTGAACTTTAATAAATACAAGGGCAATTCAAATCTGTAATTTGTTTGTATCTTTATTTCACAGAAATGAGAATGAAGTGAAGGAAATCCCATGTCCACATTAATCAGCTTGACTATTTAGAAAACATGAAGAGAGTCAGGATTTGATGCGAGCAGCACTCACTAAAATAAAGGAGAGAGGCCAGTGTTAACAGAAAAGGTGAGATGTTAACCAGGTAGGAGCTTTCTGTGCATTTCTACATTTAGCTGATTAATTTGTGCCACAGTTGGTGAAAGGTTCAAAACGTCCTAAGTAAAAATGGTTCTGGATCTCTACTTTGTGCTAAGCTTTGAGGGAGAATCATTGTTTCAGTCAAGTATTTTATAGATGTGCTACATTGCAAATAATTCAGATTTTTCAACTAAGTTGAAACCATGAACTACTGTTAGGCTGCCCTGTGCAAGAAACCATCGTGCAGAGAGAACCACAATAGCTTGGAGGCACATAAAAAATCCAGCTTTCCAAACACTGTTCTGCCACACATCACATCTGTACAGAAACTCAACCAAGTGACTGTAAGCAGTACATATACTGTAAATGAATGAACCAATAAATAAATACATTTAGGATTAGAAGTCAGTGTTGAGAGATGCCTGTCAGATTTTGTGTTGGAAACAACCTTCTTGGTTGAATTGAAATAATTTTAAATGGAAATCTTCTAGGGGTATGGCTAATTATATACTTTAATTGTAGGGTTTTCATGCTGCCTTAAATTGAATAAATTATTGCAAGCTAGCTGAAATAAAATAAGTAAACATTGCTTGAAAATGACTTGAAAGTGCCTACCCTGATTACAACAGTTCAGCCTTTAACCTCTATTAGCTCTTCTCTTCCACCACCGCAGGAATTTGTATGTTTTAGCCAAAAGGATGCAGACTACTAAACAGGAAAGAGTAGACTTCACATTTTCTCTTTAAAATGCATGTTTGGGTCAGCAGGCACTCTGCTGTTTCAGTCTTCACTGTTTTTTATCTCAGCTTTTGGTCTTTAACAACCATTTATCTGTTATTTGATTTGTCTCATCATGTTAAGTTTAACAGGTGAACAAAGACACCTACTGTCAAGGCTAACAGGGACAAATAGCTTGAAATGGAAATGCAGTAAAGTGGAGAACTGGGAGATGCCAGAACTTCATGGCTGGACCTTTGCTCTGCTGAGATGGTTCCCTGCCACCTGCAGGTCACATTACAGCTTCATTACTGTTTGCCTGTGGCCCCGTGACCCTTGAGCTTTCATTTGCACCTTGGTGAGGACCACTCCATCACTGATTGTGGGGCCGAAACCTCTGTCGGCCTGGCACACACATGCATGACACCCCTGACATCATGAGGGCACAGCCAAGCCTCCGGCTTCTGGTATGAGATGAAACTAATCTTAAAATACATTTTATTGACATACATATGCCGTGTTTGTAAAAAGATATTTTATTACATACAGTGACCATAAACACCAGTCTGTGGTTCAGATTCTGTTGAATAAAAATTCTGACAAACCTCGGTAGTCTGTGTTCTGTCTGCCAGCAGCCAGTAGCTCACAGTAAGGGAATACCAGCACTAACCTGCACATCTAATTGTATTACTTCAGACCCAGGTGTTGACACTATGCGTCCATGTTCTTTGACATGCTGATCTGAACGTGTTAACCGTATGTCGCACCACAATGCAGATTGTAACAAAAAGGTGCCAGTGATTGCGACGTACCCCCGATGGATTTCTTAAACCGGACTTTTTCATTTTGGTCACATGTCAGAGAAGCCACATTCACTTAACGTGGCCATGCTGCCACCGTTATTTAAAGAAAGCTCATAAAGCGGGGCCAAAAGTTTGGTAACTGAGGTTTGCTGCATCAGGGCAAAGTGAGACTCACACCTTGAGACTAAAGCCATGGGTTTTAAAATTAGAACAGGAGCTCGCTGCGCAGCCCTTGAAGATCTCCTGTTAAATCAAATCTTGGCTCTTCATGTTTGCACATTGACCTCAGGTAGGTTTTCTCCACCAAATGGTCCCAGTGTAAGGCCAGGGTTAGTGATGGGGTCAGATATTACCTGGCTCTAGAAAAGCCCTCAAAAGAAACGGTTCACTTTTCAACAGCCAGAGAACCATGTTGGGGGGAGATCGTTACGTCACTTTCTTCATGCAAATGTTTGATGTTCAATTCGTTGTATTCTTGAATTTCTGCTGAGAATTCCCTTAGTGGTGCAAACAGGAATACACATACCATTTCTGCTGGGATTTATAAACACTACTTTGCAATATTAAAGGCTCTGATGGTGTATATGAATGGGGATGTAAAAACTTTGATGGTTCGGCTAAAAAGCAGCTGAGCACAGCTGTGTTTGGTGAATTGACATGTTGACTAAATGATGAGTTATATTAAAACAGAGAGCATTGTGACATGAAACTTTGAGTTTATGGTGGTCCCGTTTCTCCTAAACTGTGGATTTTTTAACAAGTTCTAACCAAGTTTTCATGCTGTTGGTCTCCATCAGCTCATCTTCAACTCCTTACTGGCACCAGTTATTTATTAGTACTCCATGTAGTCCATGTGTACATGGTATCCATTGTGGTATTTTTATTTTTTATTTTTTGCTTACAGTGGTAAACAAAAGGAATCTGTACTGTCACCACAGCTCTGTTCTGTGGACGTGAAATCAAACCAACATGAAGATTTTACAAGGTCCACTGGTTTTATTTTTAATGCTTATACATTTAACTGATACGAAAAGATCACAGCTTAAAGTAGATTGAATTGAATAATTGAAACTTGGATAGAAATGAAACATATTAAACTGAACATTAATTTAATGTGGTTTTGCAAAGTGCTTCTGAGGTAACCAGTGGCTTTATGGACAGGAACTTCAAAAGTAAACTGAAACATTCTGAACCAACCCTGTTAAAATACAGGTAAAAAAATGAAAGTAGTTTTCTTTTTACTGTGAGAAATAGGGTCTTGATAAATAATGTCAAAAGTTTTTTCCACCTTTATTGTGATTATAAGTTAAGTTATATTTACTAAATTATAATATTATTGAAAAGTTGATTTATTTCAGTAACTCAATTCACTAAAAGAAAAACATTATATATATTAATTACACACAGAATTATGTTTTCAAGCCTTTATTTCTGTTAAATATTAGGTTTTTTTTGCTTACCTATAATAAAAACTCGACATTTGAGATTAGAATAAAAAAAACGCTTTTTAGTACAGAAATGTCAGCTTAATGAAACGTATTGTTTATGCTTTAAGGTTATTATTTTCAAAAGGTAGTTTTAATCTGACAAACGAGCCTCATCGCAAAGCGTATTCTAATTTATGGAATATTTATTAATACATCCTGTATACCTGGCATCCTGAAAAACAGGCAAATCTGTTAGTAGAACAGATGTAAAAAATAAAAAAAGGTGCAATGACCTGGTCACAAGTGTGCACACCCTTAAACTAATAATTTATTGATTTAATATCAGCATTCAGCCCAATAAAGTACAAACCTAACATCAGGTATAATGGTAAATGGACTGAACTTATATAGCGCTTTTCCAGTCATACAGACCGCTTTACACTAGAGCCACATTCACCCAATCATACTCACTAACGCTCACACATTCATACACCGATTGGTAGGCAACTTGAGGTTAAGTGCCTTGCCCAGGGGCACATCGACATATGGCAGGAGGAAGCCGGAATTGAACCCACAACCTCCTGATTGCAAGACGACTACTCTTCCTACTGAGCCACAGTCACCTCCATAATGTAATTTTTAAAGCAATAGTGTGGAAAGGTGAAAACTGCTTCAAAGATCTCTCTGGTCAAATGAATCAGTCAGGATAGGACTACAAAACATACACAGCACACATAAGAATCACTGAAATCATCCAGGCCATAGGTATAATCACCCAAAACCTTGTAGGAAACTATAAACATAAAACTAAACTTGAAATTTTGGCTAAAAATTCAAAAAATTTTGAAAAAGTTTGATGCAAAAAACATAATGGTGGCAGCATAATGATCTGTGGTTACCTGTCTTCAATTTTTGTGATTTTTGTTACAGTGGATGGAAATTATAAACATGTCATAATACCGGCCAGTTCTCTCATTCGTCTGCTAAAAAGCTAAAGATGAGGGAGGATTTTATATTTTAGTATCACAGTGCGACCAAGCATCCATCTAAATCAACAACAGAATAACTTCATGAGAGAAAAAAATAGTTTTGTAATGGCCTAGCCAAAGTCCAGAATTAAATCTGTGGGGTCACCCGATGGCTGTAGGCACTAGTTATCATCACAATCTAAATTTGAAGGACTTCTTCAAGGTAGGGTGGGAAAATATTGACAAGATGTAGAATTCCGATAGACTCCATGTAGAAAAGGTGCTTTTGAAAACTTTAGTTCAAAGGTGTGTATACTAGTGTGTCATTGCACTTTTAGAAATGTATTTCCTTCTAACAGATTTATTTGATTTTCAGGTAAGCTGTTCAGGATAAATGTCAACCACACATGAAAGAAATGTTGAAATTATTCATCAAGCTCATTTTCACAAAAACCTGCCCTTTTGCCAGGGTGTGTACACTGTGAGAGTTACTGTATTTTTGTCGATTGAATTCAAAAAATTTTCTTTAAGATAAAAACAAACCAGGTGAAACACATTTGAGAAAGCAGATATTTTTAATTTATTATTAAATGACATAAATAAAACGTGCAGCAAGTTCAAGTAGAAATAGATAGCTTATGTACAGGCATGGGCAGGGGACTTATTTTAGTCCATCAAAAGCCTGCCAGGAATCAAGGCACTTTGGAAACCTTCATAAAAGGCACATTTAAATGGAAAATACAAACATTAATTTTCTCTATATACACACATGTACATATTCATGTTAGCGGAGCCTTCTTTTCTCTTTTAGGGTTAAAGATAAAAACAGAATGTCACTGAACATAGTGGAAAATCAATTTGAAGCTTACTAAGAGCAAGTTAGCATTCAATACTCAAAGCGCAGATCTGTCTACATATTAAATTAGTTGCTTCCTTTCCAAAGTTAGCAGTGACTCCCTTGGCATTAGGTAGCAGATTGCACTTTTCAGTAATGCCTAATTACCAATGTCTTTATTGGTTGTTAAGAAACAGATTATTGTACTCATTGCACTGAGTCTCAAATTAGTCTATTTAAATATATTGTAAAACTGTGGACTTCAGTGTCTTTTTCAAGAACTTGGAATAAATGACCTAAGCCTTTTCACAAGCATCCCAACAGGACATTCCCGTATCTTAGTCTGTACCACAGCTCTGCGTGTCCTCAAGGCCAGGCAGGAAGCCTCGGTGCTGCCTCAGTAGCTCTGAGCTACAGGCGCCCAGGTCGCTGTGAGCCTGGCAATGGAGCTCTCGAACTGAGCATCCCCAACTCCAACCTCGCTCAAGCTGGGCTCGTACATGGAGGACGGCGAGGAGACGGGTAGGGAGGAGGTCAGGCCTGTGTAGGAGGAGCCCCTCAGGAACTGGGAGGTCAGACCTCCAGGTACGGAGCTTGAGGAAGAGCCCGAAGGGGTGAGCGTGGTGCCAGCTACCGACCAGAGGCTGGGGTACTGACTGCTGACAAGATGGAGAAAAAAAGTTGAAAAGGGAACTGATGTTACCTCTTACAGAAAAATTTTGCAAAGATATTTAAGATTCTCACCCAGAATTAGATGTGGTGTTGGTGGTATGAGAAAGAGTGCCCATCCCTGTGGAGTTGGGGATCTGAAGGGCCGACCAGCTGTCATGAGTCGGTAGAGTCCCTGAGTTGTTGTCCATGTAGTTGTCTGAACAGAAAGTGAGGCCAAAGAAATGAAAGCTCTCCTCTTTACTCCTGACAGCATTTAATCACAAGTTCTGTTGAGTAAACCTAAGCAGTTCTTACTTGTGCTCGAGCTGCGGTGGGGGTAGTGGCTGGGGTACGGAGCTGCTCTGTGGCTCCTCAGGCTGGAGTAGCGCTCGCAGTAGGAGCCAGACGGGTGGTTCGCTGTCCCACTGAACTGAGGGGGGCTGCTGTTGGGGCAGATGGGACTCTGGCCTGGAAGGAACCAACCTCCAACTGTAGAAAAATGTGCAAAAAAGCCATCAGTTTAAAGTCAGATCATTAACGTGTTGTTTATATCATCATCAGGAATCAAGAACTTTCTCATTATAATTACAGATAAAGTACGTGCACTTCCAACTTTGTCTACACTTTAAAGATTTTGAGTCTGAAACTTACGTTGAGAATAGCCGGACTGTTGGCTGTCTGTACTGTGGTCCGACACTTCTTTATGGTCACTCCTGCAATGAAAACGTAGCATCAGATGCTTCTCTGTGAGCAGATTTTCACTGAGCAAACTGTTCACCTAAAGATGTCTACTTATACAAAGACTAACTTAAAGCACGTTCTTTTTTTTAATTATGAAAGGTAAACCTTAATTAGCCATCAAAAGATGTTCATGGATGTTCTGTGTTTGAAGAATCTACCTCAAGTCCTGTTATTCTATAATTTAAGATAAAGAAATCTGTACCTTTCTTTGGCATCCAGAAAAGCTTTGGCAAAGGGATTGTGTTTGATCTTTAGAGCAGTGATCTGTACAAAAGAACACAGATGTAAGAAAACCTCGTTTGAGACAGGCTTGAGAATGTGATTGGTTGTGGCACAACTAACCTCTTCGTTCTGGTAAGCTGTGACAGCGATAAACTGGGTTTCGGGGAACGACTGACTGCTGATCATCTTCTGGATGCCTCCGACCTTCACGATGTGGATCCTCGGCTCATATTTGTGCAGAGAATTCAGCATGATCTAGATAAACATCGCAGTTACTCCTCCTGTCTCTCAATATATGCAGATTTTTGTCACAACAAGTGAGATTGAAACAGTAAAACCTACAGGAGACCAATGATACCAAGTTAAAACCAAAAAAATTCTAAAATAATGTGTATTTTAAATATGAACATTTTTATGTGTAAAAACTCTAAGTAAAAAGTATGGGGAAATATTCAAGTCCATCATTTCATTTTCATTTTCACTTAGGATGCCTATTAGACTACATTTGCAGTGATAACATCTTTTTGTTTTTATCCTCATCTGTAACAAATAAAAATGTTTTTTGTTTTTTTTTTTGCATTCCCTTTTCCTCCTCACCTGTCCTCCACCGTTCAGCTTGTTGGAGAGCTTAACTTTGCTGAAGGAGACGGGCGCCTTCATCCAGTGCGCCCCGAAGTTGGGGGAGTCCGGGTGGATGTAGACGCAGCTGGGGCTCTGCGGCTCCGGCTTGCCGCCGGGGACCCACTCGCCGTTCACGTATTTCCAGCGGTTGTTGTCCGCTGCCACGAAGTCCAACAACACCGAGTACATGGCGTTCGGGTCTAGGCCAGAGACGCTGACCCGGAGGACTGGGAACATCCTCCTAGAAAACAGGTCGTGAGGTTCAGAGGGTAAATTAAACTTGTTGAATCTTTCTAATATTTCTTAACAATTTAAGGCCCCTGAAGCATGCATTGCTACATTTTATCTTAGAACTAAAACCCTGCTTCTTATATTAAAAATATACTGGAAGTAATCTCTGAATTCTAAATTATTTTCAGTAAATCTCGTGCGTAAAATGTGCCCAAACTGTAAAGTTGCGTAAAGATCCCCGCCGCGGCCTCCACTCAGCCTCTCCGCTTCAGACCTACCTCCCAGTCTTGGTGACGATCATCTCGTTGGTTAACTCTTTGAACTTGTTCCACAGCTCTGCATCATCCAGCGTTAGCTTAATATCCCTCTCCGTGACGTCTCCTTTCTCGCTGCCCTTCTGGAACTCGCTCTCCACGGCGCTCAGCAGATGCTCCAGGCGCTGGTCGGGGCTCGAAGAGGTCATATTTCCAAGTCAGGTTAGATGGAGCTAAATCCTAGAGGAACAAGATGCCTGTGCGCTCAGGCCCGAACGCATGCTGGATTCTAAGCCCCTAGGCCCTCCTCATTTAAGGGCCCCCAGGGACCTCATGGGGATGTGGGGCGTGGTTTGGTTTGAGTGCGCACACCTCGAAATTCTTGTTTAAACTCCACCCCACCAGATCCTGAACCCTCGTGTAATAAGAAATTTTGAGAAATATATTAGCATCATATTTGAGTAGCTAGAACAAGTTAAAACTTTTAGAACCCGAAACACTACCCAAAAATAATAAGTTTACAATTTAAAAATAAGTTTGACCAAATCTCTATCTAGGCTGTGTTTGTAAATTAATGCAAAATTAAATAAAACTTTAAATTTAGGATAGAGGACAAAGTTATTTTTTCTATTTCACAACATTTAGTGATTTTAAAAGAAACTTTACTTGGATCCCATTCTGTCTGAGAAACATTCATCACTCAGTGTCCAGTAAATGTTTTCCTCTCCTCATCTATGCACTTTCCCTTTTTAGGCCTTCTAGTTGCATCCAAGTGTTTTTTACAGATACTGTTACTGTTCCATTGATGTTTTCCCAATTCTCTGTCAAATAATGATAAAACCACACCATTATTCATTTTATTTGTGTAGAAATCAAAGTAAAGCAAAATTACCTTCTAAATATGTTTTCTAACTGTTGATTACAGCACCCTAGTGTCTAATATTTTAAAGCAACCCTACTTTTCTAATAATATTGAAGAAGTCAGCTTTTACTGTAATCCTATAATTTAAAATTCTCAAAGTTGTTGGTTTTATTATTCAGAGCTGTTATTTATCCATTTATTTATTTTGTTCGGGCCTCTAACGCCATCATTATATAAATACTTGAGGCACAAAGTCCATCCAGTAGATGATCAACTGAAGACTAAAACTGGAAACTTAATGCTCACCCTCTACTGATGATCCACATGGCCCTGTCTTTCAGTGTTTAACCCTTTCTCTCTCCTAGACAGGGCGATTGACTGAGCTTTTACTGTAACTAATTATATGTGCCCTCTTTCAGACCTTGAAAACTGGCTCAGAGTTTATCTGTTCCTTCTTTCTAGATGAAACGACTAAAGGAGCTACATCCTTTAACATTTACTTTTCCTTCCCATAGAAAGGACTCCTGGATCAGTGCTTCTTTGTTCTCTTTGTGTCTCTGCTCTGTTCTCTCTAACCCCCAGTCGGTTGTGGCAGATGGTCGCTCACACTGAGCCTGGTTCTGCTGGAGGTTTCTTCCTGTTAAAAGGGAGTTTTTCCTCTCCACTGTCGCTACATGCATGCTCAGTATGAGGGATTGCTGCAAAGTTAACGCCAGTGACTGTCCACTGTCTCTACATGCTCATCCAGGAGGAGTGAATGCTGCAAGTCACTGACTGGATGCAATCTGCTGGGTTTCCTTAGATAGAACAACTTTTTATCCAATTTGAATAAATAACTAACTCTGACTGCTCTGTTCAGTGATTAGGACTAACTGGAATGTATGTACCTGACTGTTGTGAAGTGCCTTGAGATGACGTGTTGTGAATTGGCGCTATATAAATAAGCTGAACTGAATTGAATTGAAACTAGTGAAAAAGCAGCCAAAGTAATAAAAAAATCATCTAACAGAAGGAATATCTTTGCTGAATGATGAGAAAAGAATTTCACATCACCTTCATAGGGACAAAAGCTGATTCTCCTCTCTGATTCTATGGATTTTAATACAGTACTACTACAGAGAAACCTTTCATCCTCCTCCAGTGTCAGCTGCATTGCTCTGACTCTGCAAAATAAACCCTCTAAAACCTGAATGGCTGCTGAGCTCAGACAGTGACAGTGAAAGGTTTTGTGAACTGATTTTATACAGACATACAGAAGAAATAGAATCAGATATGCTTGTTTTTTAGTAAACATGTAGAATTCTAACAATATGTTCTGGACTTAATGCTGGCTTTTAGAAGAGACATACTTTTAGATTTTTTTTCCTTCATGAGATGCAAGGCTATTCAAGAAAACATCAGAGGCTTCAGCTCTGAACTTCTAGGTTTGGATGCCCTCACAGCTAAAATCCACAAAAAATCTATTTTTCTTTCAGTTTCAACAGATGTCCATGGAATGAGTTTGCTTTTGCAAATTATGCGCGGATGAATTTGGGATTTATAGCTTAAAAGCCACCTCACACTATTGCAACTGATGACCTACTTGCTGAAAGGTGTGCATGCAAACAAAGGAAGGGAAGGAAGAGGGCCGTGCCTTTGAACTCAGCTGTGTATTTGCAAATT
Source organism: Crenichthys baileyi (assembly GCA_036173005.1). Lineage (NCBI taxonomy): Eukaryota > Metazoa > Chordata > Actinopteri > Cyprinodontiformes > Goodeidae > Crenichthys > Crenichthys baileyi. The sequence goes on from JAHHUM010000320.1 coordinate 577,543, forward strand.
GTGCTGATCTTTTGTTGCCTCAAATCCACATGAGAGGATTTGTGTTTGCAGAGTGAGGGCCATTAGGGCAGCCTCTGTGTTCTTGTTGTGCCGAGGTGTGGAAGGCCCACGAGTGATGCCTGAATTTGCATAATGGCTTTGGATGACTCAGTCAGGCTTTAATATTAAATATTACATTCAGTGAAACGCTCATTTACACAACCGCCAGAGCTGCTATTTACTGGGAAAATATTGAAATCCACCTAAAGGTCTACATTTTTCAGACAGAGAGGAAATAAGGTTGTCCTTGGATAAAGCTTGAGAAAAAAAAAAAGGAACTCATTTTCACTTAAATCTTCGGATGTGTAAAGAAAGGCGGTTTCATTTTTAAACCCACATTTAACAAGAACATATGCAGGCTGGGCTGGTCTTCAGTACCGGGGCAGTAGCCTGGGTCCTCGAGGTTTCGGGAGCCTTAGAATTCCCTCCAACCATCCATCCATCCAATCCTTGCAGGGTGGGGGGGCTGGTGCCTTTCTCCATCACAGGCCAGCCTTCAAATTTTTATTTTTTTATTACTTAATACATGTTTTGCCAACACAGTGCTTTATACATTTCCCAGCCATTGCTTGCCCATATTACTTTGAGGTGTTTGAACCTGTTGGATTTCTGTCTAGATAACCAATATTAACTATGTTATAAATGAAGATGTCGTAGCCCCGCCTCTAAAACAGGCCCCCAGCCCGGACACACCAGATGTAACAAAAGCAAGTTGAAGTACGTACTCCAAACCTTTGATTTTGGTGTATTCCAGGGACCTTGACATAATTACTGCCAAGCTTTGGGTCATTTATCTGTATGGATGAAGACACATTTTGTTTTTAGAAATTCTGTGTTTGTCAAGAACTTTATAGATCTTTATACAAAGATTGTTCTGAAAAACTCTTATTTCATCTAGGTAATGCCTGACAAAAATTGAGGTTTGTGTGTATCTCACAATCAGTCTACTTTAGCTTGTATGCATAAAAGAAACTTGGGGACCAAAATAGATTTTCCTGCTTGGGAAAAAAATTTTTTATTAACATTTATTAACAAATTTATGAAAAAATTCCTGTTGACCAAGAAGTAATTTGAGTTCTTCATTCACATCATGAACACATGAATTGTTATTCTAGAGTGATATTTTCATTCCCTACATCTGCTTGGAGCACCCACCGCAGAGGCCCACCTCCAACAGTATAAAGGACTCTCTGCTTTTAGTCGAAATTTCAGGATAAGAAGAAGGAAACCAAGTCTGGTCAAATCTAACTTAGCGTTGTGTTATATGACACAGGCGTCTGACCTGAGATTTCCACTTATATAGGCGAGTGTTCAGCCTCCATTTATATACAGTTTAGTTTCCTCTTTTAGTGAATTTTGGCCTCTCCTCCCTTAGTTCCTATCATCTCAGAGCAAAACACATACATCACCTTTCAATGAGACTGTACTTACAGTCGAGGCAATAAACGCACCGACCATTCTCCATTTTAACTTCACTAACATGAATCTTTGGATCTGTTATTTATTTGAAGCATACCCTACTGCTGCACAAAAACACTGATGAGTTACTTTAATCTGCACCACTGACTGAGTAAGGTAAAAGGTTGTTTAGAGGGATGTATTCCTGTCTAACAGCTTTAAAAAGTAAAGATAGTAACTATAGAACACGCTGAAAAAAATAGCTACCCATTTAAATCAAACTGATTTACATTAATTTCATTTCAAAATATCATACCAAAAATGAGTTGTTTTTCTAGAAGAGTAGATCAGTGTGAAAAATGAATAAATAGTTAAAACATATTAAAAAAAAAGGCAAAATATAAATAATTAAAAAAATAATAATATAAATATGGCAAATGACTACATGAAGAATTAATCTATGCTGGATCCTACTTTCATTACGTTACACTTTGTGGTTTCTTAATTGTTAGTCCAATCTTTTATTTTAACAAACAACAGCACCTGATGTCGAGAAAACTTAAAGTTGTTGCTTTTATTTCTGATTCAAAGTAAAAAATATCTAGAAAAAAAGACATTCCTATGAGAGACATATAATATTACGGCTGGAATGCAGATAAAAATAAGAAATAAGAAATGGTTATTCATGCAAACTAAACTAATATTAACTGAGACACAAAGTAGAGCTTTATATCATATTAAATAGGCTAGGAGAATTTTATTTTCTTTCTGTACCAGGTAATTCATTACTTATATACGTTATTTATACTGACCTTTAGTTCTATAGTTTGGTTTCATATTTTATCACTTTTAACGCCTTAGGTATTTTTTATTTCTGAGATGTTGGTACCTTATAAGTTTATTTATTCCCATGTTTTCCTATTTATTGATCTCACTTATTTTTAGCAAATTAATATACATATATATGGATTTCTTATATTTTATTATTTTTCTTACTTTTATTACATGTTTACCATTAATTATGTGATATTAATCTATCTCTAGTGTTTCCCCATCATATATGGTATATCCATAGTCATTTAGAACTTTGTATGTGCTTATCTGAAGTCTCTATGGGGTGTCTTTGTTTTTTGTGTGTGTGTGATCAGATGGCAAAGGGGGGCTGGTTTGCATGAACTGATTGATTGATTGACTGAGGAGTATTTCTTCTCTACATTTTTCATCTATAAGATCAGCTCCAAACATTTTCGCTTAGCTGTGCTACTTTAAATGATAAACAAGAAGCAGAAAGACATATTTGTGTTATATCGCATATATTTATTTTCTTGACCATATAAATTATATAGAGTACAAACAGAATGTAAGAACAAAACATGCATCCATCACAGCACTTTCTCCATTCTGACCTTTCGACTCCAAAGTTCTTTGAAACAGAATTAGACCGTTTGTGAGCAGAAACTATGGCGATGCACTGTCACAAATGAAATTACACCGCTTATTTTGAAGTTACAGCGGAGAGCTGTAAAAGTCATACGACAATAATATACAGTAAAAGTGACAAGGCAATTTCTAGTTTAAAATCAAATGATGGCCAGTATATCTATATATGGCCAATATATTTTCAATATCTGCTATATTTAGTGTGATGTGTCCCAGGTAAACAACAACTTTTATGGCGGTTCTCTGAGGCTCCTCTGTTTCCGTCACCTCTGACTGGCCTGTCTGTGATGTACTTGGAATTGAGTGAGGGCTTTGGAGCACGACTCCGCTTTAGTGCACCACTTCCTCCAGTTCCACAGAGGCCGTAAATGTAAAGGGGACCTCTCACACCTTGGCATCCCGTATCATTCAGTAGCCTCTTCCTTTTCATTTTGGAGGGCCGAGACACAGAGAGTGTTAAAAAAGCGGTTGCATAAAGAGCATGACCCCCGCCGACCGGGCCCTTCAGGCTCCGCTAATCCCCAACAGATACAGAGACACGACAGGAAGCCGCCTCATGGCTTCAAATTAAGATCTGCTAGGAAGGTTAGGGATGAGTTTCTTTGTAGCTGCAGAACAAACAGTAGTGGCCTAAACTTTGAACACTGTGTGTTTGTCAGGTGTTGCACAGCGAGAAACAATAAATGCACACATTAAATATAATGACAGTAAATGGAGGGAGAGAGACTCCATCCCACAAGGTCAGCGAATGCCCCCCCCTACACACACACACACACACACACACAAATACTGCAGTTGCCCAGTGATCTAGGGGTTAACCAGCGCAGACTCTGCTCTGGCATTAGCACACACTCACCTAGGTGAGAAATATTACAGAGGCCTGGTGCTTCACAAAGAGACAGTTATAGTGATGCATATTTTCCAGAGAAACGTCGCTGGCCTAAATGAGTAAACATGGCGAGGCGGAAGCGTCAGGCCTGGGAAGAAAAAACACACTCGCAGGGTTTTTAATATGAGAACATAACACAAAATATTCACTTCTAGTCTGAATAGCACAATAACTCAGAGATAAATCACATGTAAAAGGTTTTATGTGAGAACTCAAATTGTCATTGGGAATTTGCTGTGCTTTTTAAATAACACTGGCTTAAAATCTGTGGTATTCCAATAGTTTCCCACATTCATCAAGGACAGAAAACCTACGACCTTGAGGGTATGAACTGTAATTGGACCACAAAGAGCTTTTCTATTGGTTTTCAAAACATATGTACACAGAGCCTTTGAAACCACGACTTCTAAACCAGAAGGGCAATCTCATTGCAGGGTGACTGCAACTTTCTGTAAAGAAAAGGAATTGCTTTCTTGATAAAAAATAAGTACTTTCTAATGGGAATATATTGAATGGATGAGCGACTGCTTATCGGCCATATAAAAAAGGCTGAAATGAGCAGGGGAAAGAAAAAATGGTGGAGATTCATAAAGGTACAAAAGGTTGAAGAAAGTAGTTTTCTCACTTCCTGTCCAAAGGTTATAAAACAGTTTAAATGCCGTGCTTTAAAGGAAAAACAGCCAAATTCATGCCATGGCTACAACTAAACATTCTAGCAAAGTCAGCTGTAGACCACCGAGGGAACCACGGGTATTCTTTGCAACCATGAGGTTTCTCAAGGAAGAAAATGGGTTGTTCTACTGTGGTTCTCACTTTCATTAATCCTCCATCAGGATAAAAACATCTGCTGATGTCTCCAAATAACTGACAGATAACTTCCTTCCATCCACCTTGAATCTAGCTTTAGTCTGGTGACTTTTAGGGCCAAATAACATGTTGAGAGAACCCCTACTGTAGCAGACTTATAGCATGTGAGTGACATATCACCCAGTGTCCTCAAAATAACATTATGACAGCTAAAAGTCTGTGTTGCTTTCATTCACTGCAGCTGTGTTTCACACAACCATTTCAGGGCTCACGAATCTGAAACGTAACCTGGTGACAGAGCTGTTTCGAGAACTGGGAGTGGTCTGAGAGGCCCATGCTCATCACAGTAATAATACTAAGACTAATGCCAGAATTTTGTTACTTTTTAATCCAACATCTAATCATATTCATTGCAGTCTACATAATTTTGTCTGTAATTATAACAGTGCTGTTTTAGAAAATGTCCATTAGATTGTTATATGTAGCAGACTATATATAATATCTATTATATTTCTATTTTGACCATTCATATTATATAAATAAATATAGTTCTTTGACCAAAATATATAAAAAATCTAAATGTTATAAATATCTTAAAGAATTGTGCTCTGCACAACATACTGTTTACCTGATAACAGAAGTCTGTTCATTCATTACAATCTCATTTGACATATTTAAAACAAACAAAAATTGAAATTATTCCTATCTACAGAAAAGAACATTATATTTGAATATATCAAACGTCCACAGTTTTGCATTAGACCAGTTTGTAGCTTTTTTTCTTCATCAAAAAACATTCACATTAGAGTGCTAAAGTTACAGTCCCACTAAAAGTATTTGTCCGCTAAATGTTTTTTTCTGCTTTGCTGTTTTGTCAACAAAGTTTGATATCAGACAATATTCATGTTTCTAGCTTTGGAGGTAAGTGGGACAGCAAGGTAGCCAATATTTTTGCATTTAGTGAACAAATACCAACACTTCTTCTCAGTATTGTTATATGCAACCCAAGTACAACCAGTGGTACTTTACCACAATTTAAGAAGCATGGCACTAAATCGAAGCATTTTGTTTTAAGATGCAAATTGCTGCTTTGAATGTACTGTTTGGCATTAATCAAGGCAATGGTAAGAACATATGTGTGGGGGGTTTTGCAGTAATGTTTGACAGTCTTCTTTAAGAAGTAGGATCCAGAGCGTGTCATGCAAATGTGAAAGTTGTTCTATCTTTTTTGAAGTTCAGAAAATATAATTTGAGCTCAAGTGTTAACCAAGTGTTGTTTCTATTATTTTAGCTTCTCAAGGAGATACAGATACAGTAGAATAGGGTTCACCGAGCCGGAGAGGCTGTTGGTTTTCCAGAGACAGAACCATAAAATAAGGAGAAACTTCAGCCTTATACCAGCTTTTAAGAACTGGATCAGATAGAGCAGCTGTCAGCTACAAACAAATCAAAATGAATTTCTTATAGTGCTTACACACCAAACCTTTGGAACACTTTGTACCGTGGATGTAACATAAGAGCAGCACATTTGAGTAGAAGAAAAAAGAAGCAGAGAAAGAACATAGTAAGAGCGCAAATCCCAAGACAACTGATGGTGTGAATTTTCTCACTTTTATCAGGACCACCTTTGTGAATGCACCCTAAAAGCAATAAATATGTATGTTTATGTATCAGAATATATTATCTATGCTACATGCAATGATGTGCAAAACACATGCTTTTTGCTTGTTTTATATGTATTATATTTCAGTATAAATAGTATTAAGTATTAGTGCCGCACCTGTTTTTAAGGAATAAAAATTCCGCTGCCATTAAGTATTTTACAAAATATCTTCCGCTTAACTAAATCTAGGTAATTGCTGCTAAATATTTGATGTTGACTTTAAATGTAGCTTTTCTTTAAACAGAAAATAAGAAGCCATTCTCCATGACACACTTCTTTTATAGAGTCCTTTCAGGATGTGTATTGAGCCCTGATCATCGTCTGTCACGTTTGCGTTTTCACTTCAAGTTCAGGAAATCTAAACTTTCCTCTTCTAATCAGCCCCCGCTTTGAAGGAGATACAAAGAATCAGTGGGGACAGTAATTACACCCTCCCCTCCCCCTCTGGTTCCCCAACCCCCTCTGGCCTCTGCCAGCCCTCAGGTTGCCCTACAGTAGACCTCTGGACCTTTGGCATGCTAATGATAAGACGCTCAGCTTTGACACTAGCAGCTTGAGCAAGGCCTGAGGCGAGGGAATATCACAGGGGAGATCCCGAGAAGAGAGTTTGTTTTGTTTGCATAGAGTGGGTGTCAGCCCATCATATGAACCTTAGAAATAACGAATGAGCCGTTTAATTAAAGGACTGAAAGAATGTTGACTAAGCAGGCTAATTATTACAGACCCATGATACTCTACATCTGACTCGTGCACCTTCTTCCACTACACGGCTTCTAGGCAAACTTGAAGCAAATGCTTCCATATAGGCCTTTCCAGTTTCAGATTAACCATAGCTCTGTGAGGTGTTCATAGCCGGAATATTATTTTACAACCTAACCCTGCTTTAAACTTCTTCACTGCTTTCTCCCTGACCTGTCTGCTGTGTCAATCAGTCTTCATGATGCTTTTTATTTACTAATGTTTTCCAACAAATATTTGAAGCCTTCACAAAACACCTGGAATTATAGAGATTACATTACACACAGCTGCACTCTTTATTAGCTATGTAACCTCTGAAGGCATTGATTGCACAATTTTTTAATTAGGGGTATAGGAGGGCTGAATAAAATGCATGCCACACTTGCAGGTTTTATTTGTAGAAAAGAAATGAAAACCATGTTTTTTCCCTCCTCTTCACAATTATGCACTACTTTGTGTATGTCTGGCACATAATATGTCAATAAGTACAATGAAGTCTGTGGTTATATTCTGTAAAACAGGTGAAAAAGTTCTTACTTTTGGCAGGCACTGTGCATAATTAAACATCATGTAAAAAATAGGAGTTAAATTCCAAGCTAAAGCAACTGTTAGAACCTATAGTGTGAGAGTTGTGTGCATTGTCATCACTGAAGGTCTTTACTCACAGCCTGTACCTTGTGATCAATGTCAGAGATGCAGATAGAGCAGAATGCTGAAGATGTAGATTAGGGTTATAAAAGAAATGCTGGATACTGTTTCAAACTAGCGAAAAGCTGTTTTATTGAGGTAATTGGACCCTTGGTAAATATAAAAAAAATATTTGATCCTTTTACTACATTTAAATCTCTGAATAACCAAGCTCCATCTTATATGACATGATTTAGAGTTTTATGCTATCTTATAGATCGATTTCTCTTACTGCAGATTAGTGGTTCCCCATGTATCAGAATGTAGAATAGGAGGCAGATCTTTCAAGGAACGATTTAGATTAGGGGGACAGGAACTTCATCTATTTTCAGGACTAGGCTGGAAACTGTCCTTGTTAGGGCTGACTAAAATTATTCATGCCTGTTGTTGGATTACTGGACCTGATCATGTTTTTATTTCCCTTACACTCTCAGTGTAAATGTGCACCATGATTTTCCTATTTTTGTGTTTCCTGTTTGTTTTGGCAGGTTATGTTACCAGTATCAGTGTTTGTCTGTGTCTCTTCGCTGTTCTCCCCCCGCTGCTCAAGACAGATGGCACCCATCTTGAGCCCCGGTGCTCTTCTTCCTGTCAGAATGAAGCTGTTTCTCTCCACTGTTGCCCCATACTTGCTCAGGATCAGGAATTACATCCAAGTCAAGATTCTTTCCCAAAATAGTAGATTATCTTAAGAATCATAACGATCACGATTGGGACAAAAATGGGCATAAAAATCCTGTCGTGTGAGCCAGGCATAAGTAGAGTTAGGGTCGTACTGGTTTGGGTGGCTTTTTTCCCCTATTAAAATATTTATAATTAAACTTTTTTATAATTTAAAAATGCTTTTTGTATTTACTCAGGTTATCTTTATAAGATTAAAAGGTTTAACACAAAAAAATCCGGATGTTTGCAAATCATTTCAGTGAGGTTACATCACTAGCATAGATGAAGCAGTGAATGAGTCCACCTGAAATCACTGGATCAACCTAACTAGCAGACTGATTTCTATAACAGAGCTGCTGAGTGTTCCAGGTCATCAAGAGCTTCAAGCTGAGAGGTTCAATTGCCACGAAGAAGAACCCAAGAGTGTCCTTCTTCCAACCAGCAGAACCATTTCCTAAAGAGGAATATGCCACTGAACTGGGTCGGGTAGCAACCAACGGTTATCTTCCTTATTGAATAATCTGTTGACTATTCTTCCGACTTACTGAATTTATTAATAATCTGATAGCAAAAAGTGCTTAATAGGAGTTTTTTTTTAACCAGGTGAAATTAAAACTATGCCACTAAAGGAATTCTGAATAGAGCATTCTTACAGACAAAGATTTTTTTTGTCATCTTGCAAAATGTAAATATTGTGCAGTTTTTACTTAAATACTGCTCTGAGTGGGTTGTTCTTTCAACAAATGGCACCGTACAGTCCAATTTAATGATTATGCGATTACTAAATTAGCTAATGATTATTTCAATAATCAATTAATCATGGTTAACCCAATTAATTGTTTCAACCCTAGAACTTGGTTGCCACCAGTGCAGAGCTAGCTAAACAGTAGTAGCAGGTGAATTCGAGAGCAGATGCACCATCAGTCAAAATTTGGCCCAGACGTTGATATCCAGCACGTCAGATGTTCACCAACAGTGGTATTCACACTTTGCATACATGATATACAGGGTTTGGACAATGAAACTGAAACACCTGGTTTTAGACCACAATAATTAATAGTATGGTGTAGGGCCTCCTTTCGCGACCAATAAAGCGTCAATTTGTCTTGGGAATGACATATACAAGTCCTGCACAGTGGTCAGAGGGATTTTAAGCCATTCTTCTTGCAGGATAGTGGCCAGGTCACTATGTGATACTGGTGGAGGAAAACGTTTCCTGACTCGCTCCTCCAAAACACCCCAAAGTGGCTCAATAATATTTAGATCTGGTGACTGTGCAGGCCATGGGAGATGTTCAACTTCACTTTCATGTTCATCAAACCAATCTTTCCCCAGTCTTGCTGTGTGTATTGGTGCATTGTCATCCTGATACACGGCACCGCCTTCAGGATACAATGTTTGAACCATTGGATGCACATGGTCCTCAAGAATGGTTCAGTAGTCCTTGGCAGCCCATCTAGCACAAGTATTGGGCCAAGGGAATGCCATGATATGGCAGCCCAAACCCTCACTGATCCACCCCCATGCTTCACTCTGGGCATGCAAGAGTCTGGGTGGTACGCTTCTTTGGGGCTTCTCCACACCGTAACTCTCCCGGATGTGGGGAAAACAGTAAAGGTGGACTCATCAGAGAACAATACATGTTTCACATTGTCCACAGCCCAAGATTTGAGCTCCTTGCACCATTGAAACCGACGTTTGGCATTGGCATGAGTGACCAAAGGTTTGGCTATAGCAGCCCGGCCGTGTATATTGACCCTGTGGAGCTCCCGACGGACAGTTCTGGTGGAAACAGGAGAGTTGAGGTGCACATTTAATTCTGCCGTGATTTGGGCAGCCGTGGTTTTATGTTTTTTGGATACAATCCGGGTTAGCACCCGAACATCCCTTTTAGACAGCTTCCTCTTGCGTCCACAGTTAATCCTGTTGGATGTGGTTCGTCCTTCTTGGTGGTATGCTGACATTACCCTGGATACCGTGGCTCTTGATAGATCACAAAGACTTGGTGTCTTGGTCACAGATGCGCCAGCAAGACGTGCACCAACAATTTGTCCTCTTTTGAACTCTGGTATGTCACCTATAATGTTGTGTGCATTTCAATATTTTGAGCAAAACTGTGCTCTTACCCTGCTAATTGAACCTTTACACTCTGCTCTTACTGGTGCAATGTGCAATCAATGAAGACTGGCTACCAGGCTGGTCCAATTTAGCCATGAAACCTCCCACACTAAAATGACAGGTGTTTCAGTTTCATTGTCCCTGTATATTTGCCAATACAACTGGGGTGAGATGTATTGAGTCACTTCCTGCTTTCCTGATGCACTCAGTGGTGCTGTTTGGTGTGTCATGCTCTCTGAATTTGATCTAATTTCTCTTTACCATGACATCTCTGACTTATTCTAACACATAAGCACATTAAAACACATAATTTCTGTTGCTGCACTTTACCCTTGAGAATCCATTGTGTTTCACGCGTTTTTTCTCGCCGTGGTAATGGGTTGCGAGCTTAACGTTAGCTTCAGCACTACTATGGCTAACTGTTTTGTCTCTCCGTCTCTTTCTGAGTCTCCTCTTTCCTACTCTGTGCGTAAGATGTTTAGTTACTCCTCTGCTTCCTTTAGTGATAATGATACGTGTAATAAATGTAGAATTTTTGTAGCTTTGGAGGAGAGGATGTCAGAATTGGAGGCCTGGTTCCATGCTGCTGAAGAGCCAGCAGGTTGCCAGCATGGAGCCGCTGAGGGTAGCTCCCCATAGCAGTCCTCCAACAGAGTCTGCGCTGCCAGGACCTTAGGCCGGCTGGGTGACTGTACATAGAACGCATAATCATGTATCCCAGCCCACTGGTCACCACCAACCCATCTACAGATATAAATGATTTTCTCTGCTCAGCAACACACCCGGCGACTATGGTAATTGGCTGTTCCACAGTCAGTAACTTGGTATTACACACAAATGAGACCATAATCCAATGTTTGCCAGGGGTCAAAATGGCCGACATCAAATCCTACCTGAAACTGCTGGATAAGGATAAGTTGAGACACCCGGTTACGTCAATCGGAGGTCACTAAAGTTAGTGTTGCTTCGGTGTGTAAGTTTGCCAAAACAATGTCGGACTCCATATTTTTCTCTGGTCCCCTCCCTGATCTGACCAGTGATGACATGTTTAGCCACATGCTGTCATTCAACCGCTGGCTGTCTAGGTGGTGTCCAGAAAACGATGTGGGCTACATTGATAATTGGCGAACATTTTGGGGAAAACCTGGTCTGATCCAGAGAGACGGCATCCATCCCACTTTGGATGGAGCAGCTCTTCTTTCTAGGAATCTGGCTGAATTTATTAGCTCTCCAAAACTCTGACAACCCAGGGTTCAGACCAGGAAGCAGGGTCGTAGTTTAATACTCCTCTCTGCAGCTTCTGTACTGCTACCCACCCATTACCCTATTCAGATATTGTCTTGCCCACGGCCAAAATTGAATAGTTTAAAAAATTATCTAAAAAGAGGAAATCAGGAAAATCTAATAAAAATAAACACAACTCAAACTAAAAATAAAACAATTAAATGTGGCTTACTGCACATAAGATCTCTCTCTTCAAAGACTTTTGCTAGTTAGTGACCTGATTTGTGACAATCAGATTGATTTTTTTTGCCTCACAGAAACCTGGCTGCAGCAAGAGGATTATGTTACTATAAATGAGTCAACTCCTACTAATTATTTAAATTTTCACATTCCTCGAAATACTGGGCGAAGAGGAGGAGTACCAACCATCTTTCAGTCCGATTTATTGACTAGTCCCAGACCAATGAATAGCTACAACTCTTTTGAATATTTAATCCTTAGTTTTCCTCATCCAAATTGCAAAGCACTAAAACCACTTCTGTTTGTTGTTTTGTACCGTCCACCAGGCAGTTACTCTCAATTTTTAGATCAGTTTTCAGACCTTTTATCTGATTTAGTGTTAAATACAGATAAAGTTATTATAGTGGGGGATTTAACATTCATGTTGACACTGAAAGTGATAGCCTAAATATAGCCTTTAATGGTATCTTAGACTCAATTGGCTTTACTCAAAACATTAACAAACCTACCCACGTTTGTCTTCATTCTCTGGACCTTGTGCTAACATATGGCATTGAGTGTAAAGACATAACAATATTTTCTCACTGTGCTGTCTGACCATTTTTAATAAGCTTTGAGTTTAATTTAACAGAGTACTCCACACCTGAAAGAAAATTTCATTATAGTAGATCATTATCAGAAAATGCTGTGACAACCTTTAAAGAATCTGTTCCGCTTTTAATTTCCTCATTATCATAGAAAAACACAGTGGAGGGCAATAATTTTGTTTCTTCCCCTTCACAAATTGATTCTCTTGTTCAAGTGTTACTTCATCATTGCGTGGTGCATTAGACAATGCAGCCCCCTTGAAAAAGAAGGTAATTATTCATAGGAGGCTAGCTCCCTGGTTTAATTCAGAGCTGCATACTTTAAAGCACAATGTTAGAAAATTGGAGCAAAAATGGCGCTCTACACACCTAGAGGATTCCTACTTAATCTGGAAAAATAGCCTACTGTTGTATAAAAAGACACTTCACCAAGCTAGAACAGCTTATTTCTCATCCTTAATAGAAGAGAACAAGAATAATCCTAGGTTTCTCTTTAGTACAGTTGCTAAACTTACACAGAGTCATAGCTCTGTTGATTCATCCATTCCCATAGCTCTCAGCAGTCATGACTTTATGGGATTCTTCCAAAATAAAATTGATTCTATTAAGAAGAAAATCTTTGACATACTCCCGAAGATGATTACTTCATCCTCAACAAGTGAGACAACATTGGAAGTAACTGTAGAACCTGACCTGTGTTTGGACTGTTTTGATCCTGTGGAGCTTCTTGAGTTATCAGAAATATTAGCTTCATCTAAACCTTCAACTTGTATGTTAGACCCAATCCCAACCAAATTATTTAAGGAAGTGTTTCCTCTGATTACCGTCCCCATTTTAGATATGATTAATTTATCCTTAGTAAATGGATATGTACCACAAGCTTTTAAGGTAGCTGTAATTAAACCTTTGCTTAAGAAACCTTCCCTTGATCGAGATGACTTAATAAATTACAGAGCTATATCCAATCTTCCATTCTTATCTAAAATTCTTGAGAAAATTGTTGCTAATCAAATATGTGTGCATTTACACAGCAATAACCTGTTTGAAGAGTTTCAGTCAGGTTTCAGAGCTCATCATAACACTAAAACAGCTCTGCTGAAAGTCACTAATGATATTCTTATTGCCTCAGATAATGGACTTGTGTCTGTACTGGTTCTATTAGATCTCAGTGCTGCATTTGATACAGTCGATCACAATGTTCTCTTAGTAAGGCTGGAATATGCTGTAGGATTCAGGGGAACAGCGCTAGGCTGGTTTAAATCTTATTTGTCTGACAGATTCCAGTTTGTTCATGTAAATGATAAATCATCTTTAAACTCCAGGGTTAATTGTGGAGTACCACAGGGTTCAGTACTGGGCCAATTCTCTTTATTATATATGCTTCCAATAGGTAAAATTATCAGGCAGCATAGAATAAATTTTCACTGTTACGCTGATGACACTCAGCTTTACTTATCCATAAATCCTGATGAGCCCAACCAGTTAGATAGACTACAAGCATGTCTTGAAGACATAAAAACTTGGATGACTTTAAATTTTCTGCTTCTAAATTCAGACAAGACAGAAATTGTCGTCTTTGGACCGGAGTCTTTAAAAAAGAAACTGCTTAGTCAATCACCTAACCTGGATGGCATTAAATTGACCTCTGATAATAAAGTAAAAAACCTTGGGGTTATTTTTGACCCGGACATGTCATTTAAATCCCATATTAAACAGGTTTCTAGGATTTCCTTATATCATTTAATTTAACCAAGCACTCCATACATGAAAGAAAATTTCATTATAGTATATCATTATCAGACAATGCTGTAACAACCTTTAAAGAATCTGTTCCACTTTTGATTTCCTGTTTATCACAGAAAAACACAGTGGAGGGCAATAATTTTGTTTCTTCCCCTTCACAAATTGATTCTCTTGTTCATAGTGTTACTTCATCATTTTGTGGTGCATTAGACAATGCAACCCCCTTGAAAAAGAAGGTAATTATTCATAGGAGGCTAGCTCCCTGGTTTAATTCAGAGCTGCGTCCCTTAAAGCACAGTGTTAGAAAACTGGAGAGAAAATGGTGCTCTACACACCAAGGGGATCCCTACTTCATCTGGACAAATAGCCTACTGTTGTATAAAAAGACACTTTGGCAAGCTAGAACCACATATTTCTCATCATTGGTAGAAGAGAACAGGAATAATCCTAGGTTTCTCTTTAGTACAGTTGCTAAACTTACACAGAGCTCTGTTGAGACATCCATTCACTTAGCTCTCAGCAGTCATGAGTTTATGGGATTCTTCTTAAATAAAATTGATTCTATTAAAAACAAAATCATTGGCATACTCCCGAACATGATTACTTCATCCTCAGCAGGTGAGACAACATTGGAAGTAACTGTAGAACCTGATCTGTGTTTGGACTGTTTTGATCCTGTGGAGCTTCCTGAGTTATCAGAAATATTAGCTTCATCTAAACCTCCAACTTGTATGTTAGACCCAATCCCAACAAAATTATTTCCCTTTGATTAACAGCCCCATTTTAGATATGATCTATCCTTAGTAAATGGATATGTACCACAGGCTTTTAAGGTAGCTGTGATTAAACTTTAACAAACCTTCTCTTGACTAAGATGATTTAATAAATTACAGACCTATATCCAATCTTCCATTCTTATCTAAAATTCTTGAGATAATAGTTGCTAATCAAATGTGTGAGCATTTAGACAGCAATGACCTGTTTGAAGAGTTTCAGTCAGACTTCAGAAGTCATCATAGCACTGAAACAGCTCTGCTAAAAGTCACTAATGATATTCTTATGGCCTCAGATAATGGACTTGTGTCTGTACTGGTCCTGTTAGATCTCAGTGCTGCATTTGATACAGTCGACC
Source organism: Crenichthys baileyi (assembly GCA_036173005.1). NCBI lineage: Eukaryota > Metazoa > Chordata > Actinopteri > Cyprinodontiformes > Goodeidae > Crenichthys > Crenichthys baileyi. The sequence continues at coordinate 592,911 of JAHHUM010000320.1, forward strand.
ACAATATTCTCTTAGAAAGGCTGGAATATGCTGCAGGGATCAGGGGAACAGCACTAGGCTGGTTGAAAACTTATTTGTCTCACAGATTCCAGTTTGTTCATGTAAATGATAAATCATCTTCAAACTCCAAGGTTACTTGTGGAGTACCACAGGGTTCAGTACTTGGGCCAATTCTCTTTCCCATATACAGGGGTTGGACAATGAAACTGAAACACCTGGTTTTAGACCACAATAACTTATTAGTATGGTGTAGGGCCTCCTTTTGCGGCCAATACAGCGTCAATTCGTCTTGGGAATGACATATACAAGTCCTGCACAGTGGTCAGAGGGATTTTAAGCCATTCTTCTTGCAGTATAGTGGCCAGGTCACTATGTGATACTGGTGGAGGAAAACGTTTCCTGACTCGCTCCTCCAAAACACCCCAAAGTGGCTCAATAATATTTAGATCTGGTGACTGTGCAGGCCATGGGAGATGTTCAACTTCACTTTCATGTTCATCAAACCAATCTTTCACCAGTCTTGCTGTGTGTATTGGTGCATTGTCATCCTGATACACGGCACCGCCTTCAGGATACAATGTTTGAACCATTGGATGCACATGGTCCTCAAGAATGGTTCAGTAGTCCTTGGCAGTGACGCACCCATCTAGCACAAGTATTGGGCCAAGGGAATGCCATGATATGGCAGCCCAAACCACCACTTATCCACCCCCATGCTTTACTCTGGGCATGCAAGAGTCTGGGTGGTACGCTTCTTTGGGGCTTCTCCACACCGTAACTCTCCCGGATGTGGGGAAAACAGTAAAGGTGCACTCATCAGAGAACAATACGTGTTTCACATTGTCCACAGCCCAAGATTTGCGCTCCTTGGACCATTGAAACCGACATTTGACATTGGCATGAGTGACCAAAGGTTTGGCTATAGCAGCCCGGCCGTGTATATTGACCCTGTGGAGCTCCCGACGGACAGTTCTGGTGGAAACAGGAGAGTTGAGGTGCACATTTAATTCTGCTGTGATTTGGGCAGCCGTGGGTTTATGTTTTTGGATACAATCCGGGTTAGCACCTGAACATCCCTTTTAGACAGCTTCCTCTTGCGTCCACAGTTAATCCTGTTGGATGTGGTTCATCCTTCTTGGTGGTATGCTGACATTACCCTGGATACCGTGGCTCTTGATACATCACAAAGACTTGCTGTCTTGGTCTCAGATGCGCCAGCAAGACGTGCACCAACAATTTTGTCCTCTTTTGAACTCTGGGTTGTCACCCTAATGTTGTGTGCATTTCAATATTTTGAGCAAAACTGTGCTCTTACCCTGCTAATTGAACCTTCACACTCTGCTCTTACTGGTGCAATGTGCAATCAATGAAGACTGGCTACCGGTGTTTCAGTTTCATTGTCCAAACCCCTGTATATGCTTCTAATAGGTTAAATTATTAGGCAACATGAATAAATTTCCTCTGTAATGCTGATGATACTCAGCTTTACTTATCCATAAATCCTGATGAGCCCAACCTGTTAGATGGACTACAGGCATGTATTGAACACATAAAAACTTGGATAACTTAAAATTTCCTGCTTCTAAATTCAGATAAGACAGAAGTTGTTTTTCTTTGGACCAGTCTTTGAAGAAGAATGTGGATGGCATTAAATTGACCTCCAGTAATAAAGTAAAAAATATTGGTGTTATTTTTGACCAGGACATGTCATTTAAATCCCATATTAAAACAGGTTTCTAGGATTTCCTTTTATCATCTCCGGAACATTGCCAAAAATTAGAAAAATCCCTGTCCCGGATTGATGCTGAAAAAATAGTCCATGCATTTGTTACTTCAAAGGTGGACTATTGTAATTCTTACTATCAGGATGTCCACAAAATGCAGTTAAAAGCCTTCAGCTGATCCAAAATGCTGCAGCAAGTGTTCTGATGAAAATTAAAAGAGAGATCATATTTCCCCTACTTTAGCTTCCCCTTCATTGGCTCCCTGTTAAATCCAGAATAGAAAATTTTAAAAATTCTCCTCCCACATATAAAGCCCTTAATGATTTGCCCCATCATACATCAGAGATCTGATTTTTCCATAGGTTCCTAAAAAGGCACTTCGTTCTCAGACTGCAGGTTTACTGGTGGTTCCTAGAGTCTCTAGAAGTAGAATGGGAGGCAGATGGATTTGTTTATCAGGCTCCGCTCCTGTGGAACCAGCTCCCATTTTAGTCCGTGAGGCAGACACCTGTTTCTTTTAAGGCTAGGCTTAAAAATTTTCCTTTTGATAAAGCTTATAGTTAGAGTGGCTTAGTTTATCCTGAGCTATCTCTGTGGTTATGCTGCTATAGGCTTAGGCTGCTGGAGGACATAATGACCACTTTCACTCTCTCTGCTACATTGTCATACTACTCTCCAATTTTGTGTTATTTACTGTTGTTTTAACTTTGAACTTTATGTTCTCTGTGTTTTTTTTTCTCTTCCTAAGAGCTTTACCTAGCCGGCTCTGTGTTTAGTTGTGACACCAACAACTTAATGCTCACCTTATACAGATGATACATTTGGCCCTGTCTTTCAGTGTTTAGCCCTGTCTCTCCAAGACATAGCTATTGGAACTTCTACTGTGATTAATGGTATGCGCTCTCTCTCATACTCTAGACCTGAAAACTGTCTCAGAGTTCATCTGCTTAGCTGTCTTTGTCTCCTAGATGAAGCCACGAAATGAGCTACTACTGCCTTTCAACATTTTACTTGTCTTCAACATAGAAAATACTCCTTGATCAGCACTTCTCTGTTCCTTTTGTGTCTCTACTCTGTTCTCTCAAACCCCCAGTCGGTCGTGGCAGATGGCCGCTCACACTGAGCCTGGTTCTGCTGGAGGTTTCTTCCTGTTAAAAGGGAGTTTTTCCTCTCCACTGTCGCTACATGCATGCTCAGTATGAGGGATTGTTGCAAAGTCATCAACATCATACAAGTCACTGTCCACTGTTGCAACATGCTCATCCAGGAGGAGTAAATCATGTGAGTCAGTGACTCGATGCAGTCTGCTAGGTTTCCTTAGATAGAAAAACGTTTTGACCAATTTGAATAATAAGCTGAACTTAACTGCATTGTTTGATAAATAGGATCAACTGGAATCTATGTATTTGAACTGACCTTGAGATGACGTGTTGTGAATTGGTGCTATATAAGTAAACTGAAATAATTGAAAATTCTTCAAAAACTAAGATTTATTTGTAACCAATTGTATCACACATTATGTCCTATATTTTGCTGCTATGACCCTAAAGATAGATTACTTGTAATAAATATCAAATCAGTACTGATGTATAAAGTTTTCCCATTTTCCCTTGATTTTTTTCTAGTTTCTCTCCTTTTTGTCCACCATCCATCAGTGTTGTCTGGTGTAAATATGAGCAGCTGAGGTCAGCAGACACCAGTGTGTGAGAAAACATTGTTAAACCTCCAGGTTGCAAACCCCCAGCTGTGTGCACATGCTCAAACACACACACGAACAGCAGGCTCTGTTCGGCGAGATCCCACTTCAGTCTATATCCTTCTGACGTAACGGGGGATCCACTCCTGTTCTGGGAAGCTGAGAAAGACTTTAGTAAATATTAGCTGATATCAGCCGCAGCGTTTCAGAGTGGATCATCTGAGCAGGGCCCTGCTGTCTGCCCAGCGGTTTATAACCTCCGTTTCTGCTGAAAGAAGCTTTCTCTGCTCTGAGCTCCTGGGAGGACGGCTCTGCATGTGTGAGGAGTGCACAGAGGTTGTTTGGTGATGGTAGGGAGGGGATCAAAAGGAGCAGGGCCAGTTTTCCCTATCAGTAAGTGTTAAAGACACAAGGATTAATGATAGGTGCAGGCCATTACATTATTTACCCCGAGTCAGAGGACGTGGGACTTCAGAGCTCATCCCCTTCTTTCTCAGTCAGCTCTTCCTGTCTCTGTAAATGCACAATTAAAATGAGATGCTCACACATCTCACTGTCACCCTCCGACCCATGACCGATGAGCTGTCAGCATCTTACCCAGCGATAATATGCAGGAGAAATCATTTCTTCTTATTGGAAGTAGCTGTTATGACCACCTGGAAAACAATTCTCAGCAAATTCAAGCAAAACCAGTTAAAAGTGAAGTGTATAAAGCAAAACTGTCCTTGCATGTCCCTCGAGAGTCAGTGTTTGAGTTACATTGAGTTACATTTCTTTTCATTTCAGCAACTGCTGTGCCTTGCAAAATATTCCTATCCCTGGAACCTTTTCATATTTTGTCACATTACAATCACACTCTCTAATGTAATTTAGGTGAAAAGAGAATGACACTTGGTTAAAAATGTTTTACAAAAAACTATAAAATATAAACCAGCCCCTTTTTCTCTCATGCCCCAATGTAAGATCCAGCGCAACCTTCAGAAGTCATTCAATTAGTTAACAATGTTTATCTGTGCTGTTGTTAAATTGTAAAGTTTAATGCTGGCTCAGGGTATAAAACTATATCCTAAGCTTTGAACATTTCACAAGGCATCAATCAGTACATCACTGGAGTATTAAAAGACTATAGAGCACAACATTTTGAGTCTACATGCAAATGTTATGTGTCGTGGAAAACTATTACTGCACATCACCCTAAGCACACCACCCCCTCATTTAAACACGGTGGTGACAATATCATGATTTGGAGATGCTTTTTTTTATTATCAAATTAGCAATACATGCAAAAAAACTGCGGGTCAGAGTTGATGGGAAAGTGGATGGAGCATTCAGCTAGTGAAGTGAAGAGGAGACTTACTGGAGATTTATAAATAAAAATCGTAAAAATGTGGAGAAGATTTTTTTCAGCTCCATTTACTCTGAAACCCCAAAACAAAATCCAGTGCAACAACTGCCTTCAGATGTCACCTTAGTAAAAGTAAACAGAGTCCACCTGTGTGATGTTTAATATCAGTAATTCCAACTGTTCTGTGAAAGCCTCAGAGGTTTGTTAGAGAACATTAGTGAACAAAGAGCATCATGAAGACCAAGGAAACCAGTAGACAGGGTCAGGGAGGAAGTTGTGAAGAAGTTTAAAGCAGTGTCAGGTAATAAAATAATCCCCAGCTTTAAACATCTCACAGAGCTCTGCTCAATCCATCGTCTGGAAATTAAAAATAGCATGGCCTTTATAAAAGAGTGACAGAAAAGAAGCCATTGTTAAAAGAAAGTCATTAGAAGTCTCTTTTTGCGGGTTTTACCACAACCCATTTTAGAGGACTCCCCAAACAGGAAGAAGGTTCTCCGATTAGTTTTAAACCCAAAAACCCAAAACTTTTTGGTTTCCCTTTCCCCAGACAAAAAGCATTTGGCAGAAAAACACCTTTTGGGCCATACCCTAAACCGCCCCCACCCCCACGGGAAAACATGGTGGTGGCAGCATCATGCTGTGGGGATGGTTTTCTTCAACAGGGACAGGAGAGCTGGTCAGAGCTGACAAGAAGACGTATGGAGCTAAATACAAGGTGATAATTGAAGCAAATCGTCATCCCTCCAATTCACTGTTATACACTACTTTGTGTTGGGCATATCAAAAGACCCAAATTAAAGGAACCAAAAGGGTTTTTTTTTTAAATGGGGGACAAAATGTGAAACTTAAAGGGGGTTTTAAAATTTTTTGCGTCAGGGTTTTATAAAGGGAAAAAAACCAAAGTCGGGAAACCCGGTTTAAAAAAAGCGGGGTTGAAAAGGCTAAAAATCTCACCCCAAAAGCAGTCCCTGGGTATTATGAAAAATTTTATCTTTAGATGATGTTTATAGATGTTTTGGTTTCTGTTTTTCTTGCGGGCTTTTGCTTTCTCCTTCTGGGGGGGAGAAAAAAAGAATTTCTTACAGCTTTCTGGTTTCCAGTAACTGTAAGCCACTCAGTCATTTCCCTCTCTGCTTGGAGGAAGCGTCATCCCTTAGTCTAAACCCCCGGCAACTGGGCCTCTTTTGGAGGGGTCTTAAGTGCCCTAGAGAGGCACCTGTTTGCCTGCAAGGACCGGACGGGAAATTACAGCAAGAGGAAGGTGGTGGGGGGAAAAGTTGCCTAAAACCTTTTAAAAAAAGAGATGGGGGAGTTTTTTACTGCCTTCCCACGCCAGGCAACAGCAGCAGCTGACTGGAAAGTGTTACCTGGAATATACTTAGTGGGCCCCCCTCCACCAGCAGACAGCCAATCTGAATGCAGGCAAAGTGGTCCAGGTGTACAAACAGCAAACTGTGGGGCCACATCAAAGGCTCTCATTAAAAGACAATAGAACCCCCTACCCCCCCCCCCGCCCCCCCCCCCCCCCCCCCCCCCCCCCTACCACCCCCAATCCCCTCCCCTAAACACCAACCATGGCTTTTAACACAGAGCACAGCAAATCCAAGTGCACCACATTCCTTATGAGACTGTACGCTGCCCCCTTCTGTTCAAGACCTCGCTGAACACCCATTCACTGTCAGCAGGAGAGTAAGAAATCACTTCTGGTATCCTGATGTTTCCAAGATTCTTTACCTTACTGTCACATAAAAATCCTGCTAGAAATTTCAGAGTTCAGTAGAGAAAGTCTGTACTCCACTTTTTCGGTCAATCAAATTACCCCAAACCGACGATGAATGCATTCTACCACATACAGTATCTTCCAGCAGTTTATAAAGTTTATAAAGCAAAGGTTCTTTGGCATGGCGCTAGGAGCCAGTGGTTGGTGTTTGAGAGTGTTTTCACTGAAGCTGGTACTGCCATCCAGGAGTCCCAAGTTTCTGCTTCTGTTTCTCGATGTATTTATTCACTTTCCCTTTTCCCAATCTGCTCTTTGTGTATTCACAGAGAAATGAAAGCAAGAAAAGGCAACATCAGAAAAGATATCATGATTAACTTTTTTTTACCATTATTAGGCTCTTAAAAAGAAAAAGCTTAAACATGGAGGCCTTAAAATACACGTTTCTAAGGTGCATGTTTAGAATACAGAGAGACCTAATATCATATATGGGTTTGGTGGCTAAAGGCATGTGGCGGATTCAACATGCATTTCCATAACTCTGAAAAAATCACCCCCAAGGTAAAAATGGTGGGTGGTGGCACCATCATGCCTTGCAGATGCTTTTCTTCGATGGAATAAACATGGAGTGTTGAATTCCACATAATTTCAAATGCCAATTCCGGCCAATCAAACACGCCTCAATCTGCTTTAATTCTTCCTGTTTTGGTAAATGTTAGTTTTCTCATATGAAAAATGATTTTTGTGAATTGTATTTGATTTAATAAACGTGTGTTAAAGCAATTTGAAAGTGCTTCTTTCTTTCTGATCACGAAGTTTCGTTGTTATTATTAATGGAATTATGAGCCCCAGGAGGAGTCCAAAATACCAGCAAAATATATTAAGGTACAGAGGTTGTATCATTTAATATGAAGTTAAATATCAAAATTTTAAAATTCAAGCTGTTTTTTTACATGAGTTCAGTCAGTTTATAGAGATGTCCAGGTGTTTTCTTCTTGCTCAGCTTATGTGTACACATAATCTAGAAGGAGAAAAAGTTAATAAGCATTCTCTGGACTGTGATTTGTTCTTATCCTGGCACAGCACCTCTTTAATTCTGGATGTGCTTTGATGTTTCTGCTGACTTTGTCTTTAAAATATAAATATATTAATTAATTCACAAGCTTCAATGTCTGTCAAAGCTTCCTGGGGTTATTTGTATGAAAATAGCTCCAATAAAGGAACCAAACAAGACCGTTTTCTGCTTTTGGCCTTGCTGTGTACTTTCAGTGTTAAATTTAATCGCTGAAATCATTTAGAAAAACTCTCAGGATGTCGCTGTGCATCTGTTGGGAGATGTTGGAGGCAGGAAGACATGATGCTTGCACACACAGAGACTGTGTTAGATATGAACCGGCCTGGGAAAAGCCTATCTGGGCTCCACAGACACCAGCAGCCTCCCAGCTTTGATGGGGACGCCTCTTTGTAGTTGGCCTGGAGATGGCTTGTTAGTCAGTAAAAGTGAGGACTAAATGGCTCCCTAACAGGAAGCAGTTTACACGGTGACGCTCAACCTGCCTGTGGACCTCTATTGTCCTCTGCCCCATGTCCCACTTCATTACCATTTCCATAAGAAAGGAGCAGTAATTGCCCCTTTTCTTCTACTGCCCCTTCATCTTGAAGTGTCTCTTCTTTTTGCACCCTCTCTTTCTTCTTTTAAAAGTCCAACCCAGCTGACTTTATAATAACTCATTTCATATATTTCATTACAGGCATGTCTCGGTAATCCAGGGGTCACTTTAAAGTTTGGAGTCCACTCTTTTTTGAACCATTTTAAAAGGTTGGAGTGCTTAAATGTAATTTAAAAACATATTTTAGGAGCACAAAAAGCCAAGCATAAAAAGAAGTGTGCATGCTGAGGGTCCTGATGCTTCTCTGACCTTTGACCCTGACTGATGTTACCTATGTTATGCTAACAACAGTACTGTGCCTTGCAAAAGTTTTCTTTTCTCTCAAATTTTTTTCCCCATCTTGTCACGCTGCATTCACAAACCTCCATGTTCAATGGGATGACAGTGAGGTTGAACTAAAATGATACATGGTTGTAAAACATGCATATTTTTAACAAATGAACAAAATGTACAAGCTGATGGAAATTGTATTCTGTCACCCCAAACCTTCCTGCAATTACTGCTGCCAGTTTTCAGAAGTATTTCTCTACAAGAGGCAACATCTTTTGCTCATTCTTCTTTGCAGAATAGCTCAAGGTCAGTCAGATTGGATGGGAAGCATCTGTAAACAGCTATTTTTTAGTGAAGCAGGATTTAGGTCTGGGCTTTCATAGGGCCATCCTAACACATATACATGCTTTGATCTACACCATTCCTTTGTAGCTCTGGCTGTACCTCTGCTGCAGTCTCAAGTCTTTTGCAGCCTCTTACAAGTTTTCTTTCAGGATTGCTCTGTATCTAGCTCCATCCTTGTTCCCATCAACTGTGAGTAGCTTCCCTGCTGAAGAAAAGCATTCCCATAGCATGATTCTGCCACCACCATGTTTCACAGTGTGTTCAGGGCGATGCACAGTGTTTTCGATCACCCAGAGCATTTAGCAGGCCAGCCCAAACTTTTTTTTGGTCTCATCTGACCAGAATACATTCTTCCACATGTTTGCAGGATCCCCTATATGACTTGTTGCAAACTGTAATTGGGACTTCTGAGGGTTTTCATTAAACAGCTGATTTTATCTTGCAACTCTTCCATAAAGGTCAAATTTGTAGATTGCTTGAATAATTATTAATCAGTTTACATGGGTCACTAGGTTGCTTCTCTTCATAATGCTCTTTTTCTGCAGCCAGTTTATGTGAACAGTCAAATTTTTCCATTTTTTAGATGATGATTGAACAGCGTTCTGTGAGATGTTCAGAGCTTGGGATATTATTTTATAATCTCACCTTTAACGTCTGCACAGCTTTCCCCCTGACCTGTCTGCTTGGTCTTCATGACACTGTGCGTTCACTAATGTCCTGTAACAAATCTCTGAGAGCATCACAGAAGAGCTGGATGTATACTCAGATTAAATGACACACATCTATTTACTATTTGAAGGAAAGCGGTTGCACTGGATTGTAATTAGGGGTATCAGCGTAAAGGGGGCTGAATGTTCAGATTTTTATTTGTAAAAGAAAACTATGCATGGTGTTCCCTCAACTTCACTTTTATACGCTTTATACGCTTTATACACTTTATACGTCATATAAAATCTAAATAAAATAAATTGAAGTTTGTGGTTGTACCACGGAAAATGGGAAAAAGGGGTGTAAATACTTTTGCATTATTGTTTTTTAATAATGTTATGCATGTAGGATTTTATCAGCTAAAAATGTTAGATTTGTTTCTGCTTTACACAAACAGGATTTTGGTCTACAGCTTTAGGAGGAGAGAAACAGACTGTGTCAAATACTACTTTTGTATCTAACTTTTCAGATTAACAAATAGTAATGTGTGAATTTTATCAGTCTTACTTATAACTAGAGGCCAATAAGAAGCATAAAATCTGTGAAAACACTTGTTTTTAAACTGAGTTTAGTAAGTACAGTTTTGCTGGGATTTTGCAATGCTGTCGAACATCTCAGAATGTGGAATCAACACCCGAGAACCAAGGGTTAAAGAGGATCCGCACACACTCTCACACCTTCACAATGTCACCCATTCCAGGACCGCCTCGCTTCACTTTGAACTTCCGAGGTGACAAGAGCTAAATGCAGCAACCACAGAGGGAATCTATGCAGAGAGAACGATCCACAGCCTCAGCTTGTTGTAATCCTATCAAGTGCAGCGTGAACTGCTGCAAAAAGATCAACAGAAGCAAACATGTTGCTCCACACGTTCGCCTGGTGGGGCATCTGAGTCCCTGAGCTGCTGCTTAATTTCAAAGGACGGATTTCTACACCTACTGCAGGTTACACACTGTTTTAACTGAAGGATTTTGTTTTAATAGTTTGAAAGTCAAACAGATGTGTGTCTCCTGCTTGTTTCCTGCATGGGAAGGCTGCAGGTAAGTGGCTGCTGTCAAGGGAAGGGGTGGGGCAGCAAACCCCTGCTGTGAGTTGAACTGTTTTAATCAGGGCCCCATGTGGACCCTGACAAAAGAGTCAGGTTGGAATCACCGTCTGCTCTTTTGTTGCAGGGGGAGCCACCGAGGCTGGGAGCAAGCCATTGGCTTGATCGGCGCTCCCATCTCCGCAGTGGGCTTCCCGTTTATGTGTTTTGAAGCTGTTTTATCCCAGGTGACAGTAAAGGTAGCAGGTACCTGCTGGGGTGTGTTGCACTGTTGGCATTTTTACAACTCAACCAGAAACAGAGAAAAGAGAAGAACCCTCATCCTAATTCTACTATAACAGTTATTTGAAGAAATATAGGATTCAAAGGACATTCAGTCCAATTCCATCTTATTTATAGTACAATAGAATCAAAATCTTTTTTCAAAAATGGAATATTCAATGTTAATTGGTAAAAATGTATCTGTGGAAGTCCAGCCAGTTCTATGAAATCATTGACTTTGCAGGAATCTCTGCTCCTAGTGACCTGTAGAAGTGTGGAGGCAGCCTCTGATGAGGTGTAAGGGAACCCAACCCCATCAAGCTCAGGAGCAGCCCCCAGAAGTCACAGACGTGAACAAACCTTCTGTTGTAAATGCAGCTTTACTGAAAGATGAGCATGAAAACTACAACATGTCTAACTTTACTTTTAAAGGAACATTGATGAAGTGCCCTCATTAAAAACTGCTTTCTTCCAGCATCACAGTATGGATAACTGGGACGTGGAATGATAATGAGACATGGTTCTAAATCATAAAACAATATCCCATACTCTGACCATCTCACATAGCACTGTTTAAACCATTATCTGCCCACTGGTATACTTGTGGTTCTCAGTATCCGGGGCTGTGTGCTTTGGTGTGTGCCGGCTCACTTCCGGTGGCTGCTTGCCGGGGCCTGGACCCCTGGACCCTGTCAGGCCTCTGCTTGGGGAGTGATATGTCCCAGGGTTTCGGGTCTCTGGGTCCATGGCTGGATCTGCTCCAGCGTAGACTGGCGGGCCCTGTGGGCTCATCACTGCAGCTCCCTGGGGCTCCTGGGTGGTTCCCCTGGGGTTGTCCTCTGCTCTTCTCTGGGGGGTTGCAGTAGTTCCGGTGGTGGTCCTCCCAGGGTGCTCTGGAGGGCCTTTGGATGTCTGCGGCTCGGATCTCCTCTGTGTCTGATTCGAGTCCGGCCGGGGCAGGTCTCCTCATACTCACTATTTCTTATTTTTATGGAGAAACCTTGTATACACAAGGGGGCTCACACTTATAAGCACAGTGTTTAGATTCAGGTGTTAACAGATACACAGATGTTATATATTGACCTGCACTTACCACTAAATACATCTGGAATTCATTAGTACCGTGCACTTTTCAGTTACAATGCTGTTGTTATTCATGTTTCTGCAGGTGTAGAAACAGTCTTCTAGTATCTTGTATTCTCTTCATCCTTCTTTCTCTCCTCTATTATTCTCTCCTTCTCTCCCTTTTTCCCTTTTTGCCCGACCTCTCTCATTTTCTTGCTTCTTTTTTTTCCCTTTTCGTTTCCATCTCTGTGTCCATTGCAATTGAAATGATCCCAGAGCGGTTTCTAATAAAGTTTCTTTTATATATATAGCAAGTGGAGCAATATAGCTTCAGCCACAATGCTCCACTTGTGAAAGTAAATCTGTTCGGCTTCTTCCTGGTACTGAGACAACAATTCTGAATACTGCTCTGCCAGACAGGATACATAAAAAACATCAGAACATGAAAAGATTAATGCAAAACTGGAAACCTACCAAAACATGGCCGTCCACCTAAACTGACCAGCAGCAGAGGGTGAGGTTGAGAAGCTCAGCGGGTGAGAGTGGGAAGCCTCTTCTCTTGCTCAAGAACTATCATCATCAAATGACTGCACCTCAGCGGACCCGTCTGTGAAACTCTGAAGTTTGCAGATGACACCAGTTATTGGACTGATCCAGGACAGTGACAGTGAGTCTGCGGTCAGAACCACCTGGAGCTTAACCCACTAAAGAAAGTTAAACTGACTGTGGACTTTCAGAGAACAACCCCACACAGCCTCCCCTCATCATCTTCAATAATGCTGAGACCACTGTGGATCACTACCGGTTCCTAGAAACCAGCCTTTCTCAGGACCTGAGTTGGTCCTCACACATAGACAATGTTCGGCAGAAGGCCCAGCAAGGACTGTCCAACACAGGAGCTATTGATCTCTGCAAACATCTCTGCAGACCCCACACATCCTACCAACTGCTACAGTGCAGAGCACTATTCACTAAAACCAGCCGCCCAGGCTGTCTCTCTGATGAACACTTAACAGAGGTGTTTAGATCCACATATATGAGTTATAATTGTGCATATTTGCACAATTAAACCATGTCTTTATTTTTGCAAAAAAAAAAACTCTATATAAACATATTTACATAAAGATTTTGTTTTTACCTTTCATATTTCTGAAAAAAAAGTGTCTTCATTGAGTGCAAAGGGAAACCGAAGCCAAATTCCTTGTATGTCCGCATAAACTTGGCAAAAAAGCTGATTCTGATTCTAATTAATCAGAGAAGCAGTCCATGGTGTCTCCAGAGGAGCTGCAGAGATCCAGAGTTCAGGGGGGAGAATCTAACAGCAAGGAAACAAGTAGTCATGCACTCCACAAATGTGGCCCATATGGAAGAACAGCAGTTGATGAAAGAAAGTTATAAGGACCCTATTGTAGTTTGGTACAAGCCAAGTTTGGTCCAATGAGACCAAAACTGACCTTTTTGGCTAACATGCAAAATACAATGTATGGCAGAAAAGTATCATTCCAACACCACCATGAAAACGTGGTGGTGTTGGTGTAGTGCCTTCAGAATTCACTTAAAACATTAATCCTCACATATAAAGCTTTGACTGTCGGTTGTGTTTGCTCTTATTTTCCTGTTTAGCTTTAACATGCATGTTTTGAGTTTTGAATTTTTATGTTATAGTTTGCAGAGTGTCCTGGGACTTTGTGATAATAATCACTGATTCATTCACTGAACTCACAGTCAGAGCTGTAATGGAATGGTTTAGATCAAACTATATTCCTGTGTTAAAATGACCCAGTTGAAGTATGAACCTACAGCAAATTCAACTGAAAATCTGTGGACAATTATTCTCACAGATGCTTTCTAGGCAGTTTAGCCAAGGTTGTGCTATTTTGCAACAAAGAATGATCACAAAATTTCTAACTGTGCAAGGTGGTAAAAAATCTTCCTCTGTAATTGCAGCAAAATGCACGACTTTCTGTTTATCACATAAAATCCTGATAAAATACATTGAGGTTAGTGGCTATAGTGTGATAAAATGCAGCAAACGGGGTATAAATATTTTTGCAAGGCACTGTAGATATAATTTGCATCACAGATATCTGCTTCAGAGGAGTTCAGAATGCTTGATTTGGCCTGGAAAATAAAAGAAAACACACAGAAGGTCATAATGGTCCTCCACTAAACCAGATGATCGGTGCTGATCACCAGGACCTGCCACTGCTGCCCCAGCACAGCTGCACAGCTGCTGACACTCCTTCAAGGTTTGGTGACATCTTCATTGATCTTCTGTGATGATGTTTGTTACACAGAAGAAGAAGGAAAACATCTGTACACATGGAGTGTTTGAACTGCAAAGAGCCCAGCTCAGACACAGCTGTTTGAGTCATGTGCTAGAAATCAGGAGACATGCTCCCAAATTAAAGGGAGTTTGGCGAGTGAAGCTGGCTGGAGTTGGTGAGCTCTTGCTTGATGGTGTTTAAAAACCACAGAGTCACCCTCTGGTGGTCACAGTGGGAATCACTGCGTCCTGGACGGCCATAGAACTGCTCTCATGCTGCTGCTCCTGCTGCTGCTGCCTTCCATGTTATTGCCTATTATGTGTGCTAGAATAATTCAATCTTCCAAATGTGAACGGCAAACAGTGCACAATATGGTTTTCTTTCTCAACAGCCTCCTCGAGATTAACAACAAAACACAAAACACATAGAAGACAACAGAAATACACGTGTGCACGTACTTTTGGGAACCGGCTATTGTTGTCATGAAAATTACACAGAGAATGAAATTACAGGCCAGCTTTGTGAATGACTGATATAAAACAACAGCAAGCTGCAAAAAGGACGATGGTATGTTTTATTCATGTGGAGGTTGGATAAATAATAAAGTCTAAGCTCAGACAAGAACACTTATGAGATGCTTGTATAACTATACTTTCTGTGCATTATTATTTGGTTACAGCTCCTTGCAAAAGTAAAAACCCATACTGTTTTAATTTACGCTTTATTTCAAAATAGCAGGTTAAAATGATTTAGACCTTTCTCAATGATCCATGGAAAATTTTTAATTGGCATTACAGCAATCCAACCTTTTTATACAAGTCCAGCTCAAAGAATCAGAATAACGTGGAAAAAGTTTTTGTCAAGCAAAACCCATACTGTATATAGATTCATTACACATAAGAGTAACATGTTTCAGGCCTTTTTTGTTTTGTAACTTTGATGATTATGGATTACAGATAATAAAAACCCACAATTCAGTGGCTCAGAAAATTTGAATTTTGTGAAAAGTTAAAACAGAGAAGGTTGAGTGGAAGAAAATATTTGGTAGGAAAAAGTGCACCAGCAACTGGGATAACTTTAGCCAAGAGAGCATTTTCAAGCAAAATCCATTCAAAAATTTGGGAGTGGACTGAGGCTGGAGTCAGCACATCAAGAGCCACTACCTACAGAAAAGTCCTACACATGAGTTACAAATTTCACATTCCGTGTGTCAAGCCAGAGACTAGACTGCAGCTCAGTGGTCCAAAGTCCTCTTTTCAGATGAAAGTAAAGTTTGCATTTAATTTGGAAACAAGGTCCCAGAATCTGGAGGATGAGTGGAGAATGAATCCATGTTGCTTGAAATCCAGTGTGAGGTTTCCACAGTGAGTGATGATTTGGGGATGATTTTCTGAAATTCAGTTTTTTTCATTGATCCTATGTAATATTCAAATTTTCTGAGACACAGAATTTTGGATTTTTATTATCTTTAAGCCATAATCATTGAATGCCTTTTCTCCATTCACAGTTCCAGCACAACACCGCTCCACTCCCCTCGATCTCACTCTACTCCACAGAAAGCTGCTGTGTTTCCATTTACTCACTGAGCAGGAGTTATAGCTTTAAGCTCCGCCTCCAGCCATGAGCTCATTTTCCAACCAGTGAATAGTAGTCTGTTTACGTCTCATTTCGGGCCTACTCAGCGCTCATGGGACCTGCTGATGAGCAGGAACCAAGACAGCCTGAGAAGCCTGTAATGGAAACAGTCGCAAAACAGCCTTAGTGGATTCGAGCCAGAGAAGCAGAACCCATGGAAAAGGGACAAAAGATACAAGAATTATTTTGTACTCAGAGTGAAACATTTCTAATCTGTAGGTTTTTGGTTTAGTTTCTTCTATTTCTTGTACTCTCCTCATGGTTTATTTTATTTAATTTTATTTTCTGTAAGAGTTCTTTTGTATATCTGATCAGCTCATTCATGTTTACTTGTTTACCACTCTCTGCCACGGCCATCACGCAATCAGTAGATTCTGCTAACCTGTACCACCTCATTTTTCCTCAAGTCCACAACTAAATCTTTTCAACTCACCGTGCTGCTCCTGCCTGTCTGAATTTGGGTCCTCTGCAAGAGTCATTTGTGACAGTATTTAACCTAAATCTGCTAGGGGGTTGAATCATGTCTTAACTGTAGACTGTTTATGACTAACAATGGTTTTCCTCTTACCGCTATTAAGGGGAAGGAGTGTCAGAGTTGTGGAGCCCACATCTAAGAGCTGTCCTGTCATATTTGGTTTCCCACCTGAGGAGTGGATCTCTGCAGATCCTCCTTGGGTACCATAGGCCTCTTTGCTGTTGCTCTGAATAATGCTTTTCTTGACTGCCCTGTCAGTTTAGGTGGACGGCCATGTCCATTTTCTTCCACTTCACAAATATGTGAAAAGTTTGGGAGTCTGAACACTTTTGCAGAGTTGTAAAACCTCATGGCAGCAGCATCTAATGAAGGTTTTCACTTTCAAGTAAAACTTTTTGAGCACCTCTCATTAGGCTTTATAAAGTTTAGATAAGTGAGTCTGGTTTCGTATTGGACCTCTTTCCCTCGTTCACGCTCTTTAAATGAGACGCTTTTGTTTGCACCAGTGTCTTTCTCTCACTCCAAACCATGACAGAGAGATGCATTAGCTCCCTAATTGGTGAACTCTCAAATGAGATGCCTTATGGGTAACCAGGGTTGCCTCCTAGAAATAAAAGCCTCGGCCAATTTGCATTGGAGGTAATTGAATCGCCTGCAGTGAGTGAGCAGAGCGGACGTGCTTTGCATTGCATCAATTGGCCTCTCCGAGAGCAGAGCATGAAAAGCCATTTTCCTGCACTGAATGTGGAGGGTTTGCTCTCTTATTCATGTAGATTCCATTTTTCACAGCCTTTCCCGTCCACTCTGGCTCTAGTTTCTCTAGGGTCGGTTGATGGCTGTTGAATGAGATTTGTGTTGAAGAGTTCCACATTCCTGTGAGGAAATGGTAGATCATTCCTTTAAATGGGAATCCTGAAAATAGTCACTGTAGAATGGGGTCAGAGGTGGTATTGTGCATCTTCAAGTCGTCTTGTTTTTCTGCATTTTCACAGTACTTGTGGTGTCTGAAAGTTTTGAGAGGACCTAAAGCAGTTCCTATGAAATTGTTTTTGTGTCCAAGCTCAGCTTTGTTGTTGCAATAAAGTCAAAATTTAAGTCAGGCATTCCACCAAGATGCTTAAGGCTTTGGTGAAGGGTTAAAGAGTGCTTTATGGACATTTGTGGACCTCACGACTATAGAAACACAAGAACGCATGTCTGAATTGAATTAAAATTACCTATAGTCAACCAATTCTCTCTGAAAAATGCACAAAGACAGCAGTCAGATGTACAGGTCAGGATATTTGCATGTACAAATTGAATGTAGCGATGAGGGGAATAGTTTCTGCATAGACACCACTCACCCAGATTTCATGGACATTTATATTGCCCATCAGAGTGACTGTAATGCAATTCATGCTGCACAATAATGAATTTATACTTACATACAGAAAGACTGAAATTATATTTACTCTTATTTCTTTCTATGAAACAGCACATTGTCTTTTGCTGCTTATTTGCATGATATCAGAGTACCAGCATCATTTTTTCATCATGACAGTTAATTTGTGCTCGTCTCGCATTTTCTATTACAAAACCCTCTGAAAAACGTGCAGCAGTATATTGACATTCCATAACTGACCCATGTCAAATGATATACACAGATCACAAAACATCCTAACCTAGGGTTTGGAATAATTTCAGAATTTTTTCCTACATTTACTGTAAGCAATTCAACAGGAAAACAAACACATTTATAAAGAGAAAAAAGTTTTCCAAATCCAAATACGAGGATATCTAATGAACAGCTCTCTTCAGTGGACCCCAAGGACTTTTGGCCAAATTTATGTAGTTCTGGACTCTGGCATTAAATAATAAATCAATACTTCAATTTTCCTGACATGAGGTCATTCTTTTGAATATTTTGTTGCATGCAGAGAATCACTGTGATGCTAATAAAAAAAAATCAATTTTCATCTTCAGTTTTCTAGTAGACAAAAGTATCCCCAGAGCACGATACTGCCCTACCATGTGTCAATGTGGGTACGGTGTTCTTTTAGCTGTATGCAGTGTTGGGTTTTTTTGTTCCAAACATATTTATGAATTATGACCTAAAAGCTCCAGTTTGGTACCTTCAGACCATGACACAATCTCCTACAAAGTCTAACGTTAACCAGGCCTGGTTTTTTTCTTAGGAGGAAAATACTTCTGTGTCTCAACCCTACATCTCAGTCCAGACATAAGCAAAATCTAGAAAATCTAGGCAGAATGCAGTCAGTACTTATTGCATATTTCTGCAGCCTCTTCAGTGTTGCAGTCTGGGTCTGAGCAGTTTCAGTCTCGTCTAGTCATCCCTGATGACCCAATTTTAAATATTTATGAGTAACATTCTACTGTACTGTGGCAAATATGTAATACCATAGATTTTCTTGTATTGTTTTCCGGACTGAAACGTTTTTCCAAAGATTCTCTGTAATTTTTCTGAAAACTGTGGCTTTAGCTAAAGAATGCAAATATTGGGAAAATCCTACAAGGAAGTTTTCTGATTTTAGGGTTTTTCTTTTTTTAATTATTCACATCAAAATTCCATACAAAAAACTGCCAAAGTTTCCAGCAGGACATTGTTTGGCATAAGGTGAGATAATACCTTTCTGTCTTTTAATAATAAATAAGAATGGGTTTTCTCTCCAGAAAATATTGTCTAAAGCAATGTATTATTAAAATTCTTGGTTAAAATTGAAAGATGTCAGTGTTTCCCTCAACTGTTGTTCAGGGAGGGTAGCGTGGAAATAACATTCAAAAAATCGTGCTTAGTGTGGTCAAAAAAGTACCGTAGTTTAGCATTAGATAGGCCAACATCTTTCTCAGTCAGTTTTAGACATGGATGATATAGCTCTCTGACCAGGTTGGCATGGACTGGAGATGCACCCTAAGCAAACGAAAGGATTTACCTTATGTCATTTGTGCAGTAAAGGTGTTTTCTATTGCTTATTTGCATGTCAGAATTGCATATCAGAATGGTACATTTCCTGTAATCAAGCAAGAGGAATGACCCCCCCTCTCCACACACACAAAGTGTGTAAAAGTGTGTAGCCTGCACATACAAAAATAGTGCACACCAGCGTCCAGCGTCACACCAGTAGTCCACACCAGCGTACACCGAAGGTACTAAGTAATCTGAATCAGGGCTTATTATTTGGTTGAATTTTAACAACTACTCAAAGTCCATTACTAAGTCAGCCTACTATCACCTTAAAAACAAGAGTTATCTATGCAAAGTTGTGCATGCTTTTGTTTTCAGTAGGTTACATTATTGTAATATTTATACAGACCTCTGTAAAAAATCACTCAGGTAGCTACAACTCATCCAAAATGCTGCTGCAACAGTCCTGATCAAAACCAGGAAAATTGATCATGGTGCTTGCTCTTTGTTTATAAAAGGATAGCTTTTAAAATATTGTTGATAGTGTATCATGCTCTGAAAGGTCTTGGGCCTAAATGTATTTCAGAATTGCTGGTCAGCTATGACCCCTGTTTACCCCTCAGGTCATTAGAGACTTGTTCCCTCAATGTTCCAATGGCCAGAACTAAACAAGGTTTCAGGGCTCCTCAGCCCTGAAAACACTCGTACTCATACTCGTACTCGTACTCGTACTCGTCGTCTTCCGCTTTATCCGGGACCGGGTCATGGGGGCAGCAGACTCAGTAGACACCCAGACGTCACTCTCCCCAGACACCTCCTCCAGCTCCTCCGGGGGGAGCCCAAGGCGTTCCCAGGGCCAGCCGAGATACATAGTCCCTCCAGCGTGTCCTGGGCCGTCCCCTGGGCCTCCTCACGGTGGGACGTGCCTGGAACACCTCCCGAGGAAGGCGTCCAGGAGGCATCCGGTATAGATGCCCGAGCCACCTCAACTGGCTCCTCTCGATGTGGAGGAGCAGCAGCTCTACTCCAAGCCCCTTCCGGATGGTCGAGCTCCTCACCCTATCTCTAAGGGAGTGCCCGGCCACCCAACAGAGAAAGCTCATTTCAGCCGCTTGTATCCGGGATCTCGTTCTTTCGGTCATGACCCAAAGTTCATGGCCATAGGTGAGGGTAGGAACGTAGACCGACCCGTAAATCGAGAGCTTCACTTTACGGCTCAGCTCTCTCTTCACCACAATGGACCGGCAAAGTGCCCCCATTACTGAGGCAGCCACACCGATCTGTCTGTCCATCACCCGCTCCATTCTTCCCTCACTTGTGAACAAGGCCCCGAGATACTTAAACTCCTCCACTTGAGGCAGGAACTCCCCTCCAGCCTGAAGAGGACAAGCCACCCTTTTTCCGGTCGAGAACCATGGCCTCGGACTTGGAGGAGCTGATCTTCATCCCAGCCTCTTCACACTTGGCTGTGAACCGCAGCCGCAGCATAAAAATTATGAACAGGACCGGTAACAAAGGGCAGCCCTTGCCGGAGTCCAACATGCACCGGGAACAGGTCCGACTTAGTGCCGGCAATGCGGACCAAACTCCTGCTCCGCTTGTACAGAGACCATATGGCCGCTAATAAAGAGCCCCCGATTCCATATTGCTGGAGCACCCCCCACAGGGCATCACGAGGGACACAGTCGAATACTTTCTCCAGGTCCACAAAACACATGTGGACCGGTTGGGCAAACTCCCATGAACCCTCGAGTACCCTGTAGAGGGTATAGAGCTGGTCCAGTGTTCCACGGCCGGGACGAAAACCACACTGCTCTTCCTGAAGCCGAGGTTCGACTATCGGCTGGACTCTCCTCTCCAATACACTGGCGTAGGCCGTAGCAGGGAGGCTGAGGAGTGTGATCCCCCTGTAGTTGGAACACACCCTCCGGTCACCCTTCTTATGAAGGGGGACCACCACCCCAGTCTTCCAGTCCAGAGGCACTGTCCCCGACCGCCACGCAATGTTGCAGAGGCGTGTCAACCATGACAGCCCCACAACATCCACCACGGAGCTTTTTAACCACCTCGGTGACTTCAGCCTGGTGATGAAAGAGTCCAACCCCGAGTCCCCAGCCTCTGTTTCCACCAGGGAATGCGTGATGGCAGGACTGATTTCAAACACCCCAGGCCTGGCTCCAGGGTGGGACCCCGGCTCCGCCGTACAGGGCGACGTCACGTGCCTTGATTTAGTAGTCCTCATTAAGGTGTCTTGAACCGCTCTTTGTCTGACCCGTCACCTAGAGCACTGTTTGCCATGGGAGACCCTACCAGGGGCATTTAAGCACCAGACAACATAGCCTCTAGGATCATTCGAGCACTCAAACACCTTCACCACGTTAAGGTGGCAGTTCAAGGAGGGGCCCTGACAACAAATCCCTAAAAATAACCAAGATGTGTGGGAACAGTTTAAATCAGGATTGAAAAGCTGATTTCAAGAAGCTTTGACACCTGATTTACCTGTCATGGAGCAGGTACGAGCAGGTATTAACCATACTTTTCATTAGGCGGACATTTCTGTGCTAAAAATTTTATTAATTCTAATCTCAAATGTCGTGTTTTCGTTATTTGTAAGCATAAAGTCCTCATGTTTAACAGAAATAAAGGCTTGAAAACATCATTCTGTGTATCAAGCATATTTTTCATTAAGCCCACATTTCTGTATCAAAAAAGATTTTTTGTTGGTCTGATGTAATATTCTAATCTTCAATGTCATGTTTTCACGAGCCTCATTTCACTAACTTTCTGACATTAATTTAGACTTTTACTGCTTTAGGTCAGTTAGAATTACTAAAATGATATGTGCAGCCAGCATCGGGCTGCTTTAAACACTCTCATAGCTTGCCAACTGTAGTTTTAAGTGTATTTTACAAACAGGTTTTTGTGAGTCAGTGAAATTGTAGTAGCATTCTTTTAGCCAGCTGACCAGCAGTGCAAAGCAACTGTTGGGGGAGGAGCAGTGCTCCAGTGCTTCTTCTGGCATTTCATTTTACTTGACCTTCATCAGTACGGACGGTAAGACTGAATATTTTCTTTGTTTTTAAAGCACAACTTTTGCAATGATATTAGTAGCCAGTCCATGCAGATTTTTTTCTATTAGTCATGATTTAAAGGTTTTTCGGTTTTATTTTGGGTTTTTCCTCTCTTCATCATTATGTTTTCCCGGGGTGTTTTAGTTTATTCCTTTAGGTTTTATCTCTTACTTGTTCTAATGGTATTTTTTATGTTCTGTTACTTAGTAAGAATTTCCTTTGGTTAGATTGTGTCCTCGGATCTCTGCGTAGTTCCAGTCATGTTTTTGTTTTCACTCTGCCTCTGCCATAGCAACCAGCTTCATCCGGTCCACCTGCTTATGTCTATCAGTCTCACTGTTTCAACCTGTGCTGAGCTATGCTGTTCTGTTTACCCCTTGCGGATGCATACTGTTTGTTATGCCAAGCCTAGCCTAGCCAGTCCATGTCCCCAACGTTTACCTAGCCTGTGTCCATGTTTTTGCATGCTGTGAGTTTTTTTTATTTTTTGGTTATTTATTAACACCTTTTTATCACTATGCTCCTGCCTGCCTGACAGCATTCTGGGATCCAACTCCAAGAACCACACCTGACACTATCATAAAATGTCTTCATGGTGAAACACCAATTAACAAGAACTTAAATTACAATTTTTTTGCATTAGATGTATTATCACGTTCAAGTCAAGAAGTCCAAGTTGGCCTGCAGCCAGTCAAGACAGCATTTAATTACAAAGCATAATTCCTCATCTTTTCTGTTGCTTCTCAGGATATAACAGGCTTTAATAATACCACAAGTAATAGATGTATAACTATTTATTTGTCAGTTTTAAACAAAATAATTGTGAATAGGAGATAAATACTGCGATGTGTTTATATAAAATATTGTCTAACATGCAGTGCAGTATGTAGGGTGTTTCAACCAGTATGTGAATGGACTGAATTAATACCAGCCACTCCAAGCACTATACAATAGAGCCACTTTAACCCAATCAAACTCACAAATGCAAACAAATTCATACATCACTACGCAGATCAGTAGGAAGCTTGAGTTTAAGTGCCTTGCCAAAGGGCACATCAACATGCGGCAAAAGGAAGCGGGAAGACAACTACTCTTCCCACTGAGCTACAGTCTCCTCAGTCTGTTTTACTTTATTTCCAAGTGTCTCTTCCTGCATTCTGAAAAATCAGGCAGTGTTTCTCATCCCATCTTCTTCCATTTTGGGATGAATGGAATCTCACTGTTTCTAGAGCTTGCCATCAGATTCCAGAATCCTATATAAGGGCCTCTAAAATCACAGATCCAATTTTTATCAATTTTTGTATGCAATATGTAGGCAAGGACATAATTTTTGGGAGTGTGTTTTAATTGTTACTTTGTGTACATGTGTATACAAAACAATATTAGATTTATTTTCGGCTTCTGTGCAAAACCCTGTTTCCTGTTAGCATAGATAGATCCCTCATCAGGGTCTTTGTTCTATCCATCCATTTACTGTCTCTGCATCTGCTTTGGCATCAAACCACAAGGAAGAGAAACATACCCTCTTATTTATTTTTAGTCCCGTTCTTAAATGGGAATGAGGCCGATTACACTTCCAAGATTGACAATTTTACGCTGCCAAATTAAAAGAACCCTCTGAATTAGGGAGATAATTGCATGCAATCTCCCTTTAATGGCCCTGTCAGTGATTACTGGCTGCCTCGACCAAGCCTATCAGTGGCAGGGGAGGGGAGCGTGCTGAAATGAAATGTCAATCATATTAGCATTAATGAGTAAATTAGCGCGAGTGGCTCATTGTCAGAGTGAATCAGTCCTGATGTGCCACCCTCCAAATCGCTGAGGGAACCGAAACTGTGAGGATAGGATGAGCAAGGAGGGCAAAATCCGAGCGAGGGAAAGGGAGGAGTAACAGAGACAAAGAAATTACATGTGGCCACATGAGGCTGACAGCTTATGAGATGTACAATTACTGTCTTCAACCAGTGAGGCAGATTTCTGTGTCAAAAAGCAGGCGACAACAATTTCTCTTCATTTCTCTGTTTCTTGCTGCCAGACCATGCTGCAGCATTCAAGGCTGGGATTCACTAAAGTGTTACTGATGTGGAGGACATGTACAAGGCTTGAAGTGTGCCTTCCCAATATTTGATTAAGATTAGTCTCTTTTCTTTCAAAAGTCCCTGAGCATTTTTCAAACACTATCCTACTTCATAATCAATATGTAAACAATTGAGAGAGCGCCCTCTGGGGCTGCATCCAATATATCTGCTATCAAAGTTTGACATCATGTATAAATGATCTTTCACAAACTAAGTCAAAACTCTGTTAGGTCTTTTCTTACTCCTGTTGGTTTAGCCTAATCAATGCTTATGCTAGTATACAATCTACAAGCTTCAGAAAATGATGTACGCATTAATAGGTAATTGCTATGATTTCAATGTAAGATGAAATATAAAACCAAATTGGCACAGTACAGGCACAGGCTGCTCTGGCATGCAGGATGTGACACCCCCTCAGATACATTTATAAGCAGAAATTCTTTGAGAAACCGAGTCATACAGCTGTTTTATTCCCTCCTTCTGCAGTCTGCCTTCAAGATTTGCAGTAGGTCAGAGTTTATGTGTGAACTGGTTCCTCACATGTTCAGCAGGGAAATAAAGACTGCAAGCACCAGGTTGTGGGCACCAAAGCCGCCTTTCAATAAGAAGGTCCTGCAATCGAATCCTGACCTGGAGTCTTTCTGTATGGAGTTTGCATGTTCTCCTAGTGCATGCGTGGGTTCTCTCTGGGAACTCCTCTCACAGTCCAAAAGCATAACTGTTAGGTTGTTTTGGTTACCTTGAGTTGCCTTTAGGATGGAGCGTGGACAAACAATGTTGTCTGTGCTGTGTATCTCTGTGTTGCCCTGTGGTAGGTTTTGCCCTGTCCAGGTAGACCCAAACCAGACCCCCCCACCAGACATACACACACCCCACACCCGCCCAGACAACCACGACCCTGCATTGATAAGCATGGGTATAGACAATTAATGGGACCTGGCTGTTGGTGCAGTTGCAGCAAATAGGTCCTGAGTTCAAAGCCCTGCCGAGTTTGAATGTTCTTTCCATCCATGTGTGTGGTTCAATTGATGGCCTCAGGAGGACCTGAACATAATACGGACAGCCCATAAACACATGTGCCATGTTTGGACATGTGTTGTTCAGGCTTACCTTGTTACAAGTATCAAGTCATCATTTAAAATAAACTTAAATGTTATTTCTCTCATGTGAAGGGTATTCATCAAGATACACATTTCAAAGTAGACCCAACGCTTCACCATCTGAACAGAAGGATGTTAGCTGTCAGCCTGCTAATATGTCGAGCTGGATTCAAATGTATTACTATAGAGAAGATGCACACCTCACACATACTGCACAAGTGCACCACTACTACAAAATCAATGCAACTGGAACTCAGTTATCACAGCAATAATGCAATTATAGCTTTACTTAATCTCACGGTACTCTGTGAAGATGCTTCACTTTAAACATTCATTTCAAGAAAGTCATACAATCCTAAAGTCTATGTCACAATTATTTTGATTTCTTTTCAGCTAGACTGAACAAGGCTCTGTTGTGTAAGGAGCCATAAAGTCATGTTTTAGTTCAGAAGGAAGTCACAGATTAACAATGATTTATAGAAAATGAGCCCCCAAAATTATGGGTGCATAACTTTCCTACATCTCAGATTGTTCTATTGAATATTTGCTCTCAATAAGCATCAGTATCATGTACATTTCCAAACCTGTGTGAAGAAGCAAGATAAAGAGAACTGTGCCAAGATATTCAGCCATGTTGGGTTTTAGAGCCACAAGGTCAGAGACAAATCTTCAAGACATTTTCAACATGAACAATTTTATTTCTACAGCTTAGGTTGAAAAAGTAAAGTTTAACATTTTACTATTTTGACTAAACTGAAGCAGGGTGGCAAATAGCTCTGGTTATAAAGGCTGTAGATGTGGATGGATTTCACTGACATGAAATGTGTGTAGAGGGTTTTGAATCATTGAGAAGAATCAACAGATACATGTGGGTGTCATCAGTGTAGAAGGTAAACAAAAGCCAGACAAGCAGATAAGTAACCCCAGATTTGTACTGTAACTGCCAAATGCTAGGGCCAAGCAATGAGCCACTCCTGTCCAGAGGACGTTGGGGGAAATCTTTTGGAGTATCTGTCTATCAGCTTTGCACATCTAGAGAATTTCTGTCCAGTCTTCTATGCAAAAAATGTTTTCAAGCCAGAGATTCTGAGTTGAATTTTGGACTGGGCTTTGCCTGGGCCATTTTGACACGTAAATATGCTTTGATTTAAAACATTCCATAGGTGCTCTGACTGAAGGTTTTAGGGAACACAACTAAAAGGACAGGAATAAAATTGTGGAGAAGTTTAAAGCAGAGTGAAGTTCTAAAACAAAGACCAAAGCTCTGAAACAAACATCTCACATAGCACTCAATCCGTTATCTAAAAAACCGAAAGAGTATGGCACAACTGCAAACCTACCAAGACATTGCTTTCCACCTTAACTGACAAACCAAGCAAGGAGAGCATTGATAGAAGAATCACCCAAGATCCATGATGAATCGAGAGGAGCTGTTGATTTCCACAACTAAAGGGCGAGAATCTTTAAACAGGAAAGTTTATTAAAGGAATTGCATGAAAAAAGCCACTGTTGAAAAAGCCATAACATTGTTTTTACGTTTTCATTTTTTAAAATATTTCACATAACTTTCAAATAGAATACATTGATATTTTTGGTTGTAGTCTGACAAAATGGGAAACAGTTTAGGAAGTATGAAAATTTTTATATGTACTTTAATGTGAATAAATAAGGATACCCTCTTTAAATTGTCTGTTATTTCAAAAGTAATTCTAATATACCAGCGCCATAGAAAGAGAGAGTTACGACGCTCCCATCGACTTCTATAGAATAATGGAATGCGGAAGTCACGTGATTCATGGAGCCGCTAATAGTTCCAAACACCAGCAGCTCCAGCATTGGACGTAGTTCACTCTCGGTGTTTCGTAAGGATTTTTTACGGTAAGTTGATGCAAATACAACATTATCTTGATATTGTGAGGCTTTCGTTGACTGTTCTGTAACGCAGTTTAGCAATTATATTTTATATCGCCAGGTTTAGTTAATTAGGCATGTTAACTCCCTTGTTGTATTTTAACTGCAGCTCATTGCAAGCATGGCGGTTTAGACGGGTTTATCTCATTGTGTCTGATTCAGCATTTTAAAATGTCCATTACAGCTTATATTCTTAACGTTGATAATTTTCTAAATTTTATTGTAATTCCAGCAACCATGTTGCACAAAAAAGCACCACAAAGGTAACAAGATCTCATTTTTTCTGTCCTTAAAAATAATAAGAGCTGAATCAAGATGTTTGAACAAAACGATTTTAAGACCGTCACAAAGTTGGTATTTACAGCAGGACTGTTACTTTACCTTTGTTTTCTGTTATTATTTTTGCATTTGCTTGTCATGGGAGAAGTTGCTGAGATATTAGAATCTATCTAAAGACAGAACAAGAAATTAAAAATGATTATTGGAACATATCTGCATCAATACACAGTAGAACAGTAACAAAAAATACTTTGAAACAATCAAAGGTCCGTGGTAACAGTCAAGGTGTTTGCTTAGGGCTTGTTTGTTGGGTGCAAGATGAGGTTTGACATTGTTTTTTCTTCGTGTTTTTCGTCTGGCTTTTACTTCCAAGATGTCCAGCATTGGCCAGAATTTTCTTTCTTTCATTAAAGATATGTTTTGCTGCTATTCTTAGTCTCAGCCTGATGAATCTGGTGGTAATTTTTCTTTGCACATCATGACATGAAGGAAGGATGCTTTCTAATAGATTTGCTTCTCTCTCTAGAGTATCCATGGCAGATTGACTGGACCTTGTTCTGAAAAGTTTTTCAACTTTCTGGACCAGACTGAAGGCTTCATGTGATGGCCGACACAGCACTCCTGGTTTGAATTTCTTCAGTATCAATAGGGTACTGTGCTCTCCTTCCGAAGTGTCATCATTTTGCTTAATTGAACTTGAACATCCATCACAGATGTTGGGACGTTTGATGACTTTATTTACAATGTATCCTGTAAGATGGTACAGAATACATGTTTCGCTGTTGGTGAGGTCAGGAGTATCTGTTTCCAATCAGCTGCTCCACACGAAGGCCAAAACTGGGAAATGTCTCCTTAATGTCCAGGAACTCTGCCAGAAGACTGCCGCCATCCTCCTCATAGCTTCCTGATTTTACAGTTGTCAGAAACTGTCCAACTGAGATTGATCTCAGTGCCTGGTGAAACTCCACTGGTGTTGGGACTGAATTCCTTTGCCTTATGCAGCTGAACAAGTTTTCAAGGCAGTCCTGAGTAAACCTTGTTGTCAACACAAACATGTGTCCATGGTCAAGCATGTCTTTCTGAATACCTAAAGTTGTAGATGTTGCCATCACAATTCCTGTTTGCACTGGTTTCCAGCTTCCTTTTGGACCTATTCTAAGTCCACTGAAGAGTGCTAACATGTCTTTGAGGAATTTAATGGCTTTGTTGTACTCTTCCATCTTGTGCCTGCTGAGTCCCATCACAGGGTGGCGAGAGGACATGAGATCAAACCAGTGGTTCACCTGCTCCAGAAACCAGGCTGTTGTCAGGTTAGAGGTGGGTCGCTGCTCCTGCTCCACCATGTATTTCAGACCTGCACCTGCTGACTTACTAAAGACATTCAATGCAGGCCCCACCTTCATTTTGTCAAAATGACTGGGCTAAAGGGTTTTTTGTGAAAGATTTTGAGCAATTTTCAAAGGCATTTGGTTCCTGAAAATCTACCAAACCTTTCAAAGGACCCAGTGAAACCTCATTGTGTGGCAGACTCTCTTTTTGTACAAACTCTGGTGGAATTGTGAAGGTCTGACCACTAACCAGGGCACTCTTCAAATTCTTCACCAGATGAGGGACATCTGGCATGAAGTACAGCCTTTTGTCTGGTCTTACTGGGTGTTGGACAAATGTTTTCTTGTGGCCCACTCCAACAGCCCACCACATCGCTCGGTTAGCACTGCTCATGTCAGCGGTGATGTTTACCACAACAAGACCTATGGAAGCTGCTCTCTCAATGATGTTTAGGATGACGGGCTTGTAATTAGCTCCATTAGTGGAATTGCCACTAAAATGGTAAGCCTCAACTTGCTTCCATCTTGTTGTACTTCCTGCCAACATAAAAACACATGCATGTGTTGCAGGTCCTGTGTGACCAGGCAGCGTCACATCCCCAAACAGCTTCCCTGTTCCTAGGTGCAGCTCCACACTAGGGGTGATTGCCATTCATCTAGAGTAAGTATACATTCTCTTTCCATCTCTGTTAAACTGTCAACCTTTAGTTGGAGCATGTTGAAAACTTCTCCTAGCACACCTGGTTCCAGCTTAATGTGTTGCAATCTTCTTTGCTGGGTTCTGATGTCAGGGAGACTCATGTCCTGAAGAAGCCTGTAGCCTGTTGAGCCCACAGAAAAGCGAAGTTGAATGGCTTTTTTTAATGTGTTTTTGCTCCATCTAATGCCTCTCTTACTCTTCATGCCGATAGCTTTCATTTGATCTTTTGTGAAAATGCTGCCAAATTTCTTTTCCATTGTTAAATTTTTCTTTCGTAGGACTGCATTCATTTTCTTCTGTCTGAAGTTCTCCTTCTATTGTTCTTATGTGAATTTTTTGGTTTTCTAATTCCTCCCTCAGCTTTTTTACCTCAGTTTCCTGATTGTATTGCCTGTTGATGCATACTCCTCGCCCTGTTGACCCTGGCTCATCAGTTCCTGGCATGTCCCTGTCCTCTGAGGCTACAATTTCATCTTCTTTTTCTCCTTCACTTTCCCTCATCTCACTTGCCTCATTTCTGTTTCTTCCTTCCTTCATCTCGGAAATTATAATAGCACTGTTAGCATGAAGATTAGGTAAAAAATTTGATACGTATTATTTAACACGGTTCATACCAAAGTTTACTGTAGAACTATATGTGTGATCACTAGTCAGTGCATCAACATGCACTGGAAGTTCTGCTGGACTTCTCATTGCAGGATCCTTCCTCCTCTTTGGTTCTGGGCGATGAAGAAAAAGGGTTGGAACGGCATCAGCCCTCAGTCTCACTTGGCCTGACTGTGCCCTCACAAACTGTCCTTTTTCAAAATGTGCCTGTTAAGTGATTTATTTATTTTCTTGCACATTTCATTAGGCCCTTGTGCCTTTTCCAGTGCAGTGTGCAGATTGAACTTACAGCACATAGTTCTGTTGTTGTGACCTCTGGTGATGGTGAGGTTGCTTCTACTGACTTGAACCAACCATTTATTTCTTCTTTCATGATCTTTAGGGAAGCCATACATACGGATTCCTTTCTCTGACCGATTGGTGCATCCAAATGCAGCACACCCAACCATGGTAACATGCTGAACCTACAGAGGAACACATTTACTTTTTTGCCTTCTAGCTATGATATTGATTGATTCTGTCCTCTAAACTGTTTCTGTATAGTTTTCAGGGAGGTCAGCAGATGTGGTGACTGACTTCAGAGGGAGCTGCTGCCAAGGAGGATGAACCCTCATTCAGACTTGGGCACCTTTCTACCTTGTCTAGATTTGATCAGATACAGTTTATTGGTGCAGATGTAATTAATAAACTGTATAAATGGTAGTGCAAGTACTTGTTTATTAAAGGTAGTTTTGCATTTTACATGTCTTACAGTAAATTGTTTGGTCATTTATTTTTGCACAATTCACAGTTGTTTTGTCATCTAATACAATTGGTCAATGAATTACAATTTTACAACAATTGTCAGACTACAGGCACAATCAACTCTGTTGTAGATACAAGTACTCAGTTCGCATGGCAGCAAAAAAAAGAATAATTATGTCTTCTACAAAAAGTAAGAAGTCATGCCAGGTCTTCAGTCATATTTTCATACAGCTACATATTTTCCTCATCCATTAAAAAAATTATTTTAAAATTAAATCGTTTAAGAATTACATTTGCTCATTTTCCATCTTTGGATATTTTTTTGAAGTACATAGGAAACAGATCTTTCCACGTAGTACAGGATGTAGATCTGAAGGTAAGTTTGATCAGAGCTCTTAACTGCTGGCACAGAATACAGTTATAGCATCATGTGCTAGCATGTGGAGGAGATCAGAAAGAGCATGTATAATAGGTATTGTTACTTCTGTTAGGATTTTCAAATTATGATTTAGTAACCAGTAATCAGTTCATTATTTTTGAATAATTACCGAAAGTTGCAGGAAAGAGTGAAAAAAGTTGCTTTTAGCGTTATGTTGCGCCTGAAGCCGTTCAAACTGACTGACACTGCTGAGATGTTTGGAACTATTGAGAGCTACATGAACCATGTGACCGCCTATTGGCGAGTTCAAAGAGTGTCATAACTCTTTCTTTCTATGGCGCTGTAATATACAATAGATTATTAATCTTATTTTTTATGTACAGGTAAGCCCAAAATTATCCCCTTTTATTATAAATTTCCCTTTTATACTGAAATTTATTTTCATTCAACAAAGAAGACTGTTTCTCATAAAAAATGAAAACAAAGTAAAATGAGTGTCCATTTTGAAAAAAATATAGTTATCTGTTTGCCAATCAATGGAAAAATCTTTATGGTCAATACAGCAAATTGCTCACCAGCTCTCTGCATATTTCTGTTGGTATTTTGGCAATTTACCTTTTTATAATGAATTCCAGTGTTTGAAGGTTGGAAGGCCTCCTTGCCATCACCCTAATCTGTAGCTCCCTCCTCAGATGGTATATCAGATTCGACTCTGGACTCTGGCTGGGGGGGGACAAAATGTTAATGTTACGCCCAGTCAGAAGAAACATTTTGGGTGAAATTCGTCAAATTAACTGATTACTTTAAACATAAATCTGCCTGGGGGTGTGAATAATCTTGGGCTTAACTGTATTTTTGTAAAAATCAAGGGATTAAATTACAGGCAAACACCTTGTTTTGCTCATTACACAAAATGTATCAATAAAACTGTGAATTGTAACTGAGAAAAGAAGTGAGGACACCCTCTAACTCTTAAAAACTAACCTTAACACCCCCCCCCCCACACACACACACACACACACACACACACCCTTCTGATGAAATAACTTCAGTGAGATGCTTCTAGTAGCTGTTCAACAGGCCCTGGCTTTAGTTTGAGGGAAGCTTGTCCCACTACCATCATCATGTTTCAGGGCCAGGCTCTTACATTTCCTCAAACACGCTCTCATACACAGTGGGTCTTACTGAAGCAAAGCATCCCAAAATACTTGTTAAAATGAAAATGAAATACAGGGGTCCAAATTTTGACATGACTGTATATGTGAAATATTTTGCCTTTTGTTTATGATTCTAATTTAAACATTGGTGGACATTTTCTCATAGACACCTCATTCTGCCCCACAGCCACTGTGAACTGAGTGTATATCAAGAAGAAATTCCTCCAGTTCAACAATTCATTTGACCACAGCCTTGTTAGGCAGGAAGACGGAGGAGAGGGAGCACGCGTCAATAAATCATCTAACGCCTGGATGTATTTATGCCCACAGCAATGAGTTTAACGAGGAGAGTAGTCCTTGAAGCAATATCCTAAGTGGCACTTCATCCCTGTCTCCTTCTCCTGCACCCGCCTCCGTGCGTCTCACCTCCTCATCCCTCACAAGGCTTCTGATTGTCAAGTGGCAGAGGATGCTTCAGTTTAAGCGAGCAGACTAGAGAGTAAAAAAATAGCCCAAATCACCCTCTACCATCTTTGAGCTAAAATTACCCAATGAGACAGAGGTTTGAAGAACTTCATTTCCTTGTTCATAATTAAACTCCTCAACCTTAATCTGACCGAGTCATTCTCGTGCTGGAGTGGAGCAGGGGCTTCCTGCGGCGCTTATTGAGCCCTACTTATTACAGGGATCAGAATCTATCTTCCACTTCAGCTGCCGAGTGTGGGTCACCCTATTCAATTATTTTAGCCATTCATGGCAGACTAGATGAAAGATCCAGGAGATTCTGGCAGCCCAGTTCATTCACATGCTGGTGAAAGCTGAGGGTTCAAGGGAGGTGACTGGAAATTCTGAGAGTGGTTAATTTTCCTGACAATATCTGCTGTGCACACTATTGGAGGCACGCTGGAATGAAAGAATAACCATAAAAACAAAGTATTTCAAAGATTCCCTGTCCTGCACTGTGTTCAGGAAACCACAGGGTGGCAGTCTGGAGCCACTGCTCCTATCCTCTGCTTTCTTTCCCACACTCACCCACCCAGTGCTGCTTTGAGGGTGCTGTTTGTTCGCTTTTCTCCACATCCAGTCCTCACACTGAGATACAGACCTTTTTCTTGTTTTGCTGTCAAAACAGAAAAGATCTTTGGGACATATTTAAAGAATAAATCCATTATTGGATAAACAACAACTGTATCCTCTCCTCTTGACCTTTCTCTCCCAGTGGGTCTTGCAGGAATGTATTTTACCAAACCAAACCAAACTGAATCAGTTTATTTATTTACATTATTTTGTAAAGTGGATAGCATGCAACAAATTGAAAAAAATGTTTCTGAGATTATTGTTATAAAGAAATAAACATTTTAGCAACCCCCATCAGGTTTTCTGCCATGATTTTCCTGAATTTAGCTCCATTTCCTCTCCAGTATGTCTGCCCTGGAATGGTACCGCTGCTGGTGATTCTTTCTCTGGAGAACAGGGAACTATTCAGAAAGGGTGGCAAAATAAACACACCGCCTGTCAATTGTCCCCCTGCTATTCTGGGCTCCTTTCGCTCTGCTGTGTGTTTGTAGCATCAAAGCTCCATTTGCAGGTCTAAAGGGAGACTATGTGCAGTTTAATCAAACATTCGAGTGCCTCTGTGTTCAGTGTCATGTGCCAACATTTCAAAGGAATGACATATTAGGAAAAACAATCAGAAGAAATCACCCCCTTGGCTTCAAACCAACACATGCCTTGTTCCCACCTTTTATCAATTTATTTATTTTTTTTACGTTTCTGTGAACCTCCCTTAAAGTGAATATGGTTGAAATACAACCAAGAACATTTGTGCCCCATTGAAAGTTTTTAGCATGTCACCAAAGAGAAAGATCCAGTCATTTTTTAAGTTAGACAATTTGTGATACTTCTAAAATAAATCATTAAATCA
The DNA here is from genome assembly GCA_036173005.1 of Crenichthys baileyi. Taxonomy (NCBI): domain Eukaryota; kingdom Metazoa; phylum Chordata; class Actinopteri; order Cyprinodontiformes; family Goodeidae; genus Crenichthys; species Crenichthys baileyi. The sequence goes on from JAHHUM010000320.1 coordinate 627,316, forward strand.
AAACAAATACATGGCTGCCTCGTTATGAAGGGACACCTTGATACCACATCTTACATGACATTTGATAACGGACCAAAAGGAAATGTTAGAGGCTAGTCCATGCTGCAGTTTTGATTTGAACTCTGTCACTTAGCACATGTTTTATTGGAGCTGGATGCCCCCGCCTGGCCTGATAATTCCTTTCCTCTACCCAGGCCCTTTTCTTGACTGTCAGATCTGGTTGACACAAAGTACTGCCACACGGATGGGGGGTTTCACCCCTCCTTTGAAAAGGCCAGCTGTCAGTGGTTACATAATAGGAGAGACTTGTTGGGCTCGCCAGATGCCTTTGTGCGCCTGTCACTGAATGTGATTGTGGGCAAGATTAAGCAGTGGATGAGAAGCCACAGTTAAGGGTTCCTACCTGGTTTTCAGCAGAGATGACAGAAGAAACAGAATCAGAGGGGTTTGGAGAGGGCTTTAATGTTGCCCTGTGTGAATCATATACCCTTTACAAACCATGTAAAGCGCTGGCAAACTATTCATACTTAAAACCTTTATGTTTTTTTAGACTACCAAAGTAAAGACCTCCAAGGGAGAAGTTGCACTGGCCGCCAAAGAACTGAACATCCAGTGGCGATTTACTCAACAAACAACACTGACCTAATGCCATTTTTGCACAGCTTTAAAGCTGCAATTCAATTCATCTGGACTGATTTAAAAGCTAAACACTGAGCTATTTTTCTTTTCAGTTTGTTCTCCATCTATCCATTTTCCATACCTGCAAAATATTTTCCTTTTCTCAGGCGCATGAGGACAGTAGCAGTCAATAACCCCTTTTCCATCAAACCAGTTGCTGTTCAGAACTGGTGCTGGTTCTACAAACTCTGGGCATATCTTGGTTGTTTCTAAGCACCAACTCAGAGCTGGACCAGAAGAAAGAACTGCTATGGTCAGGAGCAAGGAGTGGGCTCATGGAGACATGGAACCAATCAAAACCTTGTAAGGTGCCATGCTTAAAACTCTGGAATTAGTTTGGTTTTGTTCCTTATAATTAAACACAAATAGAAAAACAATGGAATGAGATGATAAAGCATTCGCAAAGCTCAGATTTGTACAGGATATTGCTGGCTTGATTGGTGATTTATGGAGAGTGACTTATCTATTGGGGGGTAAAGCCTTTTCAGAACCCCACCTCACTGCTCAAAACCTCACTTCAAAAACACAAAGTATTCCTTTAAATAGCAGAGTCCACCTCAATTCAGTTAAAATCTAGTTCCAAACTAAACATCTGTTATAAATGGCTGTCAATCTATGCAAGCATATGACTCTGAATCTTCCTTCTGAACGTGATTGTGGTACGTTCTGTTTCCTATTTGAATTACTGTTTAGGCCCTGCTAAAACAAGCATGATGCTGCCACTGCCATGTTGGATGCAGCCTGTGTGGGGAAAAGATGACATGATTATATCAGCCCAATTTTGTATTCCCTCCACTGGCTGCCTGTTTCTTTTAGAATTGCTGTTTCTTTTAGAAGATTTCACTTTTAGTTTTTAAATGCCTTTATCTCAACAAGTTTTTACATCCAAGCATCCCCAGTAGAACTCTAAGATCTCAAGACCAGGAGCTCTTAGTTGGTCCCAGGACTCGGCTTGTGACCAGGGAAGACCAGGGGAGAAAGCTGCTTACCTAAAGCAGCTTTACAAAAAAAGTTCTGATAATCAAAACACTCCAGTGCTTAAATCATTAGTGTTTCCTCATCCTGATTTTGCTTTCAGGAGGAATAATACAGCACCTTGCACAATGATTCATACCATTCAAACTTTCCTACATTGTGTCTCATTAAAACCACAAACTTTAGTGTACCTTATTAGGATATGAGCTTTCAACAAAGGATTTCCTTTTGGCACCTTGAGATGTAGTACGCCAACACACCTGCCACTACAGCCTATCACGAAAAGCAAAAGGAAACAGGAAAAGCAAAACCAGCTGTCCACCAACCAGAGGATTCCATTTCTGAAGGAAGCGTGTACTGCAGTCTATGGTAAGGTAAAGGTGTTCAAAAAGTTGCAAAACCTGGTGATCTGCACATCTATTAGACACTGTGCAAGAAGAGAAAAAGAGCATGAAGGTTATCAGGCATTTCACAACATGTGACAGAAAGATAAAGCCTGGACCTCTGGCTGACACAGTGGATGTATTTGTAGATTTGTCAGTGTCAGGCCCAGTCCCTTAGCATCAAGGTAATAAGAAAAACATAAAAAGAAGCTAAAAGATCACCACAAAAGTGGGATTCATCCTTTGGTGAACGTCTCCACTTTGTGTGTAGGGAAACAACAGTTGTCTGCCGATCAGCGTGGTGCTCCATTGTCTTCTCAGGGTGAGCCCAGGAGTGTGCCTTGTGCTCAGCTGCATGGTTCAAGCCAATGGTGGCGAATGGGATACAAGCTTAGCTCCACACACACAAAATAAAACCCCCGTGCTCGGGGTCGCAGCGGTGAACCTAAAACTCCCCTCCCCTCTCAGTGGGTATTGTGTGGGCACGTGCATCGGAGGGTAAAACAATCTGCATAGGTTTAGCAGGCATGACGCAGGGAGGATGAAACTGGGAGAATAGCTTGTTGTGTGAGTTAAAAGGGGTAGGCAGTGGGTCAAGAGGAGCAGGCAGAAGGTCACAGACAGGCAGAAAGGAGCTGAAGCAACTCACCTGAATCTGTTATTACTAAGTAGGTTTTGTCTTCTTCCTCTACTTGATAGTATGTTTCAGTCTCAACATGGTCTTCATTAAAAATACAATTCCTGGCAAAATTATTCACACCCAAGTTTTGAACATCTTACAGAAGTCTGTTTAATCCATCATCTGGAAATGGAAAGAGTGTGCCACAGTCGACCGAGACATGGCACACGTGCTAAACTGGCAGGGCAGGCAATAAGAGCATTAATCAGATAGGCAGCCACAGCTCAGGTGAGAAAATCTGTCAACCGGGTAACTGTATATGACATAATATCAGACATGCACTCCAAAGATCTGGCCATTGTTGAAGAGCTGCAAGAAGAAAGCTATTGATTAAAGACATTAGAAGCTCTCTTTGCAGTTTGCCACAAGCCATGCACCAAAACCTTGTGTTTTGACTTGATGGCAAAATCCTGTCTGTGTCAGAGAACAAACACCGTACATACCATGGAATCCACACCACCCCCGTAGAGAAACTATTTTCACATTTGATAGAAAAGGGGATAGAGCTCAATAAAGGATGATAATGGAAGAAAACTTGTTAGACGCTGCAATAGTCTTAAGACTGAGGTTGACCTTCCAGCAGGACAACATACAGCCAGAGCCACAAAGTAATGGTTTAGATCATAGCGTATTCTTGTGTTAAACTGTCTTAGAACTAAATGTAATTCAGATACTGATCATCCAGTCTGACTGAGCTTCAACTATTTTGCAAAGAAGAATGCACAACATTGTAAAAACTATGTCTCATTTTCCCTCCCCTTCACAATTATGCTCTGAAGTTTGCATTTGTAACATGGCAAAATGTGGCAAAAGAGGGTAAATACTTTTGCTAGGCACTGCAAGTCAGACTAGAAATGGTCGGAAACCATTGTGCAGCATTCCAGACAAGGGGATTAGGATGTCATGACCTGCTTTACACTCAACACAAACAATTGCCTATCTTTTATCTCGTCTCCACTTAAGAATAACGTTCTCCAATACAAATTGTCCAAGTGTATAAGAGGAAACCTCAAATCAACTTGAAGGGTATTCACCTTAGCTCACTCAGCTTTTTTAGTGACCTATGTTTTCTTTTGGCCATTCTGGTGTTAAAAGAGGAATCAACCTACAGCTATATTTGAGGGTTAGGCCCTGTGTCAAATTAATTCAGTTTTACCGGGCCGGGGAACAGATGGTTGTTTCATTCAGGACTTGGGGAAGTTTTGTTGCCAGGCAATGTTCCAACCAAACCAAATCAAAGATCATAAACTGTCACTTAGAGGCAGTGGAATCTGGTTTTGCGCACATTCTGACCAGTTGCTGAAACACTGGTCATCACACTGCAGCATCACATCGCTCAGAGCCTGATGTTGAATGAATTGTGGGTTAAGATGCAAAGCTGATAAGCTGATGAGATTCAAGCATACAAGAAGGAATAAAATCAGTCAAATGGCTGCAACAACGTCAAAACCTCATGTTAGGAGACGGTGAAATGTTTTGGTGTTCAACTCAAACTAGTAAGATTAGCAATCAGCTGATTAGCGACTACACTTGCAAATGTATTCATGAACTTTTTTATATTTTGACATGCTACAGCCACAAACTTCAATGTATTTGAATGTAATAGTCTACCATGTAGTAGTGCATAATTGAGAAGTGGAAGGAAATTGATATATCCTTTTCAGTTTGATTTGTAAAATAAAAATCTAAAAACTATACATTTGTATTAATCCTTCTAAGAACCGCCTTCACTGCAAAAGCAGCCTGCAAGTCTTTGGGGTATGTCTCTAACTGCTTTGCACATCTGATCGAATTTTTTGCCTATTGCTCTGAACAGCAATTCTCAAATCTTGCCACGGATTCTCAGTTGGATTTAGTCCTGGACTTGGACTGGGCCAGTCATCTGATTCAATAATATATCCCCCCTGTGATAAGTATGAGCTGTTATTTTCTCACATTGTTGCAGGCTTCTTCACTCAACCAGTCTAATGTGCGCTCTCTAACAGAATAATGTGGGTGCTACGGGCCTGCTTGTTTTATAGGGCTTTTCCACTCTGTTCCCCGGCTGTGTCTCTGTCTCTCTCGCTCGTTGAGTCAAGGCGGGAGTTTACAGGAACAGCAGGCAGGCAGAGCCTCGTCACTTCGCGGAACAACACTGGAATGTATTGTATGCGTTGCAAAGACAGGACAGCTAGGACGAAATAGTGCATCAAGTTCCCCGAGTCTGACATGGGCATTTTAAAAATTATTATTTTCACAATGCCGTTAACAGAATTCAAAAAATAGTTATGGTGGGGGTTTCTGTCTGTTTTTGGCACCGTGTAAGAAACGTTTTTGCTTCGTGCTGTGAAACAACAGTCACATACACTCACTCACAACTGAGCCGCGGAAGGATCTTGAAGGTTGGCAGTGAGTGCTGCGGAGCTGAAAGCACACAGTAAATCGAGGCACCGACTCCCTGCAAAACCCGGAGTGGAGTTTAATTCTAATCTCAAGTAAACGCACATTTTAAATGTAGGAAGACAAAGAAATGAAATATACCAGCGATTTCTGTCGTCTTACAGGTATGTTCTAATAAATCACAGTGGAAAAATGCATCACTTAGCTTTATATTTGGATATTTCTAGCTTATGTTTACTAATGAGCTGTCTGTGGATGGAGGGAACAGTTGCTGTACTATGACCTCTATGTAGACTTGACAGTCTTTGGCTCAACAGTGAGAGGTTAAACAGGGAAAGAAACTGGTTATACTGGTGGTGAACTGAGATACTTTCAGGTCAAAAACCATCTTTAATATTGAAGCCTTTAATGTTCAAGTCAGACATTAAAACGTCATGGAGCAAAAAAAATGGCCAAAGATAATCAATAATTTTAATAACGGCATACAGTTTTGCTGAACAGCATTATGAAAGACCCTGTGTGTGTAATAACCACACACCATGCCATCATTGCACTCAGTTACAATTCTACAAATATTTTTTTAGCAAATATTGTTCTTGGTCAAAAGTACTGTATATATATGCTGTGCCAGCAGGTGGCGATGACTATTAACTACAACATAATTTTAAAAAACACTCATTAGCATGGCTAAAGCACTTCTAGGCAATTGTAGCCTGTGTTTACCTTGAAATTGTTCACTCTTTCCTCTCAGTTTTTGACTTACATGTGAAGTCAATGGAAACAGACACAACACAAAGCTAGAACGTTCTGGTCATTTGTTTGGCTTTGGAGGTTGCCTGTCTTACCTGCATTACCTGGCATACCTGCCTTTCTTTGGGAAGAAAACGGAGCCATGTTCTTCGGAACGTTCTGTACCAGCACAGAAAGTCAGAATGTGTATGCACAAACTGGGCCTTTGTCGTCAGGAGGTAAAAATACAGCAGAAAATCTCTGATTGGCCAAATATAGGCCCTGTCCATAATATGTTATTATGGACCGGCCCTTTACAATGGCCCTCATCATATACAGCATCTCCAGTATGTCTGCCCTGGAATGGTACCGCTGCTGGTGATTCTTTCTCTGGAGAACAGGGAACTATTCAGTAAGGGTGGCAAAATAAACACACCGCCTGTCAATTGTCCCCCTGCTATTCTGGGCTCCTTTCGCTCTGCTGTGTGTTTGTAGCATCAAAGCTCCATTTGCAGGTCTAAAGGGAGACGATGTGCAGTTTAATCAAACATTCGAGTGCCTCTGTGTTCAGTGTCATGTGCCAACATTTCAAAGGAATGACATATTAGGAAAAACAATCAGAAGAAATCACCCCCGTGGCTTCAAACCAACACATACCTTGTTCCCACCTTTTATCAATTTATTTATTTTTTTTACGTTTCTGTGAACCTCCCTTAAAGTGAATATGGTTGAAATACAACCAAGAACATTTGTGCCCCATTGAAAGTTTTTAGCATGTCACCAAAGAGAAAGATCCAGTCATTTTTAAGTTAGACAATTTGTGATACTCCTAAAATAAATCATTAAATCAAAACAAATACATGGCTGCCTCGTTATGAAGGGACACCTTGATACCACATCTTACATGACATTTGATAACGGACCAAAATGAAATGTTAGAGGCTAGTCCATGCTGCAGTTTTGATTTGAACTCTGTCACTTAGCACATGTTTTATTGGAGCTGGATGCCCCCGCCTGGCCTGATAATTCCTTTTCCTCTACCCAGGCCCTTTTCTTGACTGTCAGATCTGGTTGACACAAAGTACTGCCACACGGATGGGGGGTTTCACCCCTCCTTTGAAAAGGCCAGCTGTCAGTGGTTACATAATAGGAGAGACTTGTTGGGCTCGCCGGAGCCTTTGTGCGCCTGTCACTGAATGTGATTTGGGCAAAATTAAACAGTGGTGAGAAGCCACAGTTAGGGGTTCCCTACCTGGTTTTCAGCAGAGATGACAGAAGAAACAGAATCAGAGGGGTTTTGGAGAGGGCTTTAATGTTGCCCTGTGTGAATCATATACCCTTTACAAACCATGTAAAGCGCTGGCAAACCTATTCATACTTAAAACCTTTATGTTTTTTTAGACTACCAAAGTAAAGACCCTCCAAGGGAGAAGTTGCACTGGCCGCCAAAGAACTGAACATCCAGTGGCGATTTACTCAACAAACAACACTGACCTAATGCCATTTTTGCACAGCTTTAAAGCTGCAATTCAATTCATCTGGACTGATTTAAAAGCTAAACACTGAGCTATTTTTCTTTTCAGTTTGTTCTCCATCTATCCATTTTCCATACCTGCAAAATATTTTCCTTTTCTCAGGCGCATGAGGACAGTAGCAGTCAATAACCCCTTTTCCATCAAACCAGTTGCTGTTCAGAACTGGTGCTGGTTCTACAAACTCTGGGCATATCTTGGTTGTTTCTAAGCACCAACTCAGAGCTGGACCAGAAGAAAGAACTGCTATGGTCAGGAGCAAGGAGTGGGCTCATGGAGACATGGAACCAATCAAAACCTTGTAAGGTGCCATGCTTAAAACTCTGGAATTAGTTTGGTTTTGGTCCTTATAATTAAACACAAATAGAAAAACAATGGAATGAGATGATAAAGCATTCGCAAAGCTCAGATTTGTACAGGATATTGCTGGCTTGATTGGTGATTTATGATAGCCAGAGGTAGCTGGGAGAGTGACTTATCTATTGGGGGGTAAAGCCTTTTCAGAATCTCACCTCACTGCTCAAAACCTCACTTCAAAAACACAAAGTATTCCTTTAAATAGCAGAGTCCACCTCAATTCAGTTAAAATCTAGTTCCAAACTAAACATCTGTTATAAATGGCTGTCAATCTATGCAAGCATATGGCTCTGAATCTTCCTTCTGATGCAATCAATCATCCTGAGCATGCACAGGGATATAGTGTAAAGAAATAACTCACTGTTAACCAGGATGCCTCCAGCAGAACCATGCACTATGGACAACTACAGACATTGTTAAGTGTCAGTAACTCCCAATACAATGTAGTTTATTTCTGTGAAACTGAGACCATGAATGTTTAAAATCTTTGTAGTTAAAACTGCAAGTGTATTTCCAGTATTATCTAATTGAAATAATTCAAATGAAACATCAAGTTCAGCTGGATTGTCTATTTATGGTTTAGAGGCCGAATTTCCCAAAGGCCCCTTGTTGTTAATTCAATGGATCATAGCACCACTTACCCTTAGAGAAGGCCTGCCATGTTTCCAAGAAGCCACTAGAAGATAGATCACGTCCAGTGGCTGAAGCCTGAGTCTTCTCCAGATCTTCTCAGAGCTCCACTTTGGATGAAACTCTGCTTCCACCTCCTCTCGTGTGTTTCTCTTTAAGTCCAGACCAGCTTTTTCCTCTCTCCCCTGCTCATAACCAGAGAGCCAAGCCTTACATTAAATCTGTGTTTCTGCATAACCGGCCTTGTGTGTGTGTGCGAGTGTTTTCTCCCCCCTCTCAGTCTACTAGGCGCTCTTTCTATCTTATTTTCTTTCCCTCTTTTATATCCTTCTTTCTCAGTGGAAGCAGCACAGATAGCGAGCACTATCTGCATAACATGATTTTTTTTTCAACAGCAAATAAACAGAAATGCAAAAAAAAAACAAAAAGCGTTTTTTTCTTCTGTATCTCTCACATACACACACGTAGGAAGGAGACGAAGGTTTTGTGTTCAGCGCCACCGTGCCATTTAAAACTGTGGCTATGGAAACCCCTCTGTACCCCCCCCCTCCCATAATATGTGTTTACGTTGCTGGCTTTGAGTGACAGATAAAGGCTCACTGGGGGAAGAGCTGCCTTTAAAATGCATTGTTTTCAACACCTCCTCCCTCTTTTTTATTTCCTCTTAAAGTAGGCCCTTCTGACAGGTTAATATGAGGCATAGTAAGTAACTTGAGCTTTTTGCCCTTGCTTTCCAACCATGTTTAACTGCTCTCTCTCGTAGCTAAAATTAAACATTTCTGATGTCCCTGAACATGTTACTAGAGCTGTTTTGGTCTCATTGAGAACTGCATATGTGGCACCAGCATTTGTCAAATAAATAATTTCTCAAAATCTCTTGAAAAGCCAAATGGACAAATTTTTTAGGTAAAATGTTATTTTGGAAAGTGCGTTATAACACCTGTTTATCAGTTACAGTGCCTTGCAAAAGTAATGACACTTTTTGAACATTTTCACATTTTGTCACGTTACAGCCATAAATATCAATGTATTTTAGTGTTTATATGATAAGCTGTGTATAATTCAGAAGTAGCTACAACTGCCACAGATTCTCAGTCGGATTTAAGCCTGGACTTTGACTGGGCCATTCTAACACAATAATATGTTTAGTTCTAAACCATTCCATTGTAGCTCTGATTGGTTGTTGTTGTGCTGGAAAATGAACCTCTGTCCATTCTCTGGTCTTTCCTCTTGGAGCCTTTATTTAAAGATTGCCCTGTATTTTGCCCCATCCTTGTTGCAATCAACTCTGACCAGTTTCCTTGTCCCTGCTGACGAAAAGGAAGCCAAGAGCATACTTCTACCTACACCACATTAGGGTCTGGCATGTAGATCAAAAAGTTTAATTATGTTCTCGTCTGATACACCCTCTTCGACACTTGCTATGTTCTCTACATGGCTTGTAACAAATAGCAAACAGGATTTTTTATAGATTTTTTTCTTTTAATAGGTTTTTTTCACCATTGTCCTTCTTCCTACCTCTCTTCAATGAAGGCCAGATTTGGGGAATGCACAACTAATATAAGCCTTCAATAGAGATGGTCACAGCTTAGGAGATTGTTTCATATCCTAACCCTCGTTTAAACTTCTTAACACCCTTCTCCCTGACCTGCATGCTGTGTTCCTTGGTCTTCATGATGCTGTTTGTTCAATAATGTTCCTTAAAGACCTCTGAGGCCTTACAGATCAGCTGGATTTAAATTGAGATTAAATTACACACAGGTGGACTCTGTTTACTGGTTAGGTGACCTCCAGAGATCTTCATGTCATTTTTTTTCAAGTCCAAGTCAAGTCTCTGATAACTGAAACAAACATTTTCTCTTTAAATCCATGACATCTAGGTCACCACTAACCCTACCACTAAAACTAATTTTTAATAATATTGGGAAACCATTTTTTAAATCCATGTATAAAACCTTTGTTTTAATGAGTAAAAACTTTCAAATTTAAGATATAAATTACATCACAATCAACGAGGCACAGTGTAGTAAGTAAATAAATGACTGTTAAACTTCTAAATGAGCACAACAGGAAGTGCTTTTATTTTAATTTTTTTCAGCCTGAAGTGTCCTTGTAATGTTGCAGTTAGCTTAACAGTTCGAGACTGTTAGAGGTAAGTTACATTTATTTTGTTTCCTAAATGATCCAAAGGCATTTAACACAGGGTTCAGTTGGAGAGACATTTATGTGGTCATTATTATGAAGCTGCAGCTAACGTGAAATGATCGTTATGAGCCATTAATATCCCATAATTCACTAACGTCACTGGTTAGTAATCAAGTGCATCCTTTCACAGTAAAACATGCAGCAGCTGCAGTCTGTAGCTTACATACCAGCTTCCTTTCACTTTTCATTACGAGGTAAAAACAGTTACTAAGACTCAAGTCTTATCAGGAGTCCAAGTCAAGTCTTTAGTTCATAACTCTAAGTGGAGTCTGAAGTATCTGCAACCATCTCTGCTGACCTCTATAGGGTCAGCAGAGATGGTTATCGGGGTAAAAGGGGCTGAATCCATTTTTACAACACACTTGTAAGATTTGTAAAAACATTTAGAAAACATTTTCCATTTTTCTTGCTCTGTATTGTATATGTAACTATTTTGCGTCAGTCAATCATTTAAAATCCCAAACAAATACATGAAGCTTGTGTTTGGAAAGGGTGAATAAACAGTAAATTGGCTGTACTTATCTTAATTTTTTAGGATCTCTTCACATTAAAGTGTGTTTTTTTTTTTTTTTTCTTATTTTAAACTAGTCTTCACAGCCAGAACCTTAACCCTGCCAAGGTTAAACAGGCACCTACGCTGTTTTTATTGTTTCTAATTCTTGTGCCTCGACTCAGACGGAAGCTGAGAGCTTTTTAATTAATCACTTTCAGTTTGTAATGCTTCTGCAACCTAATGCAAAAGCTGTGTTTGGGCCAGTTTTTCTGGAGAAGACAAGCCATACTACAGAGACACATGCCAAACAAAACCCTTGGTTGGCACTAGGACGCAGGCGTCATGCCTTTGCCAGCCTTCGCTCAAAAGAGCCTCTGCCAACCTTTTATAAATGCCCTATTTGGCATGAGATGAGCCTAGCAGTGTCTCTTAAGGTTCTAGTTCAAATACCCCCTTCTAATGTGAATCTGTTCCAAATCCTAAACGCTTCAAATGATGCATTCCAAATTGTAAGCTCTCGTATCACATTCAGAGGAAACAGCGGATTATGTTTTATCAACTCAACTGGCAACAGATAGAGAAAACTGGAAAGTCATATGCACAGCCTCATTTTACTTTATTGTCACACATTACAGTGCGTTTTGTCTTCTAATCTCAGAATCCTCCTCTCCTGCCAGCATAAAAAAACAACAAAAGGTAGCAGCTGCAGCACATCAGCCTCAGCGGTTTGTTTTTCAGCTTTTCAGCTCCGAGGTGTGTCGCCCTGAATAATGGCAAAAAGAGCAATTAAAGGTGAATGCCCTCCTTTTCATCAGCATTTCAATGGAAAGATTTAAGATCTGAACCTCAGCCAGTACCACCCTGATCTCCAGCCTTCCCCTGAAGGACAGTAATAAGCAACAAGGAATAATCTTGGCTCTCAAAGGCCTTGTAGCCTCCTATCTTGCAGCCTTCCCACATTGTTGAGATAATGTTCTGTTTTCTTTTCTGTTTGTTGACCAGTGGGTGGTGCAGGGTCCCCTTCAATCCCCACACCCACAGCAACCCAGTTCCCTGTCAAAAGGTCTTTCCTGAAGTGTTAAAATGAAATAAATAAAATTAAAATTAAAAAGAAATAAAATCTTCTTTAAGTTGTGACACAGAATTAAAGTCTTGAAATCTCACAAAGTTCCACTGGTTTTTGTTACAAGAAACAAAGCCAAAACTCCATACGGTCATGAAGGTAAGAAGACTTTACTGATTGTCTGTTAGACAGGCCTACTTCTGACTAGGTTGTTTGCCTTCTGCAACTTTGAGAATTTATTTACTTTCCAACAAACTCAGGGTGAGATGAGAGCTTTCTACTACAGTTAAGGGACTATCAGTAATAAAAACTTTATAGAAACTAACTTCAAAAAAATCTACCTAATTATTTTTATACGTTTGAGGAAAAGCATAGGAAAGCATGGGAGCCTTCTTTCAGCCATCTGACTGGCAGTGATCAGCAACAGGTGGGGGAGGGGTGGCTGTGCGGTGGTACTATGTTTCATAAAGCCAGAAAAAACTCTGGGATCTTTAAACTGTGGGAACGTATGAGGGAAATTTTAACGTGTTTGCAACCAAAAGTTTTGTATACATTGATAACGGTAACTAGCCCATCCCTAAATAACAGAAACAGGAAGCAGACTGGTGACTCACAATGTACAACTGAGTATGGATTGTGTGATAAAGCAGAAAAAAACAACTATTCTCTATCTGCTTCTGCAGTTTCTCTTCTAGGCAGCATCCCGTGGCATCTCTACCACGCCTTGATTCACTATACAGAAAACTAACGCCATGACATCGGTGATCAACCCTTTTTGTAAGCACCTTCATACAGAGGTGAAATTATGGCAGTTTGTTGATCTGGAGCATTCAGCAATCTAAACAGAAAACTGAGAAGCAAATTGACCAAGAATTAATTAGTGTTGCTGCTCATCAATCTGGGAAGGATTTTAAGATATTTGAAATAAACAATAGGTTTAATTGTAAGAGAAAATGCTAACGAGCTGAAAACGATCACAGCAGTTTGTAACAAAACAAGGTATCCCAGGATGTTTATATTTGCAATCCAGCCATGCAATGCTCAGAGGCTTCAATTAGCAGACTGGTCGCTAACACTGCAAGGGATATTTAAAAAAGATAATTTTCTCTAGAATAAATAATGTCTCACAGCTTAAAGGTTTCTTCCATTTGCTTTCTGAGTCATAAAAAATGGAGATTCCTCAGCAATCCTGCCCTCAAAGCCCAACATGACTGCCTTGTGACAAAGGATACTGACATCTGCAGCAATGAGATGTTTATTGGCTCTTCTGATTGACAGTATCTTAGTAAATCAGTGGCGGCTTCGAACATCTTCCGGTAAGCATCTTTCTGTAGTATGTGAATGCAGAAAATGCTAAGAAAAATATATTATTGGCTTGCGTAGCTAACAGTAGTTGGCCTGGTCATTGGGCACGGCAATTAACAAATCCCACTACAACTCCAGCTTGTAACTGGAACACGGGTATATTGAGGGGGACGTCCTTCGGAGATCCAAGTTCTATCTTCCCAGGTAAAAAGAAAATGCCACAAGCTTGTGGAGCGGCACCTGAAAAAAACCTCAAGAATATTGTGTTTAAACTGACGTAGAAACATTTGCGCTACAGCATCCCATTTAAAAAAAAATGTTGCACTGTTTTCAGAATAAACACCTCAATTCAGCTGTAAATTAGGTGGTAGAAGGTTGGTGATTTTGGCTTGTTTAGGTGCCACCAGACTTGGGCTCCTAAACAGGGCTCAATGGGGACATAAGTACATTGCATCGGATGCTAGTAACATAGTGTTGCAGTTATTTGAACAGATACAGTGGATATAAAAAGTCTACACACCCCTGTTAAAATGCCAGGTTTTTATGTTAAAAAAAGATACAAAGATAAGTGGTTTTATATTTATTTCCACTTTTAATGTGACACATCCAACAAATTAGAATATTATTGAAAATTTAATTTATTTCAGTAACTCAGTTCACTAAGTGAAACACGTTATATAGATCAATTACACACAAGCAAACCACCATTTGATTCATTTCCAGGCTTTGATCTTCATCGGTATACACCTGCCATCAGTTACAGAGAATCAGATTAACCATAAATGAAGTTCAGCTGCTCGAGTTCGAGTTCGATTTTCCTGAAGTTTGTTTATTTGCATCATTTAGCCAAAGTCAATACTATGGAAAGGTTCATGGCATTATTTATATATAATGACACTGGAAAGACAATAATCCATTATTAGAGAAGTATGGAACAATAGTGACTTTACTGAAACTGGTTGTTTCTCCAAAAAAAAAACTAAAAGAGAAGATGGAAACTGGTCAGAGAGGCTGCCAAGGAGACGACAGCAACATAGAAGAAACTTTTGGTTAGGTCTGGTTGTGTTCTACATGTGTCAACAGTCTCCTGTATTTTCCAAATAACTAAGGAGTAGGATTGAAAGGCAGAAGCTTTTTTTTCCAAAGAAAAGATCCAGGCCTGCCTGAAGTGTTCCAAAACCTTGTGGGAGAAAATGTCTGGAAGCCACGAATCCGAAAGGTATCTTTAGCTTAAAAACAACAGTAAACATTTCTAAATAAATATTACACCCAGGGTGAAGTACGGTCATGGCAGCATCATGCTTTTTGTTCTGATTGGACAAGAATTTTTGTCATGGTGGATGAAATCTTGAACAGTAATAAATTCCAGTCGGTTTTAAACCAAAACCTCTGGGTATCAACAGTACAGCTGAACAACCAGAGCCTCCGAGCATACATCCCATAGTTTTACCCGAGAGCGTCTTGGAATGGTCGAGCCAGAGTCCATGACTAAATTTGACAACACAGTCTGTGGGGTGACTACAAGAGGGTTATGGAGAAGTTGATAGGTGGAAAAAGTTTGGAAATCATTTATCATGGTCTTATTGTTTAGTTTCAAAAAACTGTCAATTTAACAGGGGTGTGTAGACCCCTGTTACGCTAAACTTAAGAGAATTGATGTTGGCAGTTTCCAGCAATTGATAGGGAGCACATACTTAAAAACGTTGTTCCTTGTATTTTCTGTACTTGCTTAATCCTTTTTAAGGATTTCACAGCAACATTTTAATGAACAATGGGGACGTAAGTTTTCCACAATGTTGCAAGAAAACAACAAGGTCACACAGGGTTGTATTTACTTCATTATAAAACTTGGAAAAACACCAGAGGACTTTTTCTTATTATCTCCTACTACAAAAAAAATAATAAAAATTGTTTGAGGGTCTGCTTTTTCCCAAACCTGACTGTTTGATGTTACCTTGCAAACAGTCTGGTTATGTGGCACAAATACCGTTTGTTTCCCATTTTCTTCTCACTATGCTTTGGTGATGTTTCAAACACATCCCTCTTGCTGTTTCATCATAGACTCCAGCATCTATCTCATATCAGATTGCCATGCTAACGCAATCTAATCTTTTTTTTTCTTCTTTCTGTTTTACCTCCTCTTCGCCCGTTATGACTTGAAGCAGTCATGCTTAAACCACCACACACATTAGCCCCCATAAGAGAGAAGAGTAAAGGCACAACAAATCACGCATCAGCAAACAATAGTGTGAAAAAGTGGGACAAGAAAATGATTCAGCTACTAGCGGCTGAATTACATCCCGTTCTGTTATGTGAGAAGATTGGTCTCTTGAGCATCTCAGGGGCCCTAAGAGTGAATAAAATAAGTCATTTTTCATCATAGTTCCTGTGTATCAACACACTGAATTTACACAAAAAAATGTTTCCTAGAAACTGCTTCTGTGGTTTCTGTCGTTTCAATGCTGATGCAATGGCTTGTTTTTCTATTTACGGGTGTTCCATTCATCATTTTGTGGCCTGACACAGTTTAGACTGATACATGCTCATTTGCTGTTCGATAAAATGTAAGATCGCTCCATCTTTAACATGCCATTTAGGTTCATTTTATTAACTGCTCCATTGTACAGTTAATAATGTCTGAATTTTATTCTGCTGTCTCCCCTTAAAATAAACCCAGATCCCCTTAATAGAACTGCTTATTGTAAACACACAGCTTCTGACACCCCAACTGAAATATGTGCTTTTGGTTTAATTATAGTTTTACAAATCAGAAATGTGCTGCTAGGAAAACCAATCCACAAATGTCAAGGAGGGCACTGGTAAAAATGATTAAATTGTTTATGCATTTTTTGTGATGTAATGTTTTGTTCACTGTGGCCCGTCCCAGCACTGTGGAATACCTTACTTCTACTTGTCGGCACCAGTCAGAGCACAGAATCATTTAAATGTCTGTTAAAAACTTTTCTCTTTTCCTTGGCTGTGGACTGATTGAGTATGAGAGGCAAACATGTTCTTGGAAGTCTTAACGCTTCTGTTTTTATTTCTTTTATGATTGTTGGTGTAATTGTGAAGAACTTTGGTCAATCGGTAGTGATTTGAAATGTGCTGTATTAATAAATTGACATCAACATTGTAGAAGTTCATGAAGTTCAAAGTAGTCAAGATTATATTGTCAGACTTTCTAAAATATGAGTCTTACAAAGTATTTGTTTATAGGAAGAGTTCAGGATTTTTAAGTTTGGTTCCTATTCAGTTTAGTTCTTTACAGATGGTGATGGCTGGAAGGTTCTCCTGTGTTCCTGTGTGTCTCCATGTGGTGCAGCGCACCTGGAAAAACCTGACTCAAGACGATCTGTTGTTGTGTTACTGTCTCGGGAAGATCATGATCAGTGTTATCTTTTTTTTAATTTATAAAGCATCTTAAAAGGTTATGGTTCCTTGAAAGGTTTTAACTACTTAATATCTTACCTGAAGTAGATAACTCTGTTTATGTCTTCCATTTTCTATTTTCTTGGGGGGCTAATAGCTAATAGCTAATTATTTTGATTTATGCAAAAACTATTTTATGAATATTTAAAATATTGTCTTATTTGCATTGGTCACATTTTTTACACAGAGCCAATTGTGTACACGGGAAATTGAGGTATGGGGTCACCAGTTATCTGTTAAACATTCTTACAACAAAACACATTTCTGGTGAAGTTTAAGTGATATTAAAGTGATGATAAAAGTAAAATTAAAGTAGTCTTAATGAACACAATATTATTGACTTTTACACTGCCTTACTTTTCTATCAGGTAGTTAGTCTGGCTGTTATTTTGTTCTTAGTACGTTTCATACAGCAGGTCATTGGTGCTGCACCGTCACCAATATCAATTTCCCGTGTAAATATTCACCAGCTCCTGCATAAATACTCGCTCAATGCAAATGCCACGATGGTTTAAAGGTTCATAAAACATCATTTGCATAAACTGCTATGATGTTGTTGAGACTGGAAATGTATTAAGAAGTCCAATAAACACAGTAAGACTACAGTTGAAATAATAAATAAATTTAACATTTTGACAGAATCTAAACTAAAAAAAACTGAATCCCTTTGAAATCCTTTTTTATTTTAAGATTGGATGAGAATATTGCAACCTTTAGAAATTTCTAAGGTTTACAGATGGAAGTTGGTCCATATTGTGAATTTAGAATTTTCAAAATGGAGAAGTAGAGTAAATTAATGTTTTAGCTTTTAATCTGTAATAGTCATTATGGTACATCCTGAAAAGTCTCACTTTTCCCGACCAACTTCAACCTCAAAACACAGTATGGCTGCCATGCATATACAGCTTTGTGAAGCCTGCAAAAATAAATAGTTTATTTGTTTTTCTAATGTTTTGTCTCTTAGTAAGTCTTCTTCTGAGGCAAAAGTACCACAGCACAAAGACCTAATCTAGAATCTCAACATTTAAGTACCAGAATATGAACTGCCCCTTAACAGCATTAAAAAAGTTTTTTTTTTTTTTTGCAAACACTCTCCACTGTCTTTTTGAAGAAAAAAAAATTGTATGAACTTCTTGCCCTCTGCTATGGTCACCTTAATGGTTACAACACTGAAAAGGCGATTTGTAATTTATAGGGAATGGGCTATTTTTTTCAGCCTAGGTGGCCAACAATAAACAGTATGCTCTCAGAGCTGACTTTCCTCACAGCAGGGACCCCCCGTGTGGTTTCTTGTCAACCTCAGTGAAATGAGAGCAATCACTTTCCTGTCCTTGCAGGGTGAGACACTATTTTCTGCGCTCTTAGCCTTGCTCTGCCATACTGTGATCTATGCTCTTTCCTTTCTTAAAGACACCTTAGAAAAGTCAGTGTTAGATCTTGTGCCTGTGTGGATATTTGTTCAGTAATTCCAGGCAATTTTTAACCCAACACACAAGTAAGAAAAAAAGAAAAAAAACTGTTTATAAGGCATTGATGTTTTCTAGTGTTTTGTTTATACAACACAGAGTGATGCTTGAAAGTTTAAAAAAAAATAAGTGTAAACTTCTTTAGCCCCTAGTTTTAGACAGATAACCTGTCTACCTTAAAGGCTAGGCCTAAAACCTAACTTTTCGATAAAGCTTTTAGTTAGAGTGGCTTAGGTTATCCTGAGCTATCTCTGTAGTTATGTTGCTATAAGCTTAGGCTGCTGGAGGACATAATGACCACTTTCCCTTGCTTTGCTACATTCTCACACTACTCTCCAATTTTGTATTATTTGCTGTTATTTCAGCTTTTAACTTTATGTTCTCTCTCTGTTTATTCTCTCCATAGAAGCTACATCTCCTGTGACACCTTCCTGGAGGGGGGCATCAGCTCAGTTACTGCTGCCAAGAACTTAATGGTCTCCTTCTACAGATGATATACTTGGTCCTGTCTTTCAGTGTTTAACCCTGTCTCGCTCTTACACATATCTACTGGCTGAGCTTTTACTATGACTCACTGTATGTGCTGTCTTTCATACTCTAGACTTGAAAACTGGCTCAGAACCTATCTGCTTAGCTGTGTATATGTCCTAGATGGCGCTACTGAAGGAGCCATTGCTGCTATTATCTTTTTACTTTTTTTCAACATAGTAAGTCCTGCTGGATCAGTACTTCTGTGGGTTTTTGTGTTTGGATGCTTTGTCTCCCCTCTTGGTCATGGCAGATGGCTGTTCCTGGACGGCTCTGGTTCTCTTGTAGGTTTCTCCCTCTTGAAGAGTTTTCTTTTATGCTGTAGCTACATGCTCACTCCGTTTACATGTACATTGCAAGCAACTGTCCACTTTAGCTACATGTTTCAATCTGTTGGGGGGTTTCCTTAGATAGAAAACGTTTTAACCAATTTGAATAATAAAGTGAAGTTGACTGCAGTGTTTGATAACTAGGATCAATTTGGAATGTATGTAATTGACTTGCAATTTGTCTGTTTCAATTAATTCAGTTGACTTTTTTGTAAAGTGCCTTTAGATGACTTGTGAAATGGCTAAAAAAAAACTGAATTGAATTGAACTAAATTAAGAAACACCACAGTGTCATTTAAACTGTTGTCCAACAGGATTCAGACTTTCTTTGTTTTTTGTTTTTGTTTTTTTTTTCAAAAATTAAAAAAAACAACTGTCCTTCTGTTCTGTCCTTCACTGGGTTGAATAATACAGTTTTAATCAGTATTTACATGTGACATTTTGATTTGTACACAGAAATCTAAATATCCTAGTTTTGAGTTGAAAGAAAAAAACCAAAATAAATCTCCAGAAGTTAATATTTCAAGTGGAAACGTTGGTGTTTTCTCAGCAACCTCAGCCTCAAAATACAATATGGCCACAGGCTGAATAAAATGTAACAATAACCGGAGTAATAAACTGCTTATTTGCACTTCTGACCATTTGCATTCCATTTGCATAATTTAAATGTTACACAAACATAGCTCTGAACACCCTCTGTTAGTAAACATTTAAGTGATGCTCGGTTTGTACAAAGGAGTCCAAAGTGTGCCACAAAAATACCTCCCACGCCATTATACCACCAGCAGCAGCCTGATCTGTTGATACACAGCAGGATAGACCCATGCTTTCATGTTGTTTGCTGACCGCATCGTTTGAATGCTGCAGGTGTAATTAAGATTCATTGGACCAGGCAACATTCTCTCCACATGTTATTGTACCTGACATTTGTGCCTCAGTTCTGTTCTTAGCTGACAGGAGATGCACTCAGTGTAGTTATCTGCTGCTGTAGCCTGCTTCAAGGTTCAATGTGCTGTGCATTCAGATATGGTATTCTGCACATCTTGGTAGTAACAAGTGCTTTTTGAGCTACTGCTGAATTTTTCTATCATCACAACAAGGTATATTCATTCCTATAGGTGACAGTAAGTATTTTCTCTTTTTTGTCATTCTCTAGGGATGGTTGGGCATGAAAGCCCTAGTGGATCAGCAGTTTCTAATACAGTAAGACCAGTCTGTCTGGCACCAACAACCATGCCACATTCAGCCACTTGAATCCCCTTTCATTCACTATTGATTCACTATTGTCTTTACAAGCAATTGAAAAGGTGCCCCTAAAAATATGGCTGATAAACATAAGTGATTTTCTACATGACATCCCGTTTATTCTTCAGCTGTGGGCGTGCGGTTGTAAGGTGTATGTTCTAACAGCTGTTTCCACACTCGCACACAACGTGTCTGGAAACTAGCCGGATGGCCACTGCACTTCGTAAAGTGGCATTTCCTTCCTCAACACACTCCAGACTATGCGTTGAACTGCTGCCTGGCAACCATCTGGACAGGACCCAACAGCTTTGTCTGTGTGTGTGTCAGCAGGACAGCTTCAGTGTGGGACTGACTTTCACGTTTGGCTCTAGCGTGCGCTAACAACACACTCTTGACGGTCATAAATTCTCACTGTGTACATTATTGTCAGGTACGGATGTGTTTGGTCATTGTCCACGTGGGTGTGCGCCACGCTGGTGCGTCTGAATTCAACTGCACTCTTGTTAAGAAATTCCACACCACATTATGGGTTGGCTTGGTGATGGCGTGGCTTCATTCCCAGACTGGATCCCGAGGGATTAATATAAAAGACAAAATCAGTCACCTGTTAACTAAAAAGAGTGACATTTTTACTATCTGAAGCAGAGAATGCTTAAACATATTTACTGAGATAGTAATTTGGACTATCGCAAAGCCACAATTTGCTTTGATAGTTCCTGGACCGTTTTTACTGTCTTGACTTCATGACAAAAATCTAACACAAATGTTTTCATCAACATGTACCTTCTAAATTCCTTTCTCCTTCTTTTGATCACATCCTTCCAATTTAGGAAAGATTCCAGAGCAAGAGGGAGCTGGATGAAGTTCCAGCGGCTGGCTTGGTGATGGCAAAGGAAGCTGTGCCACTGAAGCTGAGGGTGATACATCACAACCATCCTCGCAAGGAGGCGGTGGTGATGCACAAGTAAACGCTCCTAAATCATCATCCTAGGACAGATGGGGGCACGGGGGAGGGGCCTGTCACCTGACTCCCCATGCCCTCTTCCTTCTCTTCCTCCTCTCCATCAAAATAAACTATCAAATTTCAGGGCAAAGGGAAAAATGTGACAGTGGACCAGAGGGGAATTCTTCAACAACTTGTAAAGGACTGTTATTTTTGTTTGAATGATTCAAATGAGAGGAAACACTCATACATAAGGTGAAATATTAGGATATATTCTGGGATGTCTGTTTTCTTTCGGTCATTTTTCCTCAATGGGTGACACCAGTTAGAGTCCCTTGCAAAGTATTTAGCCCTTGAAGATTTTTACATTTTGTCAAACTACAACCACACACTTTTAAGTATTTTAAGGGGATTTCATGACAGACCAACACAAAGTAGGGAAGAACTTTTATAGGGAAGAACAGCAAAACATTGTTTTCACTTTTCTTTGCAAATAATGATGTGAAAGGTCTGGCATGCATTTGTAATTAACCTCACTTTCCCAAAACAGTATCCTGTAAAGCCTGATTTCACTCTAAATACAGCTTCAAGTTTTTTGGAGTAAATCGCTGCAAGCTTTACACATGTAGAGTGTAATGTTATTGTTTGATGCAAAATGCCTCAATCTCAGTCAGATTGGATGGAGAGCATCCCATAACATACATTTTTAAGTCCTGCCTAGGATTCTCACTTATTTTTAGGTCTAGGCTTTGAATGAGCCATTCTTACACATTAGTTTGCTTTGATCTTAACCAGGTGTTTAGAATCAGTGTGCTGCTGGTGAACCTCTATCCCAGTTTCAAGTACAGTCTCTTTTTTTCTTCCAGGATTGTCCTGAATTGACTTGTTCCATCTTAATGTCCACTCTGACCAGTCTCCCTTTCCCAACTGTGGAAAGCAACCCCATAACATGCTGCTGCCACCACAATGTTAGATAGTGGGTATAGTATGTTCAGGGGGGATGTGGAGGGTTAGTCTCTCCGATGCACATAGTGTTTTCCATGTAGGTCAAAAAGCTGTTCCATATTCTTAATTTGGGGGTATCAAAGTAAAGGGGCTAGAATACAAATGCACAGCATGTATGATTTTCATTTTACATCACAGTTATGCACTACTTTGTGTTGGTTTGTCACAGATTAATCCCAAACAAAATGCTCAGTAGTTTGCGGTTGTGAGTGTCAAGTTGCTAAAAGTGAATACTTATGTAAATGTAGGAGACTGTACATAAATGGTTAGGCTTAAGCTCCATTTGCAAGATCAGCAACAAACTACAGCATCTCACAACATAAGGCTTTGCTTTCTAAATCAACTTTAAGAATCATTGTTTCCATGTTATTTTAGTCTTCGTTGCTGCTGACAAGCTCTTTGCATTTATGCCATAGCATTTAGAAACACACTATCCCTGCAAAACAAGAATAACAAAATAAATAAATGCACGGCCCTCCTTGCTGCATGGGAGGTCTTTAGCATCATGTTGCTCTCTCACAGATATTTAACTTATGTACTTTACACTTTTGAATCACTCTGCAGCAGAAAGCTACATAGACTTCTGAAAAACAATCTTTTTCAGGGTGAGCTCTGAAAACAAAGCACATTTTAAAGCCTCCTCTAAAATAAGACTGTGAACAACAAAGCACAGAAAGACAATTTTGGGGCTCTTTTTAAAAGCATGAAAGGAAGAGGAAAACAGACTGCACCCCTTGATAATAAAGAGCAAGTTTATGCTAAAATGAAAAAGAAGCTCCCTACCCCCTCCTCTCTAACAGCCTTCTATCTGCTAACACACACACTCCTCCCTTAGCCTATATAAGCAGACAGCAGCTGAGCTGGCCCCCTCCACCCTGTATGCTCTCCTTTACTAAACATACAAAAGCTGTGTGTGCAGCTTTTAAATACACCAGAACATTTTACTGGTTTCTTGATAAAACTTAAAAAAAGAAAGGATGAGCTGTTTGACACTGACAGAATGAGCGGTACATGCAGAACGCTCTGCAATGTGGAGAGAAAAGGCTGAGCTGAGCAGAGAGCTGCTGCCTCCCATCCCCCACATTCACATAGCAAAGTTCTGCTGCTTTTGCAAGCAGCGATGCTGCCTTCACGTGCTCCACCGGAGGCTCCAGAAAGCTCAGTGTTGCAGCATTTAAGCGCTCCTGGAGTTGAAACAATTAGCAGTAAATCTGTAGTTTTTGGTATTCCACGATTTCTTTTGCCAAACATGTCAACAAAAGTAACTGAAAATAACGTATGTAAAATAATCCAAAATTACACTGTCTAGTCATAGAAGAACATCATAGTTATTGTGGTTTGCTTCTTTTTGCAAAGCTATTAAATTCTCACCCTCAAACACGCCTTCTGCTTTGGCTGACAGATGCAGACTAAACAGAAACATTCATGGGGAAAAGCTTACTTGAAATGATTAAAAAAGAGCAGTTCCCTAAAAGTTGACTAAATATGAAAGCAGTAACTCTTCTATTACTCTAAAAGATCTCTAGCTCTGGTTGACAATCATTCAAAAATCTTTTACATTTTAAATCAATATATATTCATACTGTGAGTAACAGTGGTTTCATTTAGCTGCAATCAACAAGCCATGTTTCCATGCCAGTTCTTAATAGCAAGTAGTAAATAGATTCCATGCTTGAAAGATATGGCCAATTAAAAGAAAAGTAAAGTGACAGTCCACAGCTTGCTGCTCAACAGTCTGGGAAAACCTATAATGGCATTCCTAGTGGTATAACTTTGAAACCTGTGACACATGTAAACAAGTTTTACCTTTACATTTACCTTTAACAACCTCATGTTGCTTAAAGGCCTTTACATACTCCACAGGAAACAAGAAATTTGTTGGTTCGCTCGGGATGGTAAGAGCAAGAACAAGGTTAGGCCAGGAGATTTCATTAATCACGAGAACCCCAACTGTAGACCTCCTGGGAGTCCTGTCCAGGGTGAAAGTGAGAATGACAACATTACGGCTTTTCCAAAGAACACACACTCGCTTGAAATGTCTGAGCAAAAACACAATAATTGTTAAATTGCACAGGAGAAAAGAGTGAGTTTTATTTCTTTTCTTGAGGTCCTGGAAGACAGGACCAATTCCTTGGTTCTTCCAAAGCATGTGTAGGCCTAGAAATAAGGAATTTATCTATGCAAACTAGCCGCTAGCTTACCAGACTCTCAGACAAGCTATTATTACCATCATTAAACATTTCCAGATTCCAAGATTTCATTCCAACTAATGCAGATGTGACATTAGAAACCTTTAAACCACCATGATGGTTATTTAGATAAAAATTTGTGGGTGTTTACTGTGAGAACCATAGTAGCCTGTGGTCTGCATCAATAATCTGACCATGTGGTAAAACAAACGTCCTAAGCTTATAAGGCCAGAGAAACTAGTTGTTAGAGAAGTAACGTGGCTTAAAAACCCTTATAGTGGTTCAGTGGAATGCTATTTATTTAATCACTACTTTTCTTTTCTTTCTCAGTTGCTCTGGCAAAGTTACGGTAACATGTTCAATCTTACATGACATGTTTTATATGGGAAGGTCATAATAAGGACTGCATACTGACAGTCTTTTATGTACATAACTGTTTAATGCAAATGTAACTTTATGGGGTTTACTAGGTTTATATAATAGGTTATCTGAAGTTGTGGAATTGGACTTTGATCTTGGCACCATTCAGGCTAGCTGTTAGCTTACCAGGAGCATGGGATCTTACAATTTCCTGTTTTGGAATTTTGGCAGAAACATAAGGCATGACTGATCTGCGAATTCATAGTAAAACATTGTATATAAATACTGAACACTGAATTCAGTCAAGCTGTAACCTTTTTATCCTGTGCTGTTTGACATAGTGGAAATAATCCTCCTTGATTGGGCCTTGTTCAAGGTAGCTGCTAGCTTCACTAGCTCGTGAGAATTTTCTCTGATTTTCTAAACGTAGTTCACCATGTATGCTCTGTCTATATGTCTGTGAACATTGTGCCTACTCGTAAATAGCCCCCAAAAAACTTTATTTTAATGACAAGTAAGCGTTGTGGTCACTGCATGGCCGTCTGTTATTTCCCAGTAAGAGCATCCCATAACATACATAAGACTTCAAATGCTAATAATTCCCAAAGCCCAAAGAAAATGTGTGATGTGATGGTGCTACGTACACAAATGTTATAATGATTTGTCTGTATTTGTGTCCCATATTTCTTGTTTGCTATTGTTTGTTTTTTTAGTTTCTTTAAAAGTAGTGAAGGCCCATTAGGAAAATCACATTCCCAATTATCCTAGAGGTCAGAGTCATCTAGTGTGATTCTTGGAAAACCAGCTGGGTTTGCTCACAGGCCAGGTCAACTATTGTTAGTAGTTGCTATGAGTTAAACACAATATTCTGCTCATTTTAGACATTAAATAATAGTGTGGCCTACTAGGCATGCTATTATTTAAAGAGTGCTTTACTGGTATTTCTTTGTCTTTTTTAGCTCAATATAATAAATTATAAATAATTATAAAATAAAATTTTTATCTTGCTGGTGGAGTGATTTAGAAAATTCCGACAGCACATGAAGTAGACATGAGGGCTGCTGCTGGGAGAGCATGAGGCAGGCAGGCAGGCAGAGAACATGAAGAAAAGGGGGTGGGGAGGCAGAGACTGCTGAAGAGCTTTAAAGTCCTTTTCTGCATTAACCATATAGAGCGACTTTATTCTTTCTCCAAATCTGCTCTCACTCTTGTGTGCTGAGGGAAGATTTTGCGTTTGTAACAAACTTCATGTTGTGTATTACATTTCAGTGACTCCATCCACTGTCACTTTTCTACCAGCGCTGTTTCTCTTTTTCTGTCTTCACTTCCTGCTCTGTGACTGACTCGGTACATCCCCATCCTTCTTCCTTTTCTATTCTCTCTCTGTGTCTCTCTGTCGCTTTTGCTCTCACACACACATTTCACAGGCACACACAGGTTGTAAATCCATGCTTTCCTCCACTTTCCTGCGATGTGTTCCCTCCTCTCATTTGCAGTTGCAGACACACGGAGGCAGTCATTTCCACCCATTAGCCCACTCTCATAGAAGATGACACTGTAGCCTATTTTGTTCCACTCTTTTCACCACCTAATAAGATAAGATAGTAAGAATCCTGGAAGCACAGTGATTACATGAATGTAGGGCAGAACACAAACAGCTTTTCTTTCAAATGGAGCATGTATGGTTAACTTTAAGGCAGAATAGTGAAATAAATAACATTAAAATTCTTAATTAGCATAAAACAAATATCTTACAAAAAAAGCCTTGTTTTCAAGACACCATTGCAATCTCAGAGTCTACATACACTACTTATGGTGTCATATTAATTTTGGGCTTTAATTAAGCATTTGTAACCCTATTCATCCAGGGTTATAAAGAAGGGTTTCACAGCATACTACTTCAATGAGTTTTTAAAAAAACATTTGAACATTTGACTACTTTTCTTGGCAGAATTAATTTAAATTGGGTTGAAGAACCTGCTTTCAGGTCTGGCTTAGGTTGGGCCATTCTGAGCATAATTTCATCAACTTAATGTTAGGCTGCTCCATCTATTCTAAAACAAGGTCTGATATGCGCTTGAGGCCATTGTCCTGTTGAAACACCTTATCATTTCAAAGTTTCAACCATCTTCCTGTTGAACTAGGTTAAGTTAAAGAATTTGGAAGTAGTCCTCATCCTTAAGTCATCCACTCATCCACTTTGTGCAGTGCACCAGTACAAGGCGAAAAAAGGTCCACAGCCTGATACTATTACCATCATGCTTGGCAGTTTCAACTCGCTAAGTTGTTAAATCCAGGTGAGGTTGATAAGTTTGAAGGTTAGACCTCCTCCTCCTTTGTTGAATTTACTTTGTGCAGTTCAACAATACAATGACAGCAAAACAACCCCACAGTAAAGCCTTACCTTGACTCCTCCAAGCATATATCTCATCCTTGTGGCCAAATTGGCCGAACTTCTTATCTTGGAATTGACAGGTGTTTAGAAGTCTATAGGATTCCCCAATTTTTACACATCTACATTTGTCTTTCTTAGATCATCTCAATTCAATTCAATTCAGTTTTATTTATACAGTGCCAATTCACAACACATGTCGTCTCAAGGCACTTTACAAAGTCATATATATACATTCCATTTAATCCTAATTATCAAACAGTGCAGTCAGATTCAGTTTGTTATTCAAATTGGTTTAAAAGTTTTTCCAGCAGACCCAGCAGATTGCATCAAGTCAGTAACTTGCAGCATTCCCTCCTCCTGGATGAGCATGTAGCAACAGGGGATAGCCGCTTGCATTGACTTTGCAGCAATCCTTCATACTGAGCATGCATGTAGCGACAGTGGAGAGAAAAACTCCCTTTTAACAGGAAGAAACCTCCAGCAGAACCAGGCTCAGTGTGAGCGGCCATCTGTAACGACCGACTGGGGGTTAGAGAGAACAGAGCAGAGACACAAAGAGAACAAAGAAGCACTGATCCAGGAGTACTTTCTATGGGAAAGAAAAGTAAATGTTAATGGTTGTAGCTCCTTTAGAGGCTTCATCTGGGAGAGAAAGACAGCTAAGCAGATGAAGTCTGAGACAGTTTTCAGGTCTAGAGTATGAAAGAGAGCACATACCATTAGTCACAGTAGAAGCTCAGCCAGTAGCTATGTCTAGAAGACACTGAAAAACACTGAAAGACAGGGCCAAGTGTATCATCTGTATAAGGTGAGCATTACGTTGTTGCCAGCAGCAGCTCAGCCGATGTCCCCTTCAGGAAGGTGTCCCAGCTAAACACAGAGTCAGGCCAGGAGTAGCTTCTAGGAAGAGAAAGAACAGAGAGAGAACATAAAGTTAAAAGCTGAAATAACAGCAAATAATGCTAGATTGGAGTTGTAGTAGGATCATGTAGCAGAGAGGGTGAAAGTGGTCATTATGCCCTCCAGCAGCCTAAGCCTATAGAATCAGAATCAGAATCAGCTTTATTGCCAAGTTTGTACATTCAAACAAGGAATTTGACTCCGGTACAGGAGAATTTTAAATTCTATTCTGGATTTAACAGGGAGCCAATGAAGGGAAGCTAAAATAGGAGAAATATGATCTCTCTTTTTAATTTTCATCAGAACTCTTGCTGCAGCATCATTTGTTGAAGAGGTAATAGTGTCAAGTTGGAAAAACTAGTGGAATATCTGATTGTTGTGATGCTAACTACTATTAGCAATACCAGATAGAAATGTGTTATGTGTCATCATTTAGTACATTCAAATACTAAAAGGAGCATGTTCACAACTGTAGGTTGTGCAGCACAATATGTGACATTGGTTTAAAAAGATCCAAAAAGTGAGAATTACCTAGAAAAAAATAAATTCCTGCAACTTTCTCTATGTTCTATATGATAATAATATAGAATTTCTTGATCGCACAAAGGAGAAAATGCCCTCTGGATTTAACCCATCCCTTAGGGCACAGTGGAGTGCAATTGTTTGACAGGGTATTTGCAGCCTCTCCAGGATGCAAATGCCTTGCTCTCTAACCACTGGGGCCCCACTAGGCACAGCAGCCCTATTTAATATTGAATTCAAGGCTGCTTGAAGCATTCTTACTTTCCAAGTTGGAATTCTGACTTCAGGGGCACAGTTGTTGTTTTTTTTCATGTTGAGTTTTGAAAATCTGATTTCGAGGTACAAATACAACGCACCTTAAAACTCCTGAACTTTTATAGGTTTCGGTGAGCCGTCCTAATATCATAAAGGCCAGCCCTTTAGAAGCTTCCCAGTTTTGACCCATGGATTACAGAAAATCCACAGCAAATTCGAATTTCTGTGCTCAATTCTTGGTTTAAAGGTCATTAAAGTTATGTGTTGTAAGACAATAAAATCCTGGGAAAAGAATGGTTTAACTTATTTATTAAAAGTCTTAAAATAAAATTTAGTTTAATTCCTGTAATGAGCGTGTTTGGAACTCCTAAAAGGAAATGAAAAACATCCGTATTAAACATGTAGATAAATCAATGAATCAACTAATAAATGATTATGTGTTGTTCAGAGCATTGTAGTTAGTAAAATTTCAATCATTTAAAATATAAAATATCCTGCATCAAATTCACTGGTATATAACTAACTTTGTTTTTGTATACCTAATATTTAATATGACTTCTGGACGATGATTACTTTACATTGATTACTTCTTTAATAAGGCAACATTTTTCTGCACCACTTCAGTTAAAGCCTGTTCATGTCTGGAAGTGCATCTGCCTCCTGCTATAGCTTTAAACAACAATGTAAACACGGAAGCCAGCTCAATCCGGAGCCAGACCTCGCTCTGTATTCCACTCCAGGTTTTACGTTTCTCGCGACAGGTCAGTAAGATGGCTGTGTCTCGCGGAGCCTCGTGCTGGTCTGGTTGATTTCTAGCTCGCGCTCTCGTTCTGTAATAGACCCCCCCCCTCTCTCTGCCCAACACACACACGCACAGAAAGGCACAGTGGCTGGTGTCGGTGAAATTCATTTCCCCGGCTCTGTATTTATACATTCTTTCTCTCACAAACTTTACCCTCTGTGTTTGAAGTTTAAACGGGGTCGCTGTGGATTACCCGACACCGGTGCGACCGGAGGAACAAGGGGGGAATGAACCGGGACGACGGGTATGTTGTTACAAATGTAATTTTATTATTATCCAATGCTTCTTCGGAGTTTAACAGCAAGCGAGTCGCCGTGCTGAAAGAGAGGTAAAGAAAGAGTGGAGGCGAGAGAGAGGGGGATATCATGGCCGCTCAGGTCGCCAGCGTCGCTGCTCTCAACACTAGCCCGCCATCCGAACTCAAAAAGCCGGACCGGGACCCACAGGACGAGTCGGTACCGGGTGAGAAGCAGCATGAAAACAAGGACACGGGACCTGACGCGGGATCTCCGGTTCAGAAGGAGCTGCAGGACGGGAGCGATGCTGGGAACGCTGGGGGAGGAGGGGATCCTGACATGAAGAACGGCAACGGGAATTTACCCAGGGTAAATAATAACAGCAGCAATCAGAATGATACAGGCGGCCCCGAAGGAAATAACCTGCCCGGGATGGGCCACCACCACCCCGGACCCTTTCCTCCACCTCCTTATGGCTGCAACCAGCACTACAGCCGGGGCCCTTTTCCTCAACATGGCGGACAACAAAGCCCTGGCATGGCAGCTGCATCGGGGCCGGGCATGATGGACCTTTACCCCGCTAACTCACACGAACACGGCTACCACAACAACTACAACAGCTACACCCCGTTCCAAAACAGGACTTCATACCAGGGCCAGGGATACGGGCCCATGAGTTCCCCGCGGAACAACCAGCCTCCGGCGGCTGGGGGGCAGCCAGTCAAGCAGCAGCAGCAGCCAGCAGGAGGAAACACTGCTATGGCTGCCTCCTACAACAACCAGAGGTATAACATGGGGAACCAGCAACCTACATCCACGCCAACTTTGAATCAGCTCCTGACATCCCCCAGCTCTGCTAGGAGCTACTCAAACTACCCCCAAGGAGACTACAACAATCAAGAAGGGGCCAACAAGGGAACAGGAGATCTGAGCAGCAGTCAGTATAGTGGGGTCCATCCGGGTTGGCAACAAAGGACCCATCATCCGCCTCCCATTAGCCCGGGAAACACTGGACAACCACCCAGCAGGAGCCAGGTAAACTTCACCTGCCACTCTGTCTCACTTTGACAGGGCAAGTGGTTGAGAAGAGGCAATGTTGAGCTGCATTTTGCATTGGATCAGCCATTGTCTGTGAAGCAAGAGCTCTATAAAATGGCTGCCTCTCTCTTGCTCTGTATACCACCTCTGCAATGGTGTTTAAACGGAGAAAAAGGTGCATATGCTGCAAGAGTCAACTCGGGGTTGTGTGAGTCCCTGCTCGGTACGGGGCAGGAGTTTGACTAAGTAGATCAAGAGTTAGTGAGTAGAACTTGTGTGTATGCATGTATGTGTGTGTGTAAAGGAGAGATGAGGTGATCTTCCTTCTCAAAGCTTCTCCTGTTGACATCAGTAAAGCTCCTGCTTTTATTATTGTCACGATCTGCGGTCAGACTGCTTGTCTTTGATCCTTGGCTCCCCTCGGGGGGTGAAGGGGGGGATAAAGTCGTCTCAGCGGCCGTCAGGGCTATAAACAGGATGCAAATGACAGCGATGACCGTTAGAAAGTATTTGCATAATTACGGGCAAAATAGACCTCTACATGGGTGAAAGAATCCGCTTATTTCGCTAATAATCCGTGTTCGAGGATGTGTGTACTCGGATCAAAAGTGCGATTGGTGACCGCTAATGACTCATCGTGACGGAGAGGTTCTTCCCGAGCGGCTCGGTTCGACTCGGTTCGCTTCCTCTCCTTCTTTCACGTGGCCCCGTTCGCTTCGAGTTGGCAAAGTGCAGATTGCCTTTGCTTTGGGATTTGAATTATGGAGGTAAAAATCCTGCTGTCAGAGCCAGGAGACAGTTGGTCTTGAGTTGACATGCGAGCTGAGATCTGATTGGCTCCCTGCTCCTCCGCTCTTGGCCATTTATAATTGCCTCTAATGGAAGGCTGCAGAAAAACAGCCCCCTCTGCTCACATAATGTGTTCCTCCACAGTGTAAGACAGCACAGTCGCTGGCTCTTATTTGGCATTTTCAGTGTAATTTAAACAATATCAACCCCCCTTCCTATTTTATGAATGTTGGTCATTATGTTTATTTCAAACATCTTAAGTGATCTCTATCATCTGCTGTATAAACAGCAGAACGATACAAATGGGGTTGGTCGTAGTTGTTTCAAGCATTTTTTTCGAGAACAGTTTGCTCACTTCCTCCCACTGCAGTAATTTGCATGTTGACTGTAGTGTTGTGAATGTACCTTTTTGTTGTTATTTGTGTGATTAGCTTAACCCCTCTCTGTCGACTCTCTATCATTTTCATTGCTTAAGCACAGATGTACAGTTGGGGTTCTCTCGTTTTGTTTTGGGGGGCAGGTTGCCCTTCCAAGTCCACTGACTCTAGCACAGCAGATAGGGTAGGTGTGGTCATGTAGCCACTGTTTACAGCGTTGCTCTCTACTGTTTTCAGATCAGGTGTGCAGAAGAAGAACCACAAGCTGGATGTCTTCTCTGCCATGTGACACTTGGACTGGCTGCAGTTCTGTTTACAAGCAAACCAAGGTGTCAGCCAAGTGTCACGCTTTTCTTTTTTTTTACTGCAGGTTTACAATTGCCTACTTTACTTCCACTGGCAGGGTTTCCATGTCATTAGTGATTAACTGCTCCTCTCTCCTATGAGATGCCGCACACGTGTGGTGTTTTTACTCCACGTCATGTGTTATGGGCAGTTCGTGTCCTGTGTATGATGCAGAGCTTTCCTGTTACAATATCTGCGGATTAAAATTGATGCAATAGCACAGATTGATGGGGAATTAGATTTTATTAGATTTTCCTTATATTCACTTTACAGGCCCTTGCAGTATCTTTACTCTAACCTTGTTCACATTTTGTCATGGTACAATCAGAATCAATGGATTTTTTTTGTGTGTACTTGGTCGAATACCCCTTTGCTTGAAGTACAGCTGCAAGTCTGTTTGGTTATCTCTCTACTTGCTTTGCACATCTACAGACTGACATTTTTACCTATTCTTCACTGAAACACAATCAAGCTCAGTCATGATTGGATGGAAGCATCTGTGAACATCAGTTCTCAAGTCATTCAGCAGACTCTCAATTGGATGTAGGTCTGGAGTTTGACTGTGCCATTTTAACATAAATATGTTTCGGTATAAACCATTCCAATGTAGAGCTGGCTGTTTTAGGGTTGCTTCCTACTGGAAGGTGAACCTCCACTCCAGTTTCAGGTCTTCTGCTGCCTCTAAAAGCTTTTCTTCCATGATTGCATGGTATTTATCCTCTGTCCCTCCAAAACAACTGGGTGCCCACAGCATAATAATGCCACCACCAAATTTCACAGTTAGGGGGGTGTGTTTAGGGTGATATGCAATAGTTTTGATCTCAAATGAGCAGAGCACCTCCTTTTGTAACCTGTCAGGTTAGGTGGACAGCCGTGTTTTGGTAGGTTTGCAATTCTGCTATACTTGTCCTTTTTCCTGATAATGGGTTGAACACAGCTCTGAGAGATGTTCAAAGCTTGGGTTATTGTTTTATAACCTAACCATACTTTAAACTTCTCCCTGCTCTGTTCCTTGGTCTTCATGATGCTGTTTGTTCACAAATGTTCTAACAAGTAGCTGTATTTATATTCAGATTTCAGTTGTATTGGATTCTTTAAGGCTTTCAGAGTAAAGGGGGCTAAATGCAAATAGATGTCATTTTTTTTGAGATTTTACTTGGTTGATCACATAAAATCCCAATAACACAGATTCAGGTTTTTGGTTGGAAAATGACAGAATGTGGAGAAGTTCATGGTTATGTATACTCAAGCTTCGCCAGTTGTTTTTGGATGATTTGGTACATCGTGTCTGTATTCTGAATAATTCTAACACAACTTACAAGTACAAGATCCTCGACTTTGTACTACTTTGTAGTACTTCTTTCCTAACAATGTAGTCTTTACCAATTTAGACTTTCCTCTAGATTAGGGCTGCCGCTGCTTGTTGCTTTCAGCTGGAATATGACAGATTTTTACACATAGTGATTGATGCTTTCCTGAATCCCAACAAGATATTACAGCCTTGTATTGCACTCATGCAGTAATGTTTGAATCGCAGTGAAAGTATTCAGCTCACAATACGTTAGACCAGATACCCCTATAGTCTGTGTCTTCGCCATGGATCGCCACATTGCCAGAAAGCCCTCTCTCTGTGTTGTTTTGTTCATTTCTGGGTTAATGCTGCACAAGACCCTCTTCCTTTTTAACGTTTCACTTTTTGTGTATTTTACATCAATCAAGTACATCTGTTTGGTCTCAATAGAAACATACCGTTTTCTTGCATGCATTCCAGGTCACTGTTTGGCTGGGACAATGCAGTAGTATAGTATATAGACAGACTTACTAGTTTGCTTTTATAGTTTTAATGTTTTGGTGATGGACTCTGTTTAGATTTCTGAATTTTCAGTTTTTGTTCCAATTACATTTTAACATTGTTAAAAATACAAGTTTCTTTTTATCAATGGTGGTGTCAATATCCAGTAGGGGATCCTCCTTTCCTTACTGGGGGCAATCGATTGGCCACATTGGGGTTTCTTCGGTTTTACTAAGGACAAACAGGTTTGCATCGTCCTCTAACCAGTTGTCTGGTTGCTGAACTCGTGCGAATTGATGAACAGGATGACAAACTCAGGAAGAGCCAAAGTATGAATATGCATAATATTCTTTATGCAGTCTTGGAAGTATTGTGGTGATCATAGTTTAATTTAAGGGCACTGTTCAAAGCTCTTAATGACACCTTGCAGTTAAAACATTCACCATCATACTCTGCCTCTCGCCCAATGACTGTTGGAGATAGACTGCAACCTTGGAAGGATAAATGGGTATAGAGGTTGGATGTCATATACACAAAAACTGCAAAATTGCTGTGGGTAGCACCACATTTATTAACTCAGCAAATATAGAGGATTATTGTCCAATACTCTGCATGAAAAGATGAGCAAAGTCTGCTTTGCACTTGCTGCACAGCTACATAGGTCAATGCATAACCGTTAAAACTTTTTACTCTTGTTGAGCTTCTTGTTCTAAATTTTAATGACGTTTGACAACCAAATGAAAGGTGCTTTGCTGCTCGCAACTGGTCTGAAGTATAGAAGCGAGTTATTATGGTACCGTAACCGTGTGACCATAGGTTTCTCTGGCTTAATGGCACATAGAGTAGCGCAGAATTGACTGCTCCCCCACCTGCTACTTTTTAATTATTTTTTTTTTACTGCCGGTCAGCTGGCTGAAAGAAGACCGCTATGCATTTCCAGCAATAACAAAAACCATACATTTGGTCGATTGGACGTAGTTCTGGTTGCAAATTACACAGACCCTCATTGTGTTATAGATTCTTTTTTTCTTTAGGTTTTGTGGTAAAAGCATGAAATCATTGTAATTTTACCATCATACTATCATAACATGAAAATCTGTGTTTACTCATTTAATGTCAAGAACAAAATCTGGTGTGAGACTGCAGTTGCCCTCTACTTAAGATTTCACATGTACTAACAAGTTTTCAAACACTTACTGCTGAAATATTGTAAGACGCACTCATATTGTAAGGGTGACAGAAGCGTAGGATGGTAATTTAACTATTTGAGGCTGTTAAGTACACTAAAAGGTGGCAAGAGCTCAAATTTAGACAAAAAGGCTGCTTCAATCTCTTTATTTTCCCTCGGTGTCTTTAGATGTGTTTTTTCTACACATCTGCAGTGATCATAGCTGTGGTCTACACAGCTTTTTACTATTTATCCACTGCACAGGAACATTCCTTTCTAAGTGCTCCTGGCTGTGTTGTAGTGTGGTTTATTAAATGCTTTAACTTCTCATTCATCAGCCTGGTTGGGTGTTTTTAATTGCTGGAGATATATCTCCTTTAATAATCCCACGGAGGTTTTTTTTTATGGTGCCTCTCACCTGCCCTGGGCCACTTGATCGATGGATTAATGTGTTTAATTGAGCAGGAGCGGAGGGTTAATATTGCTGGCTTTCATCATGACTGGCACATAAACAGGTTCTGGGAGGCAGGATTGTTTAGGATGGCGTAACGCCAGGTGTTTCCCCAGCCTGACACGTGGAAGAGAGCCATCAGGGATGCCCCCTCAGCTCCGCAAGGCTGACATCCCACACTGATTCAGTATGAACTGAATCTTAATCATAGATTCCCGGTCTGCTCGTTAAAGAAATTCCCACCGTTGGGGACACTAAGGGCCAAACTAAGACTTCTGCAAATAGATGACCTCTTACCTGACATTCAACCAAAGAAGGATCTTGAATGCAACGTGCAAAAGACACTCAGAGAAATGTTTTAATGTGGATGTTTACTCAGAGTTAGTCAAGGTGGAATCTGGTCTACCTGATCATTCACAGACCAACCTCTGGTTTGTCATTGAGAAGTGGAACAAATTAAAGCATTTGTCTCCCTCTTAATATACGCACAGTAACAAAAAGGCATCACTTAATACAGAGTTTTTAGGTAAAGTTGCTTAAGATCAACCTGGAATGATGTGAGGAATAAAGATGTTGGATTCAGACAATTACAGAGCCATGCTTTAGGAAAACCACTGGTTGATTAATTACCCATAGAAATAATTAGACTGACTCCAAAGAAAGGTTCTTTTTTTCTGTTTTATGTAGGCATAAAAACCAGTTAAGCAGATTATGTTGGATCTGATGGTTTAGTTTTTTAACAAACATTGATCAGTTGACCAGGTTGGAAATAAGCCATTTTTCCCTAACTGACTCTGACTTGTGATCAGCATCGAAGCTAAAGATGCATAGATTAAAGTTTTGTGGCCGATCTCTGCTCTCCAGTTTTGTCGAACTTTGACCAGCTAATACAAAATCCTGTGGCTTCATTAAGAATGATTATTAACTGTAGTTGTTACCTGTTACCATGTTGCATGTTATAGGTTGAATGCTCAAAAGAGTCCAAACAAGCAACTTTGCTTTATTCAGCCTTCCTGTTATCTTCTGAAAGTCTAGCTCTCTCTTGCTTTCTTTTAGCCTCAATGACCCGCAGACCTTCCATAAAAAAGTTTCCTTTTGAAATAGCTTTCTAACCCCCCTTTGCATCCATTTTAAACACCTCCCCAAAACTACAAAATCACAGACTTGAGTTCTTTTCCCCTCAGTAACATTGCTCACACCAAACAGCGCTGTTAGCTAGATGTTGCAGTGCTTATGAAAAGTTCGTTGACTGATCGGCAGAAGGTTGTACTTTTCACTTTCTGACCGGCTGGAATCAGCTGCAACGAGTCCTCGAATGAATGAATTTAAAAGAAAATCTTAAAGGCAAATTTTGCCTCAATGCTTCTTTTATTTTATGTAAAATCTCATTTTTAGAAGTTTAGGTCTCTATATAAAAGAGAGAAATGAACATAGACATAATTCCACGTAGAGATAATGGCACTAATATTAGAGCCACAGGTAGATGGATCATCCTGAAATATCATTAACCAACCTGAGTCCAAATGTGAGTAAGAGAAGTTTAAAATTGTGAGCTGAAATGATGCGCTCCACAGATGGAACAATTCGGCTCGGAGCGTCTTTAAGGTTTTCCAAAACCATGGGGAGGAAAGTAAGGAAAATACACTGAAACATTCTTCTAACCGAATCGTGGATTGGTGGACTTGTACTTTTCTACCCTAGGAGCTCGCTTGCTTTACTCTTAACTGTTAAGCCTAAAACATTTTCTTTCTTTATTAACCGTAAAGATAAATATTAAGTTTCATTCATGCAGGTGAACCCTATTAAAACACAAGGTTTTATTTTCAAAAGTGACCAATATAAAAAAACAGTTTCAAACGAATATTATCCATTATTCTAGAACACAAGACTTTAAAACAATGTGTCAAGCTGAGCCGATTAAATCATTAAAGGCAAGATAAGATTTGATCACATCGCGTAATAAAATTTGGAACAATGTTGGTAAGAGAGCAAAAGATTTCTCAGGATTGCTGAACTGAAGATAGGCAGGAATATGCATACGGGTGGAGGCACAGCTCCGTTGAAGAAAAGGTGGTGGGGGTGGGAGGCACATCCCTTTAGGAAAGCAGGTGTTTAGCCGATCACTGATCAGCTGCATATTCAATGCGCATCTTTAATCAAAACTGGGATTTTATTTAGGCTGTAAACAGTCAATAAACAGCATCTTCTTTGATAGATTGTTTCAGTTTTAGCAAACATGAGATAAAAACACCACATCTATTAATGTGCCTGCAGCACATTTTTTCTATGCGTTACAGTCCCTAGTAGGACAATATGAATCGTCTTAAAATCAGACTCAGCAGGTCAGACCTCAGAGAAAACTGAAACCAGCCTGATTAGTGCATTTCTCGAAGACTTTGTTTGGTTTGACCTTCTAGAATATGCATAGAGCAGGTGATTGTAAATTGAACACTTCTAGTCCTTCTCCAGGAAAAAAAACCCATCATGTGTTCTTTTTTGTTTGTTTTGCGACACTAGTGGCCTTTATTTTGTCATTTGTTTTTGTTTTTTTTTAAAGCAGGCAGACAGGAAATGTGGTGGAGAGTGGAGAAGACATGCAGCACAGGTCACCGTGGCTGGGACTCGAACCAGGGGACAGCCACATTAAGGGCCGAAGCCACTCTATACATGGGCCGCCCGCATCAGTTTGATATTTTATTTGTGAATGATTAAGAAACAGAGAATCTTATCAAATTTATCCTAAACATTATAGTATCGGTTCACCATCACTCTGTAGCCACAGCTAGCACCAGGATAAATTGACTTCCTTTAGTTTTTCCTGTTTGTCTGCCTCATAGGAAAAATACCAACACTCAATGCTTTTCAACTAATGGCTTTTCTCCAGACATATTTGCCATTTTACAACTACAACCATGACTATTTCCATTAACGGCTGCATGGAGGGGAGATGCTGAGTGGGTGTGTGCGCGTGGCGCTGCTGTGTGAAATTTCGTACCATCTTGGGAAGATGAAAACCCCTCAGTTTAATTTTCGACACAAATTTGGGTTTTAAAAAAGGCCTTTTCTTTAGTATCAATTGTACTGAAATAAGTTTTCTTTAACAATCCTAAGGGGTAAATGCTCACAGTGTAGGAAAAAACCAATTTATTTTGAACTGCGCCAATTTGAGCATATTTTCTCAAAGGGTTATCCAAGCTGCTTATTATGGGATATGTTGTTTGGATGTTTTATGAGTTTCTGGCAGAGATTTAGGCCTGGGTTGGTTTTTGGTATTAAGGTTTCCTAAGGTTTTCAGACGCTGTCATTTTAAAGCTGCACGTATTTTCTGTCCTAATAAACATATTGTTGAAAGTCCGTTTCATGAAATTGCAGAAAAAGTGCCGGAGTGACCCGGGTTTTCACTGGCATCATGGAGATTAGAGTAGTACAACATATCCTATCCCCAGCCTATTTGCTGCCCACTGTTGGTCAGCTGGCTTAAAGAGGGGTATTAAACGTTTCCCTGACTTATAAATCTACAGCTATCTGGAAAATGTTTCTTTCCTAAAAAAGGACGAAACTACAGGATGGCCTCTTATCACTGTTATTAGGGTTTTTAAACTACTGTTGACAGGTTAGTGGTGTGTCTGTTAGGCAGCCGGCTGCAGGCTCTGCACAAGCAGGTGGCTGATTAATTGATCAGTTAACAACAGCTTCTCTGACTCTTGTCCATCTACAAAGAGCAGAACAGCAAAAAGTTATAGTGTGTGTTTTCATGAGGATGGTCACCAGGCTGAGGAAGACATGGAGTAAAATCTTCTTCACTTCTGTTGAAAACTAGTCAACACTGTAGCGTGGAGCCGGTTCATCCTGCAGTATTGTTCCGCACACGTGCCAGTATGCAGTCACTAGAGAATCTCACGCTGTTCCTGACAACCAGAACAGCGTTTTCTGAATTGGTTTTGTTCAGCGAACACGCCACCAAGTTCCACGGACAACCCAATGAGGAGCTCCTGTTGCCGTCCAGTACCGCTTTGTTGGAGCGAGCGGAGGAATGCGAGTTAAAAGGGGAAGTTTACTTTCCACTTTTAAGTCTTCACTGCCGAGTAATGATTCTCTACAGGCCACATGGACAGTGCGCTGCCTCCTGGCAACTGTGTGTGTGTGTGTGTGTGATACTGGGGTAGCATGTACGGAAGAGGGAGAAACGGTGTCAGTGATACCCAGGGGAGGGAGGGGGGTGTTTTGTGAATGATCTTCGTCTGCTCCTGACAGCTGTGTGTATTTGTGTATAAAGTGCGGCAGTTACCTTGTGGTTTGTGTGTGTAAGAGTGTGTGTGCGCGCCGCCTCAGGAGTCTCTCTGACCTGC
Organism: Crenichthys baileyi; assembly: GCA_036173005.1. NCBI lineage: Eukaryota > Metazoa > Chordata > Actinopteri > Cyprinodontiformes > Goodeidae > Crenichthys > Crenichthys baileyi. The sequence goes on from JAHHUM010000320.1 coordinate 667,637, forward strand.
TCTTACTCCACGTGTCACCAGCCATACGTCTTTGTGTACTAACATCAGCCTTTTTCACCCCACTGACAACCAAAGTCAGCCTCTTGTTTTCCAATAACATTCCACTTGTGAAATCTTCATTTCTTCCCCTCAACATTCTCTGTACAGAGTTTATTTAAAATGGTAAAACAAAAAGGACTGAAGAGAAGCTCTTCCAAGTCAGCTGTCTGAATGCTGTTGAAATCTTTCTGGGATTCAGAAGTTAATAAACTCATCCAGATAGTGAAAAGGCCTGATCTGAATAATTGTATGCTCTGCGTTGCATTTGACTGTACAGTCGCAAAATCAGGCAGCTCATGGACAAATGTCAGACCCAGGCTATTGCATCAGGGCACGCTGGAATGTAAAAGTAATTCATTTCTTTTGACATTTACCTTTGAAAATGCTCCAGATTAGCATAGTAATATCCTCCTCCGAGTCTGTGCGGGACTACAGACTCATTTACATGACGCATTGGGGGGGGTGTTTTTATAAAATAAAGTGGTTAACCTTTAAATAGGTGCAGCTGTTGATACTCAAAAGGTGAAGAATGATGCTTCTTTCCTGCTCTTATACACATTTCGCCTTTGATCTGCACAAAAAAAAAGACTAATGGTTTATATATACAGCAGAAAGAAAGAATTATGAGCAATGCACGAGCTGCTGATACTTGCTTCAGGTTCTTTTCCACTTATATGGGTTGTATTGTCATTTTTCTGGAAGTCATACAGTGTCAGTATTTGCTTCACTTGTACCAGTTGTTATCTGGTTAGGTGAGGGTCGGCTTGGCTCGAAAAGGCTCGCTGAAGCACTGATGTCCTCCAAAAAAAATAAAAAAAATCCCTTAGCAAAGTTAAGCACCGGGGGTTAAACAGAAAGAATGGAGATATCTGACAGATGGAAGAAATAAAAGTAGCAATGGGCCTGTTGCAAGTTTTCTTTCTTCATGAGACGTCCGTATAAATCTAAAGTGTTTTTAATGAAAGAAAACTTTGATGGCAGAGGTGCTCCATGTTCTCCTGAACCACAGCACTTTGTTATAATTGTTGTGAAACTTCAATTACAGTTGTTATATGTGGATTTGTTGAAATATTTTTCATTCATTCCGAAAAATTCCCTTTTTGTGGTAACAAATATGGTTGGAATGGAAAAAATGGAATTTGGGGGAAAAAAAACAACCAAATTTTTTGGAAATAATCAAACGGGTTTCATAGCGTCTTACAGTCTAGCAACTTTGTACATCTGTAGCTGAAACTTTTGCCCATTCCTCCTTTCAGCAGATCAGCTCAGTCAGGTTGGATGAAGAGCGTTTGTAAGCATCAGTTTTCAGGCCTTGCCCCCTGTGACTCTCCTAGTTTTAGGCTGGTATTGACAGGCCAGTCTAACATGAACATGCTTTGGTCTGAAACATGCAGCCTCCGAGCCAGGCTGAGATCTTTTACAGCCCTTATAAGGTTCTGTAGGTCCATACATCTTCCCCAGCAGTGCTGACCAGCTTCTCCATCCCTGCAGGACAAAAGCATCCACACAGCATTATGCTGCCACCACCATGTTTCACTGTAGGAATAGTTCCAAGTGACGTGCGGTTTTTGTTTTTGCGCCACAGCGTTGTGCATGTGAGCTAGAAAGTTCTGGTGCGCTTGATTCCAAATGTTTCATCCGTCACATACAAAAAAGAAGTTTCTTTTAACATTTTCATACATTTGCCTGCCTGCCCCAACATCTGCAGTTGAACTCCAATCTAGATCTATGACACATGGTTCTAGCCATGTCCAGGGTGTATCCCGCCCCTCACCTAATGGTCGCTGGTTATAGGCACCACCCGACCTCACCCCCACCCCCACCCCCTGTGACTCTGCAGAGAGAAGCCGGTACTGACAATGCATGGATGAATCGTTGTTTGATGCAGCTAAAGAAGTTTAAAAAAAGTGAAGAGGTGGTCAGGAGGTAAAGTTATAAAGAAACTCCAAGTTGTTAAATGCCAAAACTGCAGATACCGGCTAGGAGCAGGAACATTCACCAACATTATCGAATATCCTAATGTTGTACAGCCCTGGCCGCCACATAGAGGTGAGCTTGTTTTAGGAATAATGCTGCATACCGTTAACTTTGGAAGACTGAAGTGGGATCTACGTCATCTCCGAGTATTAGCGTTCCCGTTTCCTGCTTGTTTTTCTTCGTATTGCTAGCAACTGTAGCAGTCTTACAATGATCTGTTCTACACGGTATTTCATGCCTTTAAACGGCCTGGAAACATCTCGCTTTGTAAATGCTGAAAAGTAGTACGTGTACGACTGACTACATTTTACATAAGTAATAAAGAACAAGTATGAACATTTTACTACTGTTGATGCAACTGGCAGCCATTGTGAATGCAAACGTCACGTAAGGTTACGTTCCCCCGGCTTTCTGACTTCTAATTCTGACTGTCGGAGGTGTTCAAGTTGATATTTCATATTTGGAGGTCAGAAATTCCGACTTCCGAGTAAAAATGGAAGGCAGCATAATGTCAAGGTTTCAGCAAAGTCGTTCAGTTTGATCTGTTAGAGCTTTTAAGCTCCATCAGTGTTGGATCGTGCTGCGAATGTTGGTTGCATTTTGGTAAGCCTCGAGTTAGGAAGGGTGTTGCTTTGCTTGATGGGACTTTGGGTTACTTTGGTCCTTCGCTGCTTCGCTCCCGAACACCACACCAAGACTATATCATTTTATACTGACGTACCTCCATTTCACGGCTGTGTGCTTGTCATTGTGCGTTTATTTTTCTCTCTAGGTCATAAGGTCATTGACTGTTGTCGGGGGTACTAAAAGGTTAGTTCATTCAGTGCTACGGTAAACGAACCTGGATAGTTTTAATGAAATGGATGTTTAAACAAGCGAAGGCATCTAACTGTAAATTCCAGCTTTTTCCAGCCGAAATGTTGTGTTGAGTGATGGATCTAGTAGAAACAAGTAGAACATTCTCTGATGTTGTGTATTTCTACATTTTCGTGTGTGCAAAAATAGCTGAATGATTCAAGCTGTAATTAGTTTTCAGTTGGTTTTTATTTCGTGCAAACCCCTTTGTCTAATGACCTGGAGGATAAAGATAGATTTCCAGTCATGCTGAGAGAAGAACCTTTGTAACCTGGTGCTGTTCTTATTGCTAGTTTTTATTTCATTGTAAAGATTTTATTGGGAAGCCAGCTTAAAGATGTAGATGCTATTATTTACAGGTTTTAGAGTGAAATTTGGACTGGCAGCTCAGAGCTTTACTGAAATCACTAATAAAAAAACATGAACTGCAATCAGTGCATATCTGAAGGGAATCATTTATTGCTTAATTTACCTAAAACTTGATTTTGGAGTAAACGTCGGCTAAAATCTGACCATCAGTTTAGGGGTGTTCACAGCTTTCATTGCTGTGAGAATACTGAGAGTCTAATCATTAGCCACTAACAGCTCTACGTTTAGCATCTAAAGGGCTGACATAGAGCTGCTGGTAATCAAGCTGTAGTTGGTTCACAGTAAAAAATCAGGAGGCAGTGGTCAGCAGAAGAACCAGACAGATTTCTTGCATGTGTCAACACAAGTTCATGCTAACATGAGACATCTGTATGTGAAGTGTGCTGTTATTTCTCCTCACTTTTGATTTGTACATTTGCATCACAATGAGCAGGTGTTCTGGAGTATGCAAATAACCAACCTCACTGGTTCTAACGGTCCTCCTCAGTTTATCTGTCATGTTAGAAAGGTTCCCTTAGTGCTGGCCTGCTAATGTGGATGATGTGTTAACTCCGTCATGTAAGTACAGCTATGAGAGTGAGCTTTAGATGAGTTGTGTATTGTCTTCAGATGGCTTGGCTGTATGTGTGTGTTATGTCAGTGTCAGTGTTTTGTCTCTCACCATGAGACAGCCAGTGTCAGTCAGGTCCTTAAGTGGCTCTGCTTCATTCAGCAGTGTGGGTATTTATGGCATCTTACTGAGTGACACACTTTCCGTAATAGGTCGTCCACGGTGCCGGTGGTCAGCCTGAATAAGCATCCTTCCCGGCAGCGCCTGCCGTGACGCAACCATCGTTGTCTTGCCTCCAGTGCTGAGGGAGGAGCCATTGCTGATGGAGGAACCCGTTGGCCTAGCTTAGCAGACGATGAGCGCAGAGACCTGCTTTTGATCCATGAGCTTTCCTGGTAAACCTCTCATGTGACCTGAGCAGCTTTGCAGCTTTACCTGTGCTCCTTCAAAACAAAGCTAGGTTTTCCAGGACGACAGACATCATTACTAGTCTGTTGTTCATTTTAGATATCACAAATATTCAAATAGCTAAAAATAAAAAGTTGTGCGTGGATGTTTGAGTGTTTGTTCATTAAAGAAGTACTCCACATGCTCACCCTACTGAGAGGCCTTCAGGTAACTCGGAATAAAACACCAGCCACCTCGTCTCTCTCCTTGGAATCAGCTGCTGTCACCTGGAAATATAAGTTTAGGCTGATGGCTTGACAGCTGGCAGTCTGGTTGGATGTTCCCTCTTTCGAGTGTGCAGCTGTAATGCTGAAGTGACAGGCCTGGCAGCAGGGAACCTGCTTTTATTTTTATTGAATGGCCACAGTGAGCTGTTTTGATCTACCTGATAGGACTGTTTTTCTTCCTTATTCCCACTCAGTACACAGTTTTTTTCCGCCGGTAGTGAAATTCTTATCCAACAACCAGTGTTGTGTGCCAGGCAGTACTGTTAGATTGAAACTAATCTGTTGAGTTTGTTTTCATGGAAGGATGCATTCATTTTGCACATCCAGCAAATTCTGTCTTCATGGAAAAAGTGAAAGCTACTTAAAGAGGGTTGTTGCTGACATTCTTCTCATGTCGAAAATGACGCTCTTTCGGAACCAACTATTATTTGGATGAAATCATATTTATCAAACGGAAAGAAATGTCCTGTAGGAGTACCACAAGGTTCTGTTCTCTGGCTCTGGTCTTTTTTACACTTTATATTAGTGATTAATCAGCTGTCTGATTCTTACACGTGCCATACATGCATAGTAAGCATCTTGATCCTCACATCTGCTCTGAATCAAATGCGGGATTAGCTTTCTAAATCACGTCCATTGTTGCGTAGGATTAGGAAGTTTCCATAACAACCAAAAGTTTGAATGTGTCCCAGCGTCTTTTAGCAGAGGGAGAAGCTTGATATTTTAAATGAATTTATTATTGATTTAGCTTTATCCTTTAAAAAAATCTAAGGTAGGACTTTAATGTTCCTGAGAAGGTTGCAGTAGCACTATCATTTACAGAACATTAAAAACAGAGCAAAACCCCACCACACAAAGGCCATGAGCACATGTTGTGTAAAAGGCATCGGAGAAGAACGTCAGGATGTGTGCTGTTGGGTTTCATCTTCAGTATTTCGAGCAGATAAGACCATATTAACCAATTGGTGCTACTAGGTTGTATCTTCAGTTCATGTCCTGTTTCTTACACCAGTTACTGTTTTACTGCCATTGTTTGCTTACATGCAGGATTAAGCATGACTGACATGTTCTGTTGAGTCAGGACCTGTTGGTATTAATCTGATAGACGATAATAATGCATCGTTTATTTTTCGATTGTAATGGAGAAGTGTAATACCATCAGCCTGTTTGTTGGGGACCTGATCAGAAGTTTCTGTCCCTTTTTTCAAAGAAGAACGTCGTCTTCTTCTTGTTCTCATTACCCTCACCACGTGTGCCAGACCGGTTTCTCTCTGCCGAGCAGCTTTAGAAGTTCTCGTGAACAGCTGGGTGAACATCTGGGTGAGTGGGGGTGCCGTTGCCTCTGCTCTGTGTGGATGACGGCGCCACTCGTAATCTTCACTTTCACTCTGAGTCCGAAGGAAGGTGGAACAGCTCAGAGGAATCTTTTAATTAAGAGCACAGCCTCTTGTTATATTTTCTTCATGCTTCAAGCCGACAGGCGTTTTAGGTGTTTCAATCTTTACGTCACTGTTGCCTGATCTCTGCTGCGCCTTAGACTTCCACCACGTCTCCAGAACAGCTAAAATCTGCTGCTGTTCTTCATGGGGGAGCTTCATGAACAGTCACTGGTATACTTGTGACAGCTGAGCTGCATTTCTGTGAAAGTACAACTGATGTTATCAGCTCAACAAAAACTTGATTCATATCAGCCTTCCAACCACTTAGCAATGTGCTATAGTGAACAGTGGTGAATGGAACAGATGCATATGATGCTGCAGGTCAACTTGTGAGCACGGTTTCTACTCGTTATTTCAGCTGGTTTTCTTCGTTGATGATCACAAAAACCTGGAGAAGAATAACACTTGAACATCATGGTTGTTCACTTAAAAATGAATGTATTTCTGTACTTCATTCATGTTGCAAGGTGTAATTACGCTGTAAGCAGCTGAACATGTTTCATGTTATTAGGAAGATTGTAATCTGTCTGATAGCTTTGCCCTGAGAAAATGAAAAACCTCTTCATTTGCATCAACCAACTCTCCTGGTGAGCTGAATCTGTACCGTTGTTGAACTGCAGTCGGGTGCCGCTCGAAAGCATTATAAGGGCCACGCTTTAAATACCACTGCCTTTAAACAAAGATGTTGGGTAGTAGTGATTCACCATTCAGAATTTTTTTGCCAATTTCTGATTTCCAGTTTTTATAAAGCTTTGATCTGCTAAAGCCGATTCAGATTTTTCTTTAAGAGATGTATGAGACGGGTCTTTCACCAAATCATCACTGAGTTAACATTAACTAGCTTCAGCATCTCATACTAGCTGTTGGCGCTCGTGCAGCAGATAGCGTTACTAAAACAGCGGCTCCTTTGTGTGTTTACTAGGAAACGAAGACCCTCTGATTAGCGTTTCCAAAAGCCATCAGAAATGTCAAATCCAGCATGGCCGAAATCCCAAATGATAAAAACAGAGGTTGTATGTTCAGCTTACCCGGCATCTGCCAGATGTCTTGCTGTCTTGCAGCCTGAACCGACTCTTGACACGTCTGACATGTCATAAATAAGTTTCCTTTTACAGCTTCCACCTGCTTTCTCTGACTTTAACCACTTCACTGGTTCTGAAAATGACTAACTTTGAGCTTTCCTTCGTCAGTAACAGCGTCCACACTGAAGAGTGTTGTTGTTACTGTATCCTTTTACCTCTTGGTAATGGTGCGTCCACTGAATGGAAAACTATTTGATCAGGGCCGATCAAGCTGGAAACAAACCAGGGGCCTATTTGATGGAACAGCTAGTGATCAAAGTGTGCTTTCCAAATTTGACGTGACATGAAGCCGCTTGTTGATCAGAGTAACTAAGGTCCTGCTTCACAGGGGTTTTAAAGACAGTGGGATGTCCTGTGTCACTGTGACGTGATGTGTGGAACTCCTCCAGCAAATGAGGCTGGCTTGTGTTGGAGCTGGTGTCTTGTGCTGCGTGTCGCGGGGCTTCCAGGCAGAACAATGGTTTGTGCGCGCCAAGCTGAGGCCATGTGGCGGATTAAATTAGCAGCAGTTGTTTATCGTCTCTCCCCTCATGGTCTATCTGCTGCACCCGGCCCTGTTGATTCAAGCTTTGCTCTCAGGCACTGCCTTGTACACTTCCCACCACTAAACTCGCTCCACCCTCCTCACCCCCTTACAAATCCCTGTCGTCGTGTGAGTATGATGTTCACCCACTCACATGCACGCGGTTTAGAATAGTCGCAATCTCCACCGTTGGCCCGAGCCATGACACGATGTTCTTAGAGCAGCATCCTCTGCCAGCAGGCTTCCCTTTATGCAGATTAGCCATGTGCTAATTCTGGTTATTTATTTCTGGTTTCTTTAGTTACTGAAGAGAAATAAAGCGATGAGAGATTTCTCTTGAACTGACAAAATGAGGCACTGTTTGGTAGTTGGTGGAGATACTTCAGATGTGTTTCTACATAAACATTTGGTATCTATGCTTCACGAGTGGCGTGCATTCATATGGAGCCCACCTAATTCCGCCTAAATCCTGCCACAGATTCTGAATTGGGTTTAGGTCTGGACTTTGATTGGGCCATTCTAACCCATGAATATGCTTTGATCTAAACCTACTCCATTGTGTCCAACTGTAAATTAAAGACAAATAAATTCTACACAAGAACTGAGAAATTTGTTCTGCAAGAACAAGGACATTTTCGACTTCAGAAGAACTCTATTGCAGAACTCCTAGGAGGTCTTCATAGGTCTCTCCTGCTGCAGTGCACCACCTTCATATTTCTCTGACACCACACAAGAACGATGTTCTGCCCAGAATGTGTGTGAAGAACGAGCTGCAAGAACTACCCAAACCAGGCCTGCAAGAAATAAATGGGAGTCTGTTCCTGTGGGCCTGGTTTGGGAGTTCTTGCAGCCTGTTCTTGGCACATGTTCTAGGCAGAACATTTTTCTTGTGTGGTGTCAGCCGGACAATGTGGGCTCATTGTCCTGCTGGAAGGTGGACCTCTTTGACAGCCTCTCTACCAGGATTGGCCTGAATTTAGCAACATCGTCTTGCTGTGAACTCTGACAGGCTTACCTGCCCTGCTGAAGAAAAGCATCCCGCAGCATGATGCTGCCACCACCATGTTTTACCGTGTGGGTGTTGTGTTCAAAGTGTTGTAGTTGAACATTTTAAATATAAAACATAAAGTTCCAATTTAATCATTGCAAATTGGCAGTGGTCATGGCTATGAGCTTATTGGAAAGGTTTTAGGGTTTTTGTTTAAGAATTTGTACTGTACTCGTCTCTTGCGGTTCTTGGAGATGCCAGCTTTTTTTGTGCTTTTTTTTGTTACTTTTCTATTGTTGCAACGTATCTGTGTTTGGCTGGATCAAAAGTTATTTTTGATTTTTTTTTTCTTTGCCAACTTTGAAAGGAATGCAGTAACTGAGAAAAAAACAGTTCACTTATCTTGTTTCAGCATGGTCAGCTGATGGAAGAACTTAGATCAGGTATTTCAGATTTTAGAAAATACTTTTATTGAAATAGCTACACAACCAAATAGGTTGGTCACGATTTAAAACGTTTGTCTTGTCAACATTTCTGTAAGTCATAATTGGCAGCCAAGTTTTTCTGAGGCCTTGATTGGTGTATAGGTGTAGTGTCCCGGAGCTTATCCATCCTATAATACCCATCTTGTTTCCACTGTATCCAACCACGGATGTTTCCCTGTGATGCATCAGACACCAATCTTCTGTTGTGCTTTACCTTGAACAGTAAACAAAATAAGCCCCGGAGCTGATTGGATCCGTTTGTGATGTTAACTTTCACTTACCTGCCTTGTAAAACATTCCCTACCTCATCCTTGATCATGGTGTTTTCCTCAGTAGTCAACATAATAGGTTTATGGATTATATTTTCTAATTAAACTGTGGGTAAGGGAAGCATACAGATACAGTCAGATGTTTAGTCCTTGTATCTCCTCCACACATAGCAAAGCTGTTAATTGTGTGACCTGGCGAAAGAAGAGCAGTGCCTTGGAAAACAGCCAATCACCTATGTGGCGGGCTTCAAGCACGCATATGCCCCTCAAATGCAATTCTCTCTAGGATTCTGAAGGATGTCTGCTGTAGTGTGTTGGATTAAAGAAATGCCAGGGAAATGCATCTGAACAGATCAATAAAAGCCTGAGCAGAGGGCCACTCTCCGCTCTTCCATCCTGCAGCGCACAGATGCGGTAACATTATCAATGGAGGACAAGGAGCAGCAAACTAAAGCTTCGGAGCTCTGCTCTGTTTTCACATTCAGGCTGAGTAGTACAAAACATGTTTAGAGCCGGTAAGATGTAATAAGAAGTTTATTTAATTTTCAAGGGCAAAGCTTCGGCTGTGGTTGCACCTCTGTATTTAAGGCTGACTGAATACTGACTGGCCTTATTCTCTCTATGTTGTGTAGATTATTGATGGTTCAGTGGCGAGGCTGCTTACCAAGGTCTAGTTAGGTTTGAAAAAGACATACTTTCAAAACCGCTAAGTTTCCATCAAACCACGCCTGTGGTTTGTAGTTTAATGACGTGCTAGGGTCACAAGATTTTCTTTCAGCTGTGTGGGGCATAGAGTGATGCTGTACTGCCCCTCCTCCACATGTTTCTGTGCACTGGTGGTCAGCTGGCTGAAAGAGGACTCCTACACCTGCCTTTTAATGTAGGAGGAAAAATATTTCTCATTGCTAGATGGACTGTCGTTCTAGGGAATCTAAGCGCCCTGACATATCTCCCAATGTCTGTGAACATGAGCCGTTTGGACCTCATGAACAAGCCTGTTAGTGGGCGATCAAACTACCATTTATACACCGTCTGCTCAGAGGAGAACAAGAAGAAAAGAGCTAAAAAGAATAAAGTAATTTCTCACTTTGCAGTTTTTGGGTCCTTGTATTTCACTTTCATGACTTTGATTGTTAAATCTTTCTTTAAAGCTGACATACAGGGGTTGGAAAATGAAACTGAAACACCTGGTTTTAGACCACAATAATTTATTAGTATGGTGTAGGGCCTCCTTTTGCGGCCAATACAGCGTCAATTCGTCTTGGGAATGACATATACAAGTCCTGCACAGTGGTCAGAGGGATTTTAAGCCATTCTTCTTGCAGGATAGTGGCCAGGTCACTACGTGATACTGGTGGAGGAAAACGTTTCCTGACTCGCTCCTCCAAAACCCCAAAGTGGGTCAATAATATTTAGATCTGGTGACTGTGCAGGCCATGGGAGATGTTCAACTTCACTTTCATGTTCATCAAACCATCTTTCACCAGTCTTGCTGTGTGTATTGGTGCATTGTCATCCTGATACACGGCACCGCCTTCAGGATACAATGTTTAAACCTTTGGATGCACATGGTCCTCAAGAATGGTTCGGTAGTTCCTTGGCAGTGACGCGCCATCTAGCACAAGTATTGGGCCAAGGGAATGCCATGATATGGCAGCCCAAACCATCACTGATCCACCCCAAACTTCACTCTGGGCATGCAACAGTCTGGGGGGTACGCTTCTTGGGGCTTCTCCACACCGTAACTCTCCCCGGGATGTGGGGAAAACAGTAAAGGGGGACTCATCAGAGAACAATACATGTTTCACATTGTCCAAAGCCCAAGATTTGTGCTCCTTGCACCATTGAAACCGACGTTTAGCATTGGCATGAGTGGCCAAAGGTTTGGCTATAGCAGCCCGGCCGTGTATATTGACCCTGTGGAGCTCCCGAGGGACAGTTCTGGTGGAACAGGAGAGTTGAGGTGCACATTTAATTCTGCCGTGATTTGGGCAGCCGTGGTTTTATGTTTTTTTGGATACAATCCGGGTTAGCACCCAAACATTCCCTTTCAGACAGTTTTCCTCTTGCGTCCACAGTTAATCCTGTTGGATGTGGTTCGTCCTTTTTGGTGGTATGCTGACATTACCCTGGATACCGTGGCTCTTGATACATCACAAAGACTTGCTGTCTTGGTCACAGATGCGCCAGCAAGACGTGCACCAACATTTGTCCTCTTTGAACTCTGGTATGTCCCCCCATAATGTTGTGTGCATTTCAATATTTTGAGCAAAACTGTGCTCTTACCCTGCTAATTGAACCTTCACACTCTGCTCTTACTGGTGCAATGTGCAATCAATGAAGACTGGTTACCAGGTTGGTCCAATTTAGCCATGAAACCTCCCACACTAAAATGACAGGTGTTTCAGTTTCATTGTCCAACCCCTGTATGTTCTTGATTAAGCTCGTAGAACGTAGAACAGACCTACAACCAAAACAAATAAAGGTGTGCTACAGATGGTTGGTGTAGTTTACTAAATATCCAGTTTAAACAAAACAGATTTCTCAGTTGACGCAAAAACCCACAGTAAGACATTTATTTCTAGTCAACCAGCCATCCAAAACTCACAGTTATTAAAACAAGGATTTCCTCTTGATTTTAGGACCTGTAAACCGATTTCTAACAGAATATATACTGCTGTTCCTTTGTGCTCATTAACCCTGTTCAGGAAAACTTGAAGCACTTCATGATAAATTTCTGTTAACTGAAGAGGGATTAAAATCGAGTGCTCTCCAGGAGAAAATCGAATCCGATTGTCGGAAAGATTACAAAGAATTTGTCTTAATGTTTTTAAAGTAGACAAGAGGGTATTCCAGTTTCATCCCGCATCATGTTACTTTAATACATGAATGGCGAGAGTTTGGTCTCTTGACCTTGTGATCGTCCTGCTCAGGGTTCAACTCATCTTTGCTTTGAGTGCTAGGTGAGGCTCGACCACCTTCAATAAGTGGGTACAGAACATGACAGTGTGTTCTTTTGTCGTTTAAAATCTTTGTTCATTTTGAAAGGTCAAAGGTCACTTATGTACCTGTATTTTATTTAGTGAACAAAATTAGCTAGTGATGTTTAAATCTGAAGAATTTGCTAAATATTTGTTGAAAGATGACAGATTTGCAGGAACTTGATATAAAATATTTACAGTAATGAGAACTTTCTTTTTTACATATGCAGTGCCTTGTAAAAGTATTCACACCCCTTAAACCTTTCATGTTTTAGATGTACCCCCTCTTGCAACACAACTGAATGACTGATAAGGGAATTCACATGTTGGGTCATCTAAGAGTTCTAGGATAGTAGCTCTCCAGGACTGGAGTTGGGCACCCCTGGTTTAATCCATCAGCTAAAACTGGGAAGTCTGTGGAAACAACTACAACTCTGCCAAGACCACCTAAACTTGAACTGACAGACCAGACAAAGAGAACAAACATTTCCAAGATGTTCTGGTCAGATAAGACCCAAAATGGAAAATATTTTTGACCAACATGCAAAACATGAATGCTGCTCATTGCCATAAACACACCACCTCCACTGCGACATGGTGGTGGAATCATCATGCTGCTGGGAGAACTGGTCAGAGTTAATGGGGAGATGGATAGACCTAAATACAGGACCACCCTTGGAGAAAATCTTTGAGAGGCTCCAGAAGACCTGAGACTGGGCCAGAGGTTCACTTCCCAGCAGGACAACACAAAAGAATGGTTTGGATCAAAACATATTGGTGTCTTAGAAAGGCCCATTCAAAGTCCAGACCTAAATCTAATTAATAGTCGTCCAATCTGACTGAGCTTGGCTGTTTTACTATTAAAATCTGGGAATTATTTCAGCCTCTAAATGTTACAAATCTGCTACAGACGTAGCCTGAAATACTTGCAGCTGTAATTGCTGTAAATGTGTCTAGAAAGTTTTAACTGCAGGGCTGAATATAAACGAGCTCCCCATTCAGATTTTTTTTTTAAAGAGTTTAAAAAACTACGCATCCGTTCCCTTCCATCTCACAATTATTTAATACTTTGTGTTGTACTCGCTTACAGTTCTGTTAAAATAGATTGGGTTTGTAGTTGTAACATGGCAATATGTGTGAAGGTTCATTAGTGCTTTCACAAAGCTCTGTAATAGTCTAGAAGTTTCCCTCAGAGCGACTGCTGCTCAGGAGTAAACTGATATTCTGTTTTTGGGAAAGCCGTGCGATTTCTTCCTGTTTCTCTGCAAGCTGCAAACCCTGATCATAGATGCGCTGCACTTACCAGCTCCTTACCTGCTGAGCCTGAAGCCGTCAGGTACATAAAGCTGGTGTAAAAATATTCCCACTGCCAGCAGAATATCGACCCAAGTTGGTGATGGGAGGAGGTTGAATATTTTATGGCCCCGTGATCTCCAGGAGGTTTTGTCTGAATGACAAATTGATTATTTTTACCTTTTTATTGTGGCTGTTTTGTAGTTTGTTCGCATACTGGTGATTTTTCTTGTTGGAATTGGAGGCTGTTAAACGGCTGATTCGGGCCTTTGTGGCACATTTTACTGATGACACTGGAGGCCCTGTCCAGCTTCCTAAGCAGCTCGTTAGGGAAAGACCGATTGTGTATTTCTGTTCTGTTTGAAAAAAGTTGCTTTAGAGTGTGGAGCAATTGTTGCCGTAATTGGACATATGCACCTGTCTGAGATGTAGCGGCTACAAAGAGGCCCAGACACACTCCGCTCTCCAGGTCTCAGCTGAGCGCTGCATTGTTTGGCCTGGTGTCAGATGGCGTGGAGGAGGCAGTTATGGCGTCCTTCCTTCCAGACTGGGGTTAAAAGTGCATGAGAGGTCACAGGAGATTTTCTAGCCGGGCCTGTTATAAACCCCCCCCCCTCCATAATGACCCGAGGGACCATAGTAACACACAAACACACCTCAAGCCCGCTCAGTTCCTGGATACGCACACATTCTTCTGAACCTGGAGGAGCTCAGGAGAGTGTGGCCTGGGGGAGGCTAGAGGGAAAATCTGGAGTGGAGCACGTTATCTTAGATAATGTTGCTTGACCGCACTGGCAGCTTGTTGGTTAATCCCAACACCTCCGACACCTACAGTGTTTCCCAACACACAGTTCTCCTGCTGAGCCCCCTTGCACCACCAGCCCTACCACCCCCCCACCCCCTCTCATCGCTGCACTGTCATTCATAGGATGCCAAAGGCTGCTGCTTTATTAAAGGCCAGGAAGAGCAGGGCCTGGCCCGGTTTCAAACAGCAGTGCAGCTGGGGCCTGTTACATTTTCGGCAGGCTGCCCTCTCCGTCTCCCCGGCTATAAATAGCACCGGCGGTTGTCTCCCTCGACCGAGGCGAAGAGGTTTTTGGGGGAGGAAGAAAAAAAAAACCACTCACAGATTAATAACCGTGGGAAGCAATGAAAGCTTTGTGTCTGCTACCCGAGGTCAGCAGGCCGGGAGGTGTCGCTACTTCAAAGCTTCCTTTGTGGCGTATAGTTTCAGATGGTTCTGCAGTGGGTTTGATGGGAATGTGTAGGGGCTGCCAGGGATGCGATGAGCTGATGAGGTCCACACACACATTGAGGGTTTGTGTTTGTAGTTTCCAGGTGTCTGTTCACTGAGGCTGCAGTGGAATAACTCTAATTTCTATTGGAGGAGGGTTGTGTCTTTTAAGGCATTCCTCAGAGCTCCTCATGTGCACACACACGTTATGGTCCTCTGCTCCAGCTGTTTACAGATGAGACGGTTGCGTCATCCAGCTCAGTTGCACCGGCTGTCGAAACCATGCGGAGCTCCAGCCTGACCCAGCTCCAGCTGAGGGTCGGTGGGCCCAACTCCAGACGCCGCAGACAACTTCCCCTTCCCTAACCATATTTTTACAGAAACTCTCCCCAACATCTCTGCTGTAACTGTATCCACCCACTGGCACAATGATCTCCTGGGCAGGAAAACGCTCCTGGCTGATGTAGTGGGCTCGTTCATTCATTCTTAGCCAGTTTTTTTCCCCTTCCTGTGGAAAAGTAAATCCACGTGTGTTTTCTTTTTGGATTTGTTTTTTTCCTTTTCTCCCCCTTCGGCATTTTGTTCTATTTTGGTTTGATTACACTGTGACGGGTTTATGAGATGATCCTCACAGGGCACTTACTCGTCGTGTCTTCCTCTGTATTTATCAATGAGGAATTTTAGGAACACCAAATGGAAAACCGTTCCAGAAATGAGGCTTTAACTCTCCTTTGTCAGGGTCGACTGCATCATTACTCAGCTTGTGACGACACCATAATATAAGTCTTATTACTGTTAACATCAAACCTTTTCTTTACAGTTTAATGCCGTGTTACATCTTTTCTTCATGTGTCCTCCAGCCTACCAGCCCGATGGACCAGGTAGGGAAGATGCGAGGCCAGCCATACGGAGGGCCTAGCCCCTACTCCCAGCATCAGCAAGGGCCTCCCACTGGACCGGGACCCCAGCAAGGAGGTTCATACCCAGGGCAGAGCTATGGACCTCCGGGCCCTCAGAGGTACCCGATGGGGATGCAGAGCCGCACACCGGGCACCATGGGTAGCATGCAGTACGGGCAGCAGGTCAGTATTGCACCTCACTAGCTATGTTTCTTTGTACAATACAGGCACATTTTAAACTTTAAATGGTCAATCAGGTAAAGCGTTCTGTTAAAGTACAAAAGTGATGTTTGAAGAGAGATGGTTGTTGAGATTTAAGTTGAAGCGATAGGCAGGTTTGTGTACTAGTAGCTTGTAGGATATCCCGCAGCAGACAGATTGCATATCGCTGTGACATTTCAGAAAACTGAATAAATCCTCAGATCAGCGAGTCAGACGAAGACCCAGAAGACTACGAGAAAATACAATGCAACTCTGAACGTTTCTCAGCTGAGAAAACATCTAACAATGGTCTTTTATGTTGATGCACAATGAAAACAGCATTGAGCTGTATCCCACTGATGTAAACAGTATTGGTCTGAGTCATCTTAAATTGATCAAATCAAGGAAAAAAAAGGGGGGGGGGGGTCTGACTAGCTGTTAGCCTCCACTGCTCTCTGGTATATGTCAGGGGAATATTACTGTATAACTTCACAGAACCTTACTTCAAAACATCCAAACTTTCTCATCAAGCATTTAGAGGTTTTGCATTTTCATTGAAGCTATGTGAAATGCAGTTTGATACAGTTAAGTTCATTCACGATGTCATCTAAAAGCATTTAAGCGGACAAACAACTCATAATATAAATGATAAAGAACCCAATTTAAATTCACACCAATCCAGCCCAAACTAGGGTTTAGTGGTGGGCGATATGGACTAAGGTTTTATCACAATATTTTATGATATTATTGTGATGACGATTTAAAAAAAAACTATTAATAGCCTCTTTTCAGTCGTTTTTTGAGCAATCGAATGTCACAGCAATTGTAGCCCCACAAACACAATCACTGCTCTTGAAAAATACAAATAGGCTTCTTCAGGACCCCAGTTGGGGTCAGGATTGTCTTCACCTGAAAGTGAACGGAAAAAGCCCTCTTCCTCTGAAAAATACAGGAGCAATCAGGTTTTCACTGTCAACTCTATTTTCACACATGAAATCAAAAGATGGAGAACATTCCTGCTGTGCTACCAGGCTCAGCGGGCAGCACCTTCATCCGATTGAACACTTTAAACATCCAGTTTGCACTTGCTGCTTGCACATAGCCAGGAAACAGACCCTTGTTGAACTCCTCAGCCAGCCAGTCGTCTGAACAGAGGCAATCCCGCAGAGTGGAGGTTTTTCTTCCACGTCCGCCGCCGGTGGTCTCGTGCCCATTGTGGACTGTGATTATCTCATACTGGCCCGGCTGGTGTCTGACCATGAACTCGATAAGTGCCCTGCAGAGAAGAAAACAGCCTCCCTGCCTCTGCCAGTCTGATACAATAGAGCCACTTGATGTTGTTTTAAATGCGCTGCAATTCTTTATTACCATCTTGTATTTTCTTTGAATCCTCGAGGACTTTAGATCCACCCTCCCTCATCCCCCTTACAAAAGAGACATGCCTTCTGTTTATTTATGTGTTTCCTCACAGAATCAGAGCTTTCTCCTTGTATGCTTTTTGAGCATAATGAAATGAAAATGCTGTTTTTACAGCAGGCTATGCAGAATATAAAACGGCTCATTTTATAGTTTGAAGTCCACATGCATTTTTTATTTTCATGCCACTAATTTAAAACGATACACTTGGACGATTTTGACAGTTCTCAATCATTTTCTCATATGTAGTTTGTTTGATCAGCTTTTGGTATAAAAACACAACCTGTAGTTAGAGCAGTTTAACTGCTGGAAGTTGCTTAGTGCAAACTCTCATGTTGCTTCAGTCAAACACCTCCATGTAAACAGCTTCTGACTATCTTAGTCTGAACAAGCTCACAGTCTGAGTAAGCAATATTATAATGAAGCAATGCTAGAATGGAGCTATGTGGCCATATTTAGATTAGACGTCTACAACCAGATCGCTTCGGTTTCACGTCGTCCGGCAACAAACTGCTGCTTTACAGCTCAAGAGTTGCCCGATGTGGTTCTTTGAATTAAACTTTAAAATAGTTTTTAAGGACATAGGCATCCAGACTACATGTGTGCAGTAGAGGATGGTTGTAGGAAAAAGAAGACACATCTGGATATAGTATAGAGCAAGCTTAGAAATCTACTAAGTTTTAACGTTTAAAGATTCACCGGTCAGAGATTTCTCTCTGATTTCTAAAGCCATGACCTCCCGATACAGATTTTAGGCAATTAACTATAACAATGTTTTCATACCAGACCTTTTGAAACACTTTGTACTGTGCCAGAGTCCGGTTTCTGGAGTGGATCACGCCAGTGTGAACCCATCCCGGACCCTGAAACGGACCAGAGAACCGTACCCTGGCACAGTTACAACTGCCGGTCTCGGCATGGTTTATCCTGGCCCCGGAGCAGTTTGTTTGTTTGTAAATGCATGCCAGGCCAGCGTACCAAAAGCAGGAAGAGACAATGTAACATGAGAGCAGCACATTTCAGTAGAGGAAAAAGTGTGAAAATGTCTCATGGGGCGACTTGGAGTAGTGAAGAGGTTCAGGCGCACAACTGCATTTGAACATCACAGTAGCAACAGAAACTGGCCTTTCTTCGTTGTGCCTTTTTTCTTCTCAATCAACGCCATTCTGGCCCTGAAACAATTCATAGCAACTGCATGACTTGGTCTAGTCTGAAAAAATCTCTGTGGAAGCTAACCGGGCCAACTGACGGTATGAATTTTCTCACTTCCACCGATCCCTGGACCGGACCAGCAGTGTGAATATGCCCTAAGGTATATGAGAGAGAACTATGAACTGAAGAAAGATAGAAAATAGACAGAAAGTTTTACTATTTTAAAACAAAATGATTGAGTTGACAGTTTAAACTGTCATGGTATGTAGTACTGAGGATTAGCAAGGTTTGTATTACTAACTATACTCTATTTGTATTCTTTAAATAATACAGACCCGTACCTCAACTTTGAAATTTTCAAACTGCTGCCAGCATCACCCAATCCAGCAGGTTTTGTGACTGGCAGAGGATTAACACAGGATGAAACGGAAAGACTTTGTTCCAAAACATTCGGCTTTCAGGTCAAGTCAGCAAGTTGAAGAAAGTTGGTATGAAAACTGCATATTATAAAACTGCAAAGGAGCAAACTGACCAGCATTCTTCCATCTTTGATTTCTGGTGTAGCTTCCTGAATAAAACCCAGAAAGATCTGATGAATGAAATCCTAAACCCCTGATTTTAAATCTTGTATTAAAATGGGGTCAATAGTTGGAGAGTTGAGGTGCATAAAAAGCCTTTAATTGAGCCTAACCTGACCACAACTGTTCCTCCTGTTCCATGTCTAGATGTCTGCATATGGACAACAGGGTCCAGGAGGCTATGGCCAACAGAACCAGGGCTACTATAGTCAGCATGGGCCGTCTCCTCTACCCGGCCAGCAGCAACCTCCATATTCTGGCCAGACCCAGGGAAGCTCTGGTGCTCCCTACTCCCAGCAGGCCCATCCTACTCAACCCACCGGCCAACATGCGCAGCCAGGGCCCCCATACCAACAATCACAAGGGCCCCATGGACCTGCTGCAGGACAGCCTCCCTATAGCCAGCCCCCACAGTCCCATTCAGGACAGCCACCTTATGTCTCTCCTCAGCAGCAGCAGCAGCAGCCTCAACAGCAACAACAACAACAGGGTCCCGGACCCCAGAGTCAACAGGGCCCTCAGGGCCAACCCGGTTACCAACAATCCGCTGGACCAGGGCAGGCACCTCAGCAACAGACCCCACAGCAGCAGCAAGGACCACAGCAGCAGCAGCAGCAGCAACAACCAGGAGGTCCACCTCCTCAAGCCCAGCAGCCCCCAGGTCACACCCAGCAGAGCCAACAGTCACCTTACTCCCAGACACCCCCCCTGCAACAACCGCAGCAGCAACAGTCTCCATATCAGAGATTCCCACCTCCTCCACAGGTAAAGCCTTCACATAAGAAAATCTGCATATGTTAAATCATCCTTTGACATGAAGCGTGCAGAGCTACCTTCTTGTTTTGTTTGATTCGAGAGAAAATTAGGATTGGTACATGTAGGGATGGGTACTGAGTTCGTTACTTTTATAGGTACCGACCGAATTCCGTCAGTACCACCGAGTACCAATTCATGTAAAATCAAACGGTACCATGTTTCAGTATGTAAACGCATCATTGTGACACTGAGGGAGTGGAAGAATGGGCGATTTTCCATGCCAGACATGAACACAGCATTGCACGCACAAGAGCGTAATGATATCAGTATCCGCTGGTACCGTCAACAAAGCATGTCTGATAGAAAGCGCTTGAAAGTCTGGCTCCACCCTGCGATGCAGATTACGCTCGCTGCAATATTTGTGACGCGATGTTCAAGACCAGCAGCGGGAATACTTCTAATTTGAGGAAGCACCTGGTTAAGCACCAGATTTTTCTCGAGGCTGAAGAGACACAATTTTTTCATCATTCTCAGATCTATGGCTACAACTCCTGCTTTCCGCTCTGTTAGCAACTCGTCTGCATCCAGACACATGGCAGGGTTGTAATTCATGCCTTATTAAGAAAAAACACTGCGTAGTCAGTTATGGGTTTTCATGTTGAAAAAATGTTTGGAACAACTGAGATGTTTCAATACAAACAGCTGGATGTTGTTTTTCATTAAAGTTTGCATACTGGGAAATAAATATGAGATTTTATTATTAAACGAATGAACATTTATTACCACATAAACAAACATAAAAGTACCGAAAACTGGTAGTGTTGAGTTCCGGTATCGATTCCCAGGTACCGAGGATCGGTACCATATCGGTTGAAATGTGAAAGGTACCCATCCCTAGGTACAATGACAGCATTAAGTTGCTCTTTGGTGGTTTAGAAAAAAGTTGGTTAACGCTTAAAACTCATCTGTCTTCTGCTTTATAACCAGGAGCTCTCCCAGGATTCCTTCAGTTCCCAGTCCAGCGCCCCTCCGTCTAACCAGCCCAACAAGAGTGGTTCGGGTCAGGAAGACAGCATGCAGGGGCGGCCCTCCAGTCTGCCGGTGAGCCCCTCTCTCTAGCTGCCATGTTTTCTGAAGCATTGGACTATTTGATTTCTATCTGATTCTTTATCATTTGGTTTGCAACACACCTCAGAGTAGTTCAGTTAATTGTGTACAAACAAAACATACAGAAAAAATGCTCTTGTTGTTTGCAAAATCAACACTTTGCTTTGAACGTCATAAAATGTAATCAGCCGTTCTCTGTGCAGCTCTGTATGCTACTCTGAGAGGTGTCATGCAGCAGATCATATGATTCAGAGACAGGAAGGTGCAATGCAGTCTCTCTTTTGTTGTAAATGCTATTGTAAAGGGTGAAAATGTTAATAGAAAGCGCAAGTTGGTTGTATCAACAAATGTGCACAACCTGTCATAGTTTTGCAAGCTGTACCTGTGGAAATTGCCAGTGACTTTTGGAATTTTGTTGAAAATGGCTTCTGCACATCTTGCTTGGGGGGCACCTGACATAACAACAGACAGCAGACAAACAGCAGGTACAAGGAATTGAGTTTAGTCAGGATTTAGTTATAACAATGATTTAAAAATGTCTGGACTGGAGTAAAAACCAGTAATAAGCAGTGACCCGAGCTCTGGTGTTGAATCTGGATCAGTTGACCTGCACACAGCTTTAGTTGGTGTTGGTTTGCTTATTCTCCAGACAACCCAGTTGAGTATTTTTCACCCCAAGCAAGGGGTGATACTGAAACTCATACACCAAATCCAACCTGCTCTGGCTAACTTCGAGTTTTCTCCTCTCAGCAACAGCTTCCACACTAAAGAGTGCTGCTGTCAAGATAGCCTTGAAGTGTTTAGACATGGTTCGCTCACAGATCCACAAAACAAGCCAGTCACAAGTCTAGGCCCATCAAGACGAAAGTCATCAGATTCTGGTTGCCACCTGCCTTCCTGGTGTAGCTCTAGTAGTTAATCAGTCTTCTCTATGCAATCAGTAAACCATCTTTGTTTACTTTATTGTTTAATTGCTGACATTCCTGCTAATTTACAGCCAGGAGTGAAAAGACTCTAAAATCCTGAAGTTATTCTAGACACCAGCACTTCTGCATCTCTTTTGCACCTCTGTTGAGGAGGGGTCTTCCTCCAAGGATGTTCCAGTGCGTTCTCTGAGTCATTACCTGGTTTTGATCAAAACAAAGGGAATATAGAGACTCTCACCAAGAGGCTGATGCTTGAAGTGATTGATGTGTGGATAGGCCTGCAGGTTTTTGCTGACTTAAAGGGACAAAATATTCTGAGTGCGAAACAAAGTATTTGTGTAGGAAGCAAAGAGAAACTGTTTTGCGATAGCCCGCTGGCTAAGATAAAGGTGAGAGAAGCCCCTAGCCCTCCCTCCCTCCCTGATAAAGAGGTGCCTCGCTGTAACACGCTGCAGTTTCCATGGCAGTGTTTATAGGTCAGACTGTGGCGCTAACCTCATTCTGGGCCTCAGGGAAGGAGAGTGAGAAATGAGATCATTAATGCGAGAGAATGAAAGTGAGAGAGTGGAGCCGGCGAGGAGGAAGGGGAGGAAAGGTGGTGGTTGGAGGGACGGTTAGCAAATAACTTTAAATAGTGTGAATGATTGGTTGGAGTTGGAGATCTTGAGACGAAGGGAGGGAGGGATGAAAGGCAGAGCTGTCTACGCCATTAGGGGATGCCCTCAGGATGTGTTTCCCTTCTGTTTTATTTATTTCTCTTATTTATTTATACATCTCTCTGTGGGCCTAGCTCATTGGGCCAGTGCTATTTTTATTTAGCTTTTTTCCCTTCTAACTTCTCAGGGATTCCCTATTAGTGCTGTGTGATTGGCTGAGAGAGGCATTAATCTTCCTGAAGACATAAACCAATCCTTTCTTTCCCACCTCCTCCCATCCATCCCTGCAGAGCGCACGCATCTGGGTGCAGATTAGAGCACGGAGCCTGGGAGCAGACCCCTGACAGCCTTAGTTAAAAAACAGCTGCGGTGATTCCTACAGGTGTTTTCAGTTAATGTTCACCTGGGGTATCTGCTGCATCTGGCATTCAACTGTTTGATGAGCTCTTTCAAAAAAAGAAAGCTGAAAATATTTCATCTGTAAGCAGAATTTTAAGGTAAAATCAAAGTTCATTGAGCCAAAACACATATTTCAAACAAGTTACCTCATACATATTCTGCCCATAACGTTACATGGCTGAGACACTACAGAACATAACAGGGTCTGAGGTTGGGATGTCCAGTCCCATCTCCAGTTTTCTGGTTTTGGTCTCACTTTAGGATAATAAGCTGGGGTTAAAAATACATTATGATGACCATGTAGCCCAACAACATGTTCATGTAGAAAACGGCAGTAAACATCTTTTGTAAAATTCGTCGTTCGGGATTGTCTTAAGGCAAGAAGTATTAAAGCTGTTTAATATCATAAGATTAATTCATATTCTTAATTGCAACCATGAAGTTAAATACGAGTTCACCAAGACATTTCTGCATTGAAATTCAATCAGCATAACAGTTTCGAGAATCCCAGTATTCCTGTCAAAACAAGATGGACAAAAAAAACCGTTGCATGTTTTCATTTTCCGTCGGTCAGCTTATTGTAACAGTTACAGGTCTTTACAGAAGGACAGGTTATAATTTTCCCAAGTGGCAGCATATGGAGAGAACAGAGAAGGGGACCTAGAATGGAGCCTTGTGGCACCCCACACTGGAGGGGCGGATAGATTACTGATCATGACGAGAAGGATCTGCCTGTCAGATAAGAAGTAAACCACTTCAGTGCAGTGCCACAGACACCAACAAAGTGGTCCAAATGAGACAGAAGGACAGAATGGTCCACTGTGTCAAAGGCTGCTGTAAGGTCCAACAGAACCAAAACAACAGGGCACTTACTATCGATAGACATAGCTTTTTCATTGGGTAATTTTAACAGGGTGGTCTCAGTGCTGTCATGACCTAAAACCTGAATGAAATTTTTCATAAATACCGTTTGTTTCAAAAAAAAAAATTGTAGTTGTATAAAAATTATTTTCTTTCAAAAATTTTGGAGAGAAATGATAAATAATAAACTGACGAGTCAAGGTAAGGTTTTTAGGAGGTCTAACAGCAGCAGGCACAGTTCCTGAGTTTAGACAAAAGTTCATAAAAAAATTACAAGAGCGGGACCAACAGTAGTGAAGAAAGGGCCGACATGTAACCTTAACAGATTGCCGTTCACTGATTGGCCACGGGCGTGGTCGGCCGTATGAATCTGACCGAAATATTTAGCAGCAGCTCAATGGGAAGACAAGAAATGACGAGGTGTTCGCTGAGTTAGCAGAGAGTATTAAAATGTTATGGAACACAATGGCTGGAGCTGGTCACACTAAACGCCATGGTGGTGGTTTGTTATCATGGACACCATATATGGTCATTGTCCAACGAGTTGTGGACAGGAGGGTGGTCTGGACTCCACAACCTCGTTGTTGGAGGACACGATGTGAGACGGTGAGTGTCAATTTTACTTTACACAGCACACCAAGCTGAGGGCTGTAGGTGGACCTTCAAGTGGCGACTACAGCCATTTATGGAAATGTTTTATGCCAAGTAAACCGAGGTCGAGCAGAGTGGATCCGTCCGGTTCTGGAATCATGAATGGAAAAGGGGCAAAACTGTGATCAGATTGGGTTCCTCTCCTTGTCCTGTAGATGGACCAGTGACCTGTCTTGGGTGTACCCTGCCTGTTTTTGGATCCCTAGAGAAAATGGGTTAAAGGATAGTTTTATAGGAGATATTATCCTTTGTAACTAATTGTATGTCTTATTTAGCTGAATTAATACAAAATATCCCCAATAATACAGTGTCTGAATTGGAAACTAGCATTCCAGCTCCTCCAAGGTGTTTCCTGAAACCCTAGTTGGAGTACAGTTAATGATCTAGCACCTTATGTCTCAATTCTTTGCTTTATTCTTTCCTGGTACAAAATGTTTAAATTCATTTGTAGTTTTCATTAAGACAGCGATAGAGATGCAAACGAAAAGTTGGAACTTCAGAAGCCTGGTGAACTATTAAATATGACCATTTGCATACTACATGCAAACAAATAGTTTTTTCTGATTGATTAAATTCACTCTGCGGGTTAATGCAGTAAACCATAGACACATTCCTTCTTTTCTGCCTCAGATCTCAGATCAGATCAGCAGCAGCTAAACGGGACAAACACTCAGACATCACCTCATCCAGGCACAATAAAAGCTAGCATCCGTTAGGGTGGGAGTAAAGCTGTAGAAGAGTTTCAGCGTCTCCCGGAGGCCGCAGTCAGGAGGAGAGCAACAGTTCGCCTGACCGAAGCTCTGTGGGTGGAAGGTGAGGCGGGAGGGAGGAGTAAAAAACAGGCAGCGGTTGTTGAACTAGCTGAGCAGGCTGAACTGGTTCCTGGTGTGTTTTCACCCTGGTACTGGGGCACAAGTACAGTTTAACTGTTGTGGGAACTAAAATCTCTTGTACAGTCAGTGCACAAAGCTCACCTAGAGCAACTTGCAGAGAAAGCAGCTCACAAAGTAATGCAGTTGAATCCTACACGTCCTGAAGGTTTTCCAATCTCCTTGTGACCTCCAAACACTCATGTCATTTCTGGGAAAGGACATGAATAAAGTGCTATGGGGAGGGAGAGAAAAAAGTCACATTATTGACTTAGTCTGTAATGAATAACCCTAGTTGCTGATTCAAAGGGCTCTCCAGCAGTTTTACTCATGAAGGGTTTTGCTCTTCACAAGCAGTGCTGGGCAGCTTGTGAAAACAGCTGGTTAATGTCTCATGGAGGTCCTGTGGGAGCTTTCAGTTCAATCATCTCAGCCATGTTTTCAAGAAATATTGTCTGCAAGTTTTGTTATCAAAGCAAAAATGTTTTATCTACAATAATGTATTTTATAACCGTACAGGACCTGATAACAGAAACCTCCTTCGCATCCTTGTACGTTTTCACATTTCGGGACATCAAAAACGTATTTCATGTGTTAGTCGAACACAAAGTAGCGCGTAATTGTGAGGCGGAAGAAAAACTATACATGCTCTTTTTAAAATTATTTGCAAATAAAAATCTGAGAAATGTGGTTTACATTTTTGAGTGCCTTGAACTGTTTTGCCTTTAAATAAAACCCAGTACAATATATTGTACATGGAAGTGGTTTTAGAGAAATACACTGCTCTTTTCCCAGTGTGGATCATTTATCTGTCAGGAAAAACAAGGATTCAAAAGCTGCACTTATATTCAGGTGAGAAATCACTCTTGGTATTTTTCTTCATCTCCTCTAAGTAGACGGTGTATAAACCAGCACATCATCACCCCCTGGGAGGCCGTATTAAAAACAGTATATCTCCGAGCAGAACGCGGTTGTTCAGCTGGACTAAAAGTAACAGGGGCATGTGCTTGTCTGCAAGTTTCATATTGTTTGCCTACACGGATGCAGAAAGGTGTTTTAAACCTTTTGGGTTTTAAAACAACATCTCAAGCTTTGAACATCTCACTGCGCACTGTTCAGCCCTTCCAGCATGGAAGTAGTATGCTCATCCGTAAACATATCGAGAAATGGCCGTTCAACGTAATCTGACAGGCCCATCAGGGAGAGCACCGATCAGGGAAGCAGCGAAGAGGCCCTGGTAACTCTGAGGCAGCTGCAGAAAGCCACAGCTCAGGTGGGGGAATTTGTTGACAGGACAGCCAATAGTTTTGCGCTACACAAATCAGGCCTTTATGGACAAGTGGCAAGAAGGAAGGCATTAACAAAAGAACCCCTTACGTCCGAATGGCAATTTGTTGCAATTAAAATAGGGGACATGGCAAACAAATGAAATAATGTGCCCTGGTCATTTGAGACCAACCACTGTGTGACAAAACACTGCACATCACCCCAAACCAACCATCCCCATGGAGAAATGTGGTGGCAGCTGTTGGAATATTTTATCTGTAGCTAGGATGGTCAGAATTGCTAAATACAGGCTGATCCAGGGAAGAAGATCTGGTCTGCAGAAGACTTGAGACTTTGGTAGAGGTTTACCTTACTGGAAGACAACAACCCTAAACATAAATTAAAGCGTCTTCATTTATTAGAATGGCCCAGTCAAAGCCCAAACCTAAATCCAACTGATAATCTGTAGCTAGCAAGACGATAGAGACATATGGTCTCCATGCAGTCTGAGTGGAAGGAAGAATGACTTATTGAAATTTTTATTGTATCATTTCCCATCTGTTTCACAGTTACGCACTACTTTATTATTTCACATACATTCCAATAAAATACATTTAAGTTTGTGGCTGGAACAAGGTATGGAAATGTTCAAGGGGTTTAAGCTTTTATTTTGGAAGGCAGGCCTGGATCAGATGTAAAGCAGACCAGCCTTTTGTTGTCACCTTCAGTTTCTTCTACTCACTGGATGTGACACTTCCTCTTGTTGTCAGCACGTAGGAAGGCCACTAACAAACAGACCACATTTACTTCTTTTCACTCCTTCCTTCTCTACTCCCCCCCACCCCCCCAAATCTCCTTCTTGTCCTCTCTCTAGTCTTTTGTACATTCTGAGGGGCTAATCCTAGTCAGGACCGCCCACTTCTTGTAGCGCTTCTCTCTTCTAACATGCCTGAAAGTGCTTCAGATTTGAGAGGAAGGTCACATGTTGGTCACACTCTCACGCCCAAGTTTGTTTTTCTGTCTTCCTGCCCCTTGTTTCTCTGATTACTCTGGCCTTTAGCAAATAAGATCCGATCTTCATCTGGAGTGCTTTTTCACTTTTGAGCGGAGGTGAAGTGCTTTTGTGTGGATTTTATTTTCCTATGAAAACCGAGATAAATCTCCTACATACCACATTTCTTCTGTATTAGTAGTTGTGCTTAAGCTTTGATTAATCCAGTTTTCTGCCTTTACCAACTCTGAAGCAGACATTTCTACATGCTTCTGTCAGAATAAAACACTGCTACAGTATCAAAAGCTCTCTCATAATGCCTGTCCTTGTAGCCCTTTATTATACATTTATTACCAGAGATGTAGATGGCCGGAGCTCAGACGAGCCTCAGAAAGAAAACGGTTTCATTCTCAGGAATTCTAATAGTTTGCTGTTTGACTGTGGTTCAGTGGCCATGTGTGTAGGCTAACTAATGAATAACGAAGACACAGTAGTTACATTTCGCTGGTTTGTACCCAGTCTCAGGTTTCTGTAAAGCTTTGACCTGCTGATACCAATTTGAAGCTGTTACAGTTTATCCTTAGAAGATAGAGTTAACAGAATTAAATGTTGCTATCCTTCCTGCCATGAGTGGTCATCAATTATGCACTGCTCAAAAAAATAAAGGGAACACTCAAATAACACATCCTAGATCTGAATGAATTGAAATATTCTCATTGAATACTGTGTGTGCTAGAGAAAAGGTGAATGTGGTGGGTGAGACAAAATCCCACAACAATCATCAATGGAAATCAAATTTATTAACCAATGGAGGCCTGATTTGGAGTCACATCACAAAATTAAAGTGAAAACACAACCTACAGGCTGATCCAACTTTTGATGTAATGTCCTTAAACAAGTCAAAAATGAGCCTCAGTATTGTGTGTGGCCTCCACGTGCTGTATGACCTCCCTACAAACGCCTGGGCATGCTCCTGATGAGACGGTGGATGGAGCGAGACATGATGTCCCAGATATGCTCAATCGGATTCAGGTCTGGGAATTGGCGCGGGCCAGTGTCTTTGCGTCCAATAGCTTCAGTGTCATAATCATCTTGCAGGAACTGCTGACACACTCCGGCCACATGAGGTCTGAGCATTGTCCTTCATTCGAGGAACCCAGGCACCCGCACCAGCATATGGTCTCACAAGGTCTGAGGATCTCAATCTCGGTACCTAATGGCAGTCAGGCTACCTCTGGCGAGCACATGGAGGCTGTGCGGCCCTCCAAAGAAATTGCCACCGCCCGGCTCACACCATTACTGACCCACCTGTGCCAAACCGGTCATGCTGAAGGATGTTAAAGGCAGCAGATCGCTCTCTACGGTGTCTCCAGACTCTGTCACATGTGTTCAGTGTGAAACACTGCTTTCATCTGTGTAGAGCACAGGGCGCCATTGGCAAATTTGCCATCCTGGTGGCGTCGGAGCCCATCATAACCATCCTCATGGAGTCGGTTTTCTAACAGTTTTGTGCAGACACATGCCAATTTGTGGCCTGCTGGAGGTCATTTTGCAGGGCTCTGGCAGTGCTCCTCCTGTTCCTCCTTGCACAAAGGCGGAGGTAGCGGTCCTGCTGCTGGGTTGTTGCCCTCCTACGGCTCTCCACGTCTCCTGGTGTACTGGCCTGGTCTCCTGGTAGCGCCTTCCAGGTTCGGGACACTACGCTGACAGACACAGCAAACCTTCTTGCCACAGCTCGCATTGATGTGCCATCCTGGATGAGCTGCACTACCTGAGAAATTGTGTGGGTTTGAGAGTCCGTCTCATGCTCCCAGAGTGTGAAAGCACCACCCAAACATTCAGAAGTGACCAAAAACATCAGCCAAAAGCAAAGGTACTGAGAAGTTCTTTTTGGCCCCCCCTGCAAAACCCCCCTTTATGAGTGTGTCTTGCTAATCACCAAAGATTTCCCCTGTTGTCTATTCCATTTCAACAACAGCAGTGAAACTGATTGTCAGTCAGTGTTGCTTCCTAAGTGGACAGTTTGATTTCACAGAGGTTTGATTTACTTGGAGTTTTATTGTGTTGTTTAAGTGTTCCCTTTATTTTTTTTAAGTAGCGTATATGTCTGGAGCAGAAGTTTGACCAATTGAAAACAAAGAGAAAATTATTTGGAGTCGACATTTTATTCAGCATTTAGCATCTTATGTTAGCGTTGCTAATTCTCCGTTTCTGTGTGTATCATCTAATACAGATTTACAAAAAGCTGTAATATTTGCAACTCTAGCTTGGACCATGACAAGGGTCTGGGTAAAGGAATAAAACAGAGCAACCTCTCTGTTTAGCCTTCCTGTTATCTGCTGAGTCTGGTGCCAGTGCAGTGCACCGCTTAACCACACCAACAAAATGTTCCCCGGATAGGAAATATCTGAGTCTTCTTCCCTGAGTAATAACTTCCACACCAAAGAGTGTTGTGATGACCACAAACTGGTAGCATTTATGTATGGTGCATTGTTGGAGAAAGGTGGGATTTTGGAGTCTCAGATCGGCCGCTCAAGCTGAACCTGACTGATCTAGTCACCATATGATTTTGCTTCTGCCACCATATGTGCTTCTTTAGTTTTGACTGGGGTGTACTTTGAGAGTTATCAATGCTAAAGAGTTCCCTGAAGGGACAAGTTAAGAGCTTTTTTCCAGGTGCATATACACCTCAGGTAGGAACAAGATAAGATCCAATTTTAATTCGTGTTCAGGCTTAATAAACCTCAGGTTTCACTTTGTCGGTTACTCTGTACTTTGCTATATTTTTTACAGTGATTATTTCTGGAAGTAACAATGTCCACACCAAAGATTTCCATGGTTACTGTGAGCTATTAGACCTTACACATGGTGCGTTCACTTTACTGAAAAAGATCGGATTGTTGAATTCTTGTTGCATCTCATGTTTTCATTGCATATTCACTTTTTCCCTTTCTTCCAAAACTGTTAGAGGCTGGTTTTGATGGTTGCCTTGCAGGCCAGTCTTTTATTGTTAGTGATGGCTGCTGGGCATTTGCTAATTAGGGTTAGGGTAAATGGTGCATTCAGTAACACAGGTAATAAGAGTTCGATTGTGGATCTGATACAGAAAAAAAGCATAAGAAGAATGAGTCGGCTTCAGTTATATGAATATAAAACAAAAAGAACATTTGATGATTGTTTGCAGTTAAACACACTTCTCATGCACAGGTGCTGTAGCATAAATATGATCAGAACCTTTGTTCTGATTTATACAATATTTTATTATTGAGTTTTTTTTAACACAAGACAAAATAAGCCAGTTTAGCTTTTGCTTAATTTTTTTACTTGGATACTTTAAATACCAAAACACCTGCTGTTAAGTTAATACAGGTGTTGTAGTCTTTAATTTCTTACTGGATCATTTACTGTTTGGAGACCACCCCAGAGAAATACTGTTGTTCTGTGTAGTAACTAAGCTCATAGACCACCAGCATCCCAGCAGCAGGTCCCCTGCTTTAATGACCTTTAATTTTATGTACCAAAGCCCCTGATGTGAAACTAAATGATCTTCTATTTCACCCCACCGCCCCCCCCACCCTACCCTGCGCTGCCATCTCAGCCCAGCCCAGCCCAGCTCGGTTCTCCTGCGGCAGCTAAGCTTGTTTTTGCGACACAGCTCTGGAGCTATCAGCCTGACAAGGCCGGCCCACTTTGATTTTTTATTTTTCCTCCCATCCTTTCCAGCCCAGCCCCCCCTGTAGCTTTTCCTACATTACATGCTTTTATTTTTTCTCCATGTTTAATACACCTATATTTCTCCCCTCTCTCATTCCTCTTTCAGTCTAAATTCTCATTTTCTCTTTCCCTCGCCTGTGCCCTCTGCCCCCCTCCCTCCCTTGTTCGCTCTCCTCTCTCAGTAAATCAGCTTTCATAACGCTGTGCAGCGCAGCCCTGCTTTGCGAAGGCTCTGACGCTGACAGCATTCAGAGTCCGGGGCCAGCTTCCTGTTGCTATTCTGGGGCCCTGGCTTCCTGTGTGGACGTGTCTCATTCAGGTTCCAGGGCGCCTCTCGCTGCTTTCCCTCCCTCCCCTTCTTTTCTGTTTCTCTCCCCTGCCCTCTCTCTCTTCTTTCTTCTATATGATTTTTAATTAATATGCTTGAGAAAATTCAATCTGCTGACGAAGTGCGTTGTTTTGGGCTGTTTCTCAGCTGCAGAAAACTGCACTTCGCTCTCTCCAAGCTCCTCCACACACACCCAGAACACTCTTTTCGTTTAGCTGTCTTCGTTCACTCTCTCTCTCTCTCTCTCTCACATTCACACACACACACACACACACACACACGCCCCTCCCCTCTGCCTCCATTTCTGCTGGGCTGAGCTAGTTTTGCAGCACAAAGACTGTGGCTGACTGCAGCATTGTCTGTCCTCTGCTTTCTCCTGTGTGAGCTGGAAAAAAAGGCGCTGAGGCTGGATGGATAAAAACAGCTCCACATTAACTCTCACTCTATGCAATAAACCAATGTTATATACATATAAACATCTTTCCTCTTCCTAGTTAGTTCACCAATAGTCATGTGCTCCGGTAGCTCCCCCTCTCATATTGGGTTGTTTGTATGAGAGTAAGAGGGGAGGGGCCATACTGGTCCAGGAGAGCAGTCAGTCTGGCTCTAGGGGTCTGGAGCCTCCCCACAGCCCAACCTCCTCACCCCTCTGGTCCTCCGTATCCCAGCACCCTTCACCCCAGGCTGGGCAGCTGCCTGCCTCACTCGAGGCATCTGCGTGCTGCCCTGGGACTCCTTGCTACTATTGTGATCTCCACAAAAGGCCCAACTGCTACACACACACACACACACACTCATACACCATCACCATCTCCTCATTATTCACAGCAATCAGAACCCCCCCCCCCCCCGCTATATCCACCCTCCTCTTCTTCAGCATCTCTGTGGCTGCTTCACAGACTGCTCAAGTCCCCCACAGAAAAGCTCAATTAGGCAAATGTGAATCCTTAAAAAAAAACCTCCCTCCTTATTGATTAAGAGTCATACATCATAGCCTTCATTTTTTTCCCAGGTAGGAATGTAAGCACAGAACAGCAGTGGCCAATTGCATTTTCTCTCACTGCTTTTAGATGTTCCTGGTTCCTTTTGTCAAGTTGTTATCCTCCTAAGGTGCTAGTTCATGTGTGGAAGCTTCCCACCAAGCCCTGTGACATGATCATTTTAATCATCTGCTCTGTGTTTGAGATCACTGATGGACTGAGGACTTCCTCTCCATCCTGTGCTCTGAGTGAACGCCCGTAATGGCTGCTGCTGCTGCTGCTGCTGCTGCTGCTGTTTGAGGCAGGGGACTGCCTTGCTTTAGCTCCTTTCTCCATTTCTTTCCTCCATAGTGGGGTGGGAGTGCCCCCTTATGGTTGTGCTCAGGCCTGCAAACCTTTACTGGGGGGGGGGGGTTAGTGCTGCCTCTCCGAGCCCTCGGTGGACTTCTGAGGCCTTGATGCGTCAGCATGTCGGGTGGGAACACTGGTCTCCTACAGGTCACTTTTCCTACCCAAACTCTGGATATTTGCTCCTGATATTTGCTAGTGGAGTTGCAGAGTTGCTTTCGGACCAAACATGCTGGATTCTGATTTAATCTGTTGTACATGGCGGGCAGAAGCGCTCCGAACACACTCTGATGACAATGTGTCAAATCATCACATTCAGTAGCTGAGCTTAGAGTTTCATTGATGTTGTGCTTAACAGAGATGACGCGACTCTTCCCATGACCCCTCTCTGATATCAAAAGCTTACTTCAGCCTGTGTGACTGCTGAACGAGAAGACATCGTCAGAAAATAAACGGAAACATCAGGGACTCTGGAAAAATCCTCTGTTTATCCACTCATTGTCTGTGTGTGTGTGTCTCAGGCCTCCCGAGCGTAAAAGGCCTAGTGACTATGTGTATGTAATTAAAGTGCATGCAGTGACAGAGGAGGAGGAGGAGGATCAGCGCTTTGGTGCTTCTGCGTTTCCTGTAACAATGACAGGCTTCTTCTTTTGTAGTCGCTGGCTGCACCGTGACCCTGCCAGGCACGCAGGGAGGCCTCACAGAGACAGACAGAGGAGCGGAGAGGGGCGGGGGTTATGTTGGCTCTAATGTGTCAACCACGTGGATCACGGTAACCATGGCAGCACCTGAGATGCAGCCAGTTTTTTTCCCTCCCCTAATAAGGCATGTGTCTACCCTGGAGTGAGCTCAGTCTTTAATGTACACAGTGAAGTTAGAACGTTTTCACATTAGGTCAAATAACCACAGACATTAATGTGTTTCCTAGAGATTTTATGTGATTTGTTTCTTTTGCCAAATAAAAGTGTGCATCTTTATTAAGACCCCCAAGTGTACAGCCATCTTTTAATGCATGCCTCTACCAGCTTTGCCCATTTACTGACTAAAATCGTAGTTTTTTTTCTGTTTTCGAAATAGCTGAAAGCATTGGAGAAACTCCAAGGCATGATGCTGCCACTTCCATGTTTCCCCACTGGGACGGTTTGTCCAGAGTAATGTGTTTTCTGATGCTCATAGCTTTCTCCATGCTCTGGTCTAATTTTCCATTTATTTTCTGAGCTATAACACTGCATAGCCTAAAATCTCAATAAAATTCATTGCAGTTTGTGGTTGAAACTTGACGAATGTGAAAATGTTCAAGCAGTGTGAATACACTTGCAAGATTTAGTATTTCGTTCAGCATCTGGACGTCTGAAAATAAAGGAAGTCTTCTAGCCTAGCTTCATGGAACGCTGACGTATAAGACTTAAGGATGAACCCTTCCCTCCGCCACCAACAACCCCAGCAGCTCCTGCTCTGGTTACACTACTGGCCACAGTCACACATTCAAGATATACCTTCCATTACTGCCTCCTCGCTCCTGCTTTCTGCTTCTCACACTTTGGAATAGAAAAAGAACGAGGGGAAAAAAGGGGGCCGGCACGGTGGACTAATGGCTCTGTTCAGGCTTGATTGATTCAGTGAAGTAATCTGCAAATGGAATACATTAGGACGGCGAAGAGCTTAGGAGATGACTCAGAGACAGCACAGGCACACTGAGAGGAGCAGTGGAGAACATTGGAAATAGTGGGAAACATTAAACACAATCTATTTTCAAAATTCCCCAACAGAACTCATTGATGGTCTTTACCGTTTTTTATACATCTTCTACACACAAGCAGGTCTTTTGGGGGGTTTCTCGGCTGTTGAGAGATGATAAAACCTGTTTAGCAGTTCTCAGCCCTGTAGTTCCATGTTAGGCAGTGCTGGGAAAGGCACAAAATGGCTGCCATGGAGAGAGGCTCCTACAGAAGAGACCTGCAGCTCTCTCCTCCTCTCCACAACACAGCCTACTCATTTTTCCTGAACATTTAAAAAAGTGTTTACTTTTTTATACTAAACTCACATCATTAGTTGTTGTAATACCCACAGATGATGTTGCTGTGACCCTCTTCAGAGCCTATTATCACCCCCCCACCCCACACACACACACATACCAAGCCTACGTAGCCATCCCTCAGCCCATGCGTGCTCCTCGTTTTCCTCATCATTTGCCTTCTAATAATGACTGTTGAATAGAGGGGCCTCAGCACCAGCATCAACTGTCCCCCTCCACCTCCCACCATCCCTTCGCTCTCCCCCCACCCCTCGCTGTCCGGCTTGTGCAGTCAGCAGAACAGGCTGGTGCTGTGCAGTATCGAGTTAGGAAAAATCAATGACTGCAGAGTAGGAGTAGGTAGGAGCGTGTGTGTGTGTGTGTGTGTGTGGTATACAATGCTTCTGCCAAGCCAGGCTGAGGAATCAGAGCTGTCAGATATTTACAGAATGTCAAGAGAGCTCACTTTGTAAGCCGTGCATACGATATGTGGCGCTGTAGGCTCTGAGATAGGTTTGTTTGGAGCTGCTGTCTTCACATCCAGGAAAGAAACCTTGTTTTTCTGGATTACATTTAGTTGTGTTACTGTTGAATTATGGATTATTATTCTTAACAAACCTTCATGTTCGCATTAAACAGGAGAGGCCAAGCTTCTCACATGTTGTCCCTGATCTGATTCTAGTCCCTTCTGGAAGGTACCAGCTGCTCTTCTGGGCCAAATCTAAAAAGTAAAACCTTTCGACATAAAATCTGTTTCCAGATCTGCTTCTTGTCAAACTTTTATGAACTCTTCTGTTTCTTTAGGTTGTGGGAACAGGTTCTGCTGTGTCTCACTGGGAGGTCTTTGCTACAACTAGAGAGAAACTATTTTTACTCATTCTATTTACTCTATTTTTGTTGACATTTCAAGATTGAGCACACTTACAACGTTTTTCACAGATTTTGAGCCAGCTTAAAACTGGTTGTATCGTGTATTAGAGTGTGTATTAAATACCTCACCAATAAGAAAACAAGAAAATACTTGATCAGTTTTAGCCATTTAACCTGAATCCCTTTAATTAATACTTATAATAATATTTGTTGACGAAATGTTGCAGCTGTCCTCTGAAATCATGTGGTTTTAATGCAGCAATTTGATCCTTTATAGAGATTTGTTGAATTTGTTCAATTTCTCAGTTCTAACAGGAATGGACCGAGAATGATCGTCTGTTACGGTCCATGAATTAACGTGGCTCAAATGATGCATTTTTATGTGAAGTCCAGACCAGTGGCAATGGTTGAACTCGGGTAGAATGAAAATTATGATCACAAACAAACCAACAGGAGGAGGAGTCCTAGCCGAATCAGATCCGGACTTCTTCCCTGCCCATTCAAACACTAACAACCACAAAACAGGACTACCGGAAACTCCCAACTCAACCAAAAGTAAAACAACCAAAGATGGGTTCAAAGACCTGAACTGGGCTGGATTGTTTGAGAACTGGAATCAGTTTGGAACGTTTGTCCTTGACTTGGAATCTATCTGCATGATTGGATTGAATTGACTCGATATAAATAAACTGAACTGAACTGAAGAGCAGAGTGGCTCGTGTGGCAGGCTGACGGTTGTCAGAAGGAGGAGGCGGGGCTTAGGTCATTCATTCAGGCTTCATTTCCAACCATTAACTCTGAAAGGACAAATATGATTATAGAGAGCCCATTCATTGGCTGCACTACGGCGCCGTTCTTATCCCAGACTTGGGTCTTTATGTATGGATTCTGCATGTTCTCCACGTGCATGCCTGGGTTCTGTCTGGGTACTCCCACTTTCCAGAAACATGGCTGTTAGGTTAATTGGTCTCTGATTTGCCCTTAGTTATGAGTGTGTGTGCGCGCATGGTTGCCTGTCCTGTGTATTTCTGTGGCGCCCTGTGATGGATCGGTGATCTCTTGCCCAGTGACCATTGGCGATAGGGACCAGCACCCCTGCAACCCGCAAGGACCGTTGGAAATAGAGGATGGATGGATAAGAGCTCATTCCTAAAAGCAGACACCTGTGGTGCCTAATATTGTTCTTAGTTGTTTCTTATAATAATTTTGGCTGAATAAAGCGACTGTAAACAAGTTTAATGGGTAACAGCTGTTATTGTGGGCAGCTCCATGTCAACCCGTCTCTTTGCCCCTCCTACATGAGTTTCGTTCTGAGGATAAGGATAGTTTATGCCTGTAAGTGTGCTCGCAGCATGTTTGTCTACACAGGATGGGTTTGTGGCAGCTCTCTGAGGTAAACTCTGAATCGACACTGGAAGCTGAGGGTTGCTTCTTGTGGTCAGGTGTGACAGATACTGATTGGTTATTTACACTATTCTTTAATGTCGCCACAAACGTAGCAGCTTAACCTTTTTGGCGTATTTCCAACTAAAGATGCTGGCAAGCAAAAGAAAAAACGGCTCAATTGTGGAAGCTCAAAAAAGGTTTTTACATCTCGCTACCTCATTTCTAGGGATGAGAGTTTCCACCCTCTGGCTCATTTGTCCAAATTCGTCACAATTTTAGATGTTTGTTTAATTCCTGTTTATGTATATGTGTGCTGTAGTGGAAAAAACAGCTGGGAGTAGACCATTAAGATGCTTACATTACTGATGATCAGCAGATTTTTTTCACAAGTACATTAAACATGGAAACGTGTTGCAGATTTGCATACACAATTCCTGGTTTCTCAGTGGATTGTTTCCTGTCTAAAAGTTCAGTTTTCCATCACCTGTCTACCTTTAACTTGAGTAAAAGCTGCTCTAAAGGGTCAGTGATGTTTGCTTTAGGTAGACATGTTAAACAAATCTAGAATGACATCTGCATGAACTCTAGAAATGTAATTCAAGAGTTACCATATCTCACAAAAGTAAGTACACAGTTTTGGAAATATGTTATATCAGCTCTAGTAAACTCCAGGCCCAGTGACCTAGGGCAGTGCTGGAAAATAATGCTGGCCACACAAAATATTGACACTGGGCACCATTTGGACATTTTCACTTAGAGTTGTACTCACTTTTGTTGCCAATGGTTTTAACAATAATGCCTCTGTTAGACTGTTATGTAAAGTGTCATATCTTCAATGTTGTCCAATGAAAATATACAATACGCCTTTGGACTAGTCCTGCAGACTAAGCTCTGCAGACCCTGGCCTCTTTGGTCTGCGTCTGAATTTGGGTCTCTGTCACTGAGCTTTGCTGCTGAAGAGGTGGTCTTTGTGGTCGGCACAGACTGAGCCCTCTGTCAGATGACCGGTCTTGTGATGTCTCCTCAGAGGGGGTTTGGTGCTGGTTGGAAACAGAGAAATTGAGTGGTGGGTGGGAGTCAGCTGATCAGGCTGGCTGCTGGAAAAACTCGCCAGAGTTGGAAAGAGGTGCTGTTTGAACTCTGCTGTCTATTTCAGTGGGCTCAGATCTCCAGCTACACAGAGATCTCTTGTTCTGACCCGTTTAACATTCATGAATAATTGTTAGAACCACTTTGGAGTGAGACTTGTGATTAAATCCCCCCCGCAGCGTTATTTGCATGGGTTTTTTTAGAAGCCACATTCCCCGTTCAGCTCAGGAAAACATGGAGATTGTGCTTTCGTAGAGTGAGGGAGGGCAGAGGCAACTGGGTGAGGGTGGATTGGAGCGGTGGTGGTGGTGGTGGGAGGGTGGATTCTGAATCAGCGTTCTCCTCCTGTCACTCCCTCTGGGGTTTCTCCATCAGGTCACATCCCAAAAATAGAAACGGGCGCCGTTTCAAGTGCAAAACCGCCGGCTTCGGGGCTGCAGCCAGCATGTGTGTGTGAGATTTCTATGGGAATACTTGGCCACTTTCCAAAGCATGCTTTTTTCTTTCCCCTCATCCCTTCCGCTCTCGGATTTTTTTCCCCCTCCTTTAGTGTGACAGGCAGATGAGCTTGCATTTCTGAGCGAGCACATGTTCTCCACGTGACGGGCCGATGTGTAAACACTCACCTTCCCACAAACACAATCACTGCCGGCTGCCTTCCTACCTTACCGCCCGCCTCCCTGTTTTTGTGTCCCAGCCAGCGAGGCTCAATAACAACACCACATGGCAGCAGAGTCTGCGGCCAACACCAGTTATTTCAGCTGCCTCCTGAGATGACTTGCTTCAAAAGCCCCCTTCCCACCCCCCACCCCCTTCTTTTCATACAGACGGGGTTTTCTTTGCCAACATGGATCATTATCAGAGTTCCTGGAGGAATGGGAGCATTTTTAAGCGGAAACTAGAGTCATGTATGAGAGACGCAGACACACCTCTTAAAAAAGGGAGAGATTTCTGGAACTCATCAGTGATGAGTTCAGCTTCACGTGTTTCAGGGTAACCAAGCCCAGACATATTTTATCATTTTATTGGATTTGTTTTTAGCGACTTGTGCCGCTGTAGTTTCTGCCAGAGAAATGTTGATGTGTTGTGTTGTTCCAGGTTTGAGCTAAACAGAGCAGAAACCAGCAGCTCAGTAATCAGACAACAGAATGCTTTAAAATCTTTTGTTTAATGAGCCTTAACCATGTCTATGTGTGAGCCTCTGTCTTATTTAAAAGCAGAGCTCAGTGATAGGTCATAAAAACGTCATAATGTCTAACTTGTCTCTACACCGCCTCGTAACCAGGATCTCTCTGGCTCTATCGATGACCTGCCCACCGGCACCGAGGCGGTGTTAAGTCCAGGCGTCAGCACCTCCGGGGTGTCCAGCAGTCAGGGTGAGCAGAGCAACCCGGCCCAGTCGCCTTTTTCCCCGCACACCCCTCCCCACCTGCCTGGCATACGTGGACCCTCGCCGTCACCTGTGGGCTCCCCGGCCAGTGTGACCCCATCTCGCACCGGCCCGCTCTCCCCAGCTGCTGTACCAGGTAGATACTTCAGTTGTCTTAACGAAAAGAGTTTTTCAAGCTGAGCTTTTACAAACTTTGATAAACTACAGAGTTGTAAATGGTGAAGACGGTTTGTTGAGCCAATGTGTCTTTGCTGTCCCACAGGCAACCAGATGCCGCCCCGGCCACCCAGCGTCCAGTCAGACAACATGATGCATTCTTCGATTAACCAGTCAGCCATGGGCCCGGACAGAGGTGAGCGCCCCTGGAACTACTGTTCAAGAAGAAAAAATAGAAATGGATTTTTTTCCATCAGTTTATGTCCACCAGCTACAATTACAGTGTAATTAGGCTTTTAACTGGACCTCTGTCCTCGTCACTTTATATAAGCAGTGAGGGAAAATGTATTCATTGATCAGATATGACAGATTCCACTAGAATAGATGGCGGCGCGCCGCTCTTTAGTTTCTAAAGGCTGCTGTAGTCGGGAGTACTTGAGGTGCATTCCCCTTCTTCATCCCTAATCTGCCTTATTAACCTTTAACACCACCCTTTTTTCTTGTTTTTCCAAAGCTGCAAGGCAAATTAGCTCTACCTCCTCATCCAAAGAAGCCATGGCAGAAAGTTTGGAAAATATAGGAATTTGTTGCCAGAAATGTAGGAAATTGGTACGCTCGACTATGAAACCTCAGACATCCGTGGACGGTGCGCTCTGAGTCTACGGCACTTCCAGTACTCCAGAATCTTAATTCAATTCAGTTTTATTTATATGGCGCCTTTCACAGCACGTCATCTCAAGGCACTTTACAAAGTCAGTTCAATCGTAGCATACTTGTTGGACTTTTTTATGTTGACCTTTTACCTCAGACTACAGTCTTTCTCCACAGGCTTTAAAAGTACAGGATCAGTGTGGGAACAGTCGAATTGGCTGTTGGAAAACATTTCTTTCCAGACAACATAGTGGCTGTAAGGAATCTGAGAAAGGCTGTAACATAACCTGACTGTAGGATAACAGATTAATCTATTTTCATTGTTTCGTGTCATTTTCATGACACTCTAGACTGATCTGAAGGTGATGGATGGACCTGGAATAAATATGTTGAGGGAGAACAAGGTGCAAGCATCAGTGTTGAGATTTCTCGATTAAAATCAACAGGAATTTGAGCTGTAATGTCTCCATAACTAAAACAATCATCAGAGCAAAACAAGCTTAAAGTCTTACTGCAGGAAGAAAAGCTGAGAAATTAAGTCTCATCCCATAATGGGTTCAGAACATCAGTATCTGAAGATGACGAGGTGAATAAGATCCTGGGTTTAATGCTTGAAATGCACTGTTACCTAACCCCAAATATATAAATAAACTGAACCACGTTAAACATCCAGAATGAGCTGAAAATCAGGAACATGTGTAGGAACCCTGAGACTGAAACAATTGAAGAGTAATTTTTCAGAAGGCATCATGTCCAGCTTTATAGTTTTGTGTATCATAAATACTGAAGGCGTTCAGATCTGTGCTCACGCTGCTGTCGGAATATCTTGTTACTAACTGTTACATACCGCCTTCATTATTTACCTCAGAGTCAGATCCCACAGCAATGATCTGTGGGCGAAGCACAGAGAGCAGAGGCTAGTTTCACTCTAATCTACTGTCTCTACACAAACTTTGATTGAACTGATCTGGATTTATTTGTCCGAGAGTTTGACTTGCAGTTTCAGTCCAGTTAAACCTTTGGTTACATTAACAAGGTATCTGTCTGTTTAGTGTGAACACTCAGTGGTCTGCTGTGGGTCATTGTTTCTTGAATGTTTGCATGTTTTTCCTCTGCTGTAAAGACTTTTGGGGACTGTGCCTTTAAATGAGACCCTGCTTGCCAGGTCAGAGGGCAGCAATCAGACACATCATTAGTTTTTGTTTTGTATGAGGAAAGTAATGAGCAACGTTCTTAACCACACTGTGATGTCCGCTCATTTCTGTGCAAACGTCTTGAACCATGGCACTTTTATTCATATAGTGCTTTCAAGGAAAAAGAGCGTAGAGGAATCCTTTAACGTGGTCTCAGTCAGTGGTTGTCTAAGCTCTCAGAGGGTCTTACTTTGTGGTACTCATTCTGAGGTTCCTGCCAAAAGAACAAAGTTTGGTTCAGCTGTTTTGTGCAGGGTTCAGTGTCGAACTGATGCATTTTTTCACTGCTGCTTGAAAATGTTTCTGTGGGCTGTGTCCTGTCTCATACCTGAGTGACCATTCCCTCTGGATCTATTCCAGTGTACATGCGTAACCCTCAGATGCCTCCGTATGGATCCCCTGGACAGCCTGGCTCTGCCTTATCCCCACGCCAGTCTTCAGGAGGCCAGATACATAGTGGAATGGGACCATATCCCCAGAACAATACTATGGGAAACTATGGCCCTCAGGGGGGGCAGTATGGCCCACAAGGTGAGGCTTGATTGTGACAGTGTGATTGCTTAATTAAATATAGAGCAGCAGTTAGAGTTGAGTTCTAACTATTCCTACACAACTATGAAAGAAAATGCAACACTTTTCACGACATCGGTTTAAAAGTTAACAGAAAGGATAATAGGCTGCTAATCACTGATGTTTAGGCATTACGATGACTGAAATGAGTCCAGATTTCCCATAATAGATATTAACTTTATTAAGTTATATGTTAAATCTGTACATGCTGTGGTGTTAAAGTTAAACCTATGGGTGAAAGCTAATTCCTCTCCTGCCAGAGTCAAAAGGCTCCAAGATAAATTCAATATATATGTCAACTTAAGTTACTCAGCTAACTACAAGTTGAGGGAAGTAAGGTAACCTGGTAAACCTTGGTTTATCTTGACACCAGTAATCTTTCCTGGATCTGACTCTGGATCTGCTTAGTCATGCCAAGCAGGATTTCTCTGTGTTTTTATGAATGCTGAAAACCGTGTGAACGATTTCCAGCCGCCATAGAACAACTATAGCATTTTTGTTTGATTGATGATATCGCTTCGCTTTGAAGTCTGAAATGGTTTCAGTGTTCTGTGAAGAAGTTCTGCCATGAGTCATAGCAGCAAGCAGTGGCGGCCAGATAAAGCCCGTTTCATCAGGCGGCTTGTCAGAACAGGCAATACAGATTTAAATGTAGAGCCGAGCCAGTGAAACACTCCCATCATGAAGAAATGAATATGAGTTAGCCTTGTTTTACAGAACCACTGCTGGGATGGCCTGAACAAGCAGACATGACTACATTTGAGACCTAAATGTGATCCGTAATCCTTCCAGGTTATCCCAGGCAGCCAGGCTACACAGGGATGCCCAACACTAACTACCCCAGCGGAACCGGAATGGGCAGCTCCATGAGCCCCATGCCGGGTCAGGGCGGTGGGGTTCCATATGGAAGTATGCCATCCGGCAGGATAGGTCCGGGGCAGATGGGTCCTCGGCCCTACGCTCCTAGTATGGGCGCCAACATAGGAAGCATGCCTCCTCAGGTGGGGTCCGGCATGTGCCCCCCTCCAGGCATGAACAGAAAGGATGGGGGCCCCACCATGCACCATGGCCCTGCAAACTCCATACACAACAGGTGGGTGCTTTTCTAACAGGCCCGAGCATCTCTGTGCGGTCATAGTCTCATGCTTTGAGAATGAATCCCATCTTTTTGCGGAGTGTGCGTTGAGCCTGTCTGTGTGAGCATGAGAGATGACTGCCTCTTTCCACATGCAACCCAGTCTGTTGTTTAGTTTGGTGCCTGAGTGTTCAGCACAGTCAATGGTGCAAATGTGAAGAGAGGCAGTGGTCAGCTAATCAATGAGTGACACAATCCCTAAAAGCAAGGATACAGAGTCAGGATGCAGAGCACATGTCATGAAGTAAATTGACCTTTCTTAGAAAATAAATTGAACCCTGTGAAAGTAACAATGAGAATACCAGTCTGAAGTCTTGTATATTTAGGTTTAGATTTATCGGGTAAGTCCTAAGATGCACGTGGTTCCCCTCTAAAATGAGCTATATTTTCTCTAGGCCCCCAGGCTATCCTAACATGTCCCAGGGTATGATGGGACCAGGACCTCCCTATGGCCCAGGTATGAACAGCATGCACGGTGTAATGAACCAGGGAGGGCCGGGGCCTTATCCAGTGGGTGGGAACATGGCCAACAACACCCCCGGTGAGTCTAACTTACAATAGATCAGATGGTAGTGCGGCTGCTGTAAGACTTGCTCTTATATGGTTGTGTTTTTCTCTTGAACCCAAACACTAAGGGATGGCACCTGGTTCTGAGTTTGGCATGGACAAAATGAACCCTACCCAAAAGGTCAACAACAAAGCTGATGGGACTCCAAAACCTGAATCCAAAAAGGTAAGAATCATCGTCTGGTTGATGTTTTTCATTCATGGTGTTTCCTCCGTCCTATGGATTATCTGTGTTGTCCTTTTAGAAGTCCAGTTCTTCCACCATCACCAATGAGAAGATCACCCGGCTGTATGAGCTGGGCCCAGAGCCGGAGAGGAAGATGTGGGTAGACCGATTCTTGGCCTTCGCTGAGGAGAAGGCCATGGGCATGAGCAATCTGCCCGCTGTGGGCCGCAAACCTCTCGATCTCTTCCGCCTCTACGTGTCCGTCAAAGAGATCGGCGGCCTTACCCAGGTTTGCCAGCAGTTTTGCATGAATTCAGCGTAAACATCTTGGTTTAGTACAGTACATCTAACCTGGGATTTCTCCTTCCATTCTTTCTTTCACGCCAGGTTAACAAGAATAAGAAGTGGAGGGAGCTGGCCACCAGTCTGAACGTGGGCACGTCGAGCAGTGCGGCCAGCTCGCTCAAGAAACAGTACATCCAGTGTTTATATGCCTTTGAGTGTAAGATTGAGCGTGGCGAGGACCCGCCCCCGGACTTCTTCAATACAGACACAAAAAAGAACCAGCCCAAGATCCAGCCCCCAAGCCCAGGTCAGAGTTGCTGTGAAGTTATTCCACAGAAGTATTCAGTCCCTATTGATGTTTTCACATTACAACCACGTCACACTTTGCAGATTTTTATTTTCAAAACATGCTGAAAATGGTGTATCATTTTCTATCCTCTTGGCAGTTATGCACTAGTTTGTGTTTCTTTAGCACATAGAATCCAAACCAAATGCATAAAAGTATGTGGCTGTAATGTGACAAACTGCAAATCCCACAGATACCCTAAAATATCTAACTTTATTGTCATGTATGTAACGGTGACTTTTGTTGCAGCACTCTGTTTCTGCAAATAAAAAT
Source organism: Crenichthys baileyi (assembly GCA_036173005.1). NCBI lineage: Eukaryota > Metazoa > Chordata > Actinopteri > Cyprinodontiformes > Goodeidae > Crenichthys > Crenichthys baileyi. The sequence goes on from JAHHUM010000320.1 coordinate 712,584, forward strand.
CCCTATGTTGGAAGTCCTACATTTTATCACACTGGAAATGCTTCTTATTTTAACCAACCGTCAGTATTGGGTGCAGGTCAGGTTAGAAAGGGCAATGGTCTACTAAGGGCCATGCTGTTCCTTCTGAGCTGTTTGTTTTGGATGGACGTGTGTTGTAGCTGCCAGGAAGCAACAACACCAGGAGCAACCACGTGTTGCTTCAGTCTGGCTGGGACCCAGGCCCGTCAGACACTGGGCTCTGAGTCAGTGTCGGGTTGTTGTTGCAAGAGGCAATTTGGGGTTGTCAGCTGGCATCAAGAAGAAGATCTGGGCATAGAGGTGATGTGGCGGGAGGACCACGTGGGGCCATAAGGTGATCTGGCGATAGCAGTGCCCTATCAGTGGTGTCTCCTGGCTTCCTGTGCTTGGCCCAGAGCCACAGCAACAGAGCGACAGTCCCTGGAGATCAGGACTATGATGAATGGGGTTTCAGGGCGCTGTGTGTTTCTTGTGTGTCTGTGTGCACAAGTCACACAATTCAGTCTCTTTCTCTGTTTTTGCCACGCTACATAGGCTATTTTTTTTTTTAAATCCTTACGAGACCCCCTCACTCCCCCACCCCTTCATCTTTAGTAGAAGGAAATCCCTGCCCTGGGGGAGGGGGGAGGGGTGGAGAGGCAGTGTGAGAACTGAAGTGCCTGATGTGAGAAAATGTGAATAAATGTGACCTGCCAGTGACCCCAACTGTGTGTGCTTGTGTGTGTGCCGATTCAATGAATGGGAACCTGTGACTCATCAGACTGCCGTGCTAATAGTAAGAAGTCCTGAGCTCAAGTTAAGGATGAGCGATACTATGTCACACACACTCACAACACAAACAAACCATCACTCACTCTTTCTCACACACACACAAACACACACTCTCTCTCTCACTCCCTCAGATGGCTGACTCCTGCCTTCTATGGCCTCAATCAGTAATCGGTCAGAGTCAGGAGGTAGAACAGAGTACCCTGGTGAATCCGACAGAGCAGCAGTGGTCCAGGAGGGCTATCAGATGTTCTGATGGAGAAGCTGGCATTTTGTGACGAGTTAGATATACTAAATAGCCTCTCTGAATACATGTGACTGAACTGAGCTACCTCTGCCGGGTGGCCGGGCACTGCCTTACATCCCATCCGGGAGAAGCTTGGAGTAGAGCCACTGCTACTCCACATCGAGAGCAGTCAGCTGACGTAGCTCAGACACCTGTTCTGGATGCCTCCTGAACTGAATGCCTCACTCTGGAGGTGTTTCAGGCTCGTCCCACCGGAAGGTGGCCCAAGGGATGACCCAGGCTATGCTGGGGGGGGGGGGCAATGAGAGGGAAGTCTGGGCGTCTCTGCTGAGACAGCTGCCCCTGCGATTCGGTCCCGAATAAGCAGAAGACAACAAGAATGATTTTACTGCTGTCAAAATGCCAAATGTTATACCATTGTTCTTGCAGCTGGTTCAGGGTCCCTCCAAGGGCCCCAAACTCCCCAATCAACCACCAGCTCAATGGCAGAAGGAGGAGACCTGAAGCCTCCCACCCCAGCCTCTACCCCGCACTCACAGATGCCTCCGATGCCTGGTGTCAGGTATGATGTCAAAGCCACAAAATCATGTTGTTTAATGCTAATTTTGTCTGGAGTCACTATAATAACATTAAACCTTCCCTCTTGTGGTGAAACTGCAGCATTACAGCAACAACTTCAACAAGAATCAAGTAAAATCCTGTGTATTATTCTATATACTCTACAGGCCAGCAGTTTGGGAGCATGAGTCACTTATCAGAATACATGTTTACTGTAATTATCAGGTATTACCAGGTTTTCTTGCTTAGACTTTGCTTTCTTCAAAATGACCCCCCTGTGGTGGTAACATTTATATCGGAAGAAGACTGTGATTTCTTTTTTATTTTTGCTCTGAAGTTCTAACTCTTGCAAATCTTCCCAACTTTAAAAATAAGTCTTCATTTTCTTTTGTAACATTTATTTTGCATTTCAATAAAAGCAAAGAAATCATGCAGTAAATGCATCCCACAATCCACAGAACTCCGACATGTTTTTAAGAAAGGCATTGTGAACAGAACGTGAGGTTGCTCATAAATCTTTGGCCCATACGGTCTTCAGGTATCTGATGTAACAAACTGATTAGGCAGGACAGAGTCTTAAATAAACCTACTGAAACATGCAAAACAGTTTGAAATCTGGAGGTGGACTAATAAACATTCTGACTTTAACAACTCTTGTCATTCTGCAGGAGTAGTGTAAATCTGCAGGATCCTTTTGCTGATGGCCCAGACCCAGCGTTTTCCAGAAGAAACACCATGACTCCTAACTCTCAGGGCTACCAGCCGGGCATGGGCGGTCCAGAGATGATGAGTCGCATGGCTCCCTACGAGTCAAACAAAGACCCGTTTGGAGGCATGAGAAAAGGTAGGAGCATCACTAATTGATACAAAACATTCCCTTCACACCAAATGGAAACATTGTTTGCACAAAACGTCATGCAGATGAATTTTTCAGGTACGAAACAACCAAAGGTCCAGATAGGCGAACTGACCCAATCCCATGCTGCAGGCGTTGGAGCTGAAACTAACAACTTTGTCATTTTGCTTTTGTTTCTTAGCTGGAGAACAGTTCATGCCACCTAACCCTAACAGTGGAATGGGGGAACAATACAACAGAGGACCACCAGGTTCTATGGGGAACATGCCAATGGGTCAGCGGCAGCAGTACCCATATGGATATGAACGAACGTAAGCACACTATAAGCCGTAAGGTGTCAGCTTCAGGTCAGGCTTATTTGTCTTCGGTAACTTTCTGTATATTTAATGAACTGACGACGGCTACTGGTTGGTTTTACAGGCAGGAACCAGGCATGGGCCCTGATGGCAACATGGGGCCGGGAGCGCCTCAGCCCAATATGATGCATTCTGGTTCTGACGCAGGGATGTACTCACCCAGCCGTCCTCCACCGCAGCAAAGGTCGGTACCATTCAATGCATATTGGCCTGTCTTTCCTTTAAGGCATTTGGGACCATGACCACAGGAATAATCTCCCTAACATTCCAGGCTATGGATTTACTGTGGAGACCAAATGTAATTGCCTTCATTCTTGGTTGTTGTTTTCAGGCATGATACCTATACAAATCAATACCCTGGCCAAGGGGCTCCCCCTGGTGGCCCATACCCTAATCAGCAGCCAGGAATATATCCACAGCAGCAACCTGTAAGGACTTTTATATGCAGTCATTATTCTCAAAACGTTTTTGTGAAGCAGAGACAGATGTTAATGCAATCATAATGGTGCTTATTGTTTTCTGCTAACAGAACTACAAGCGGCCCGTAGATGGAGGGTACGGCCCTCCAGCCAAGCGCCATGAGGGTGAAATATACAACGTTCCTTACAGTGGTCAGCAGCAGCCTGGACCCCAGTCCTCTGGGCACCAGGGCCAGCAGGACATGTATAACCAATATAATGCATATCCAGGAGGAGAGCGCAGACCCCCAGGCCCACAGGGCCAGTTCCCCTTCCCCTTTGGTAGAGATAGAGGACCTTCATCTGCAGGTCCAAACTCCCAGTCTCACATGGCTCCTCAGATGATGACAAGCTCAATGCCTTCTGGTCCTGACAGCCCCCAGGGCCCAGTGTGGCAGGGCCGCAATGAGATGGGTTATCCCAATTATCCCAACCGACAGGGGCCTCCTGTACCAGGCCAGGGCCCCGGGTACCACGGCATGAACCGTTCAGGAGAGGAGATGATGCCTTCAGACCAACGCATGAACCACGAGGGGCAGTGGCCCGGTCATGTAAACCAGAGGCAGCCACCGTTTGGACCTGCCAGTTCTGGACCACCTATGACCAGACCCTTACCCTCAACTTACCAAGCTTCTCAGAACCACATTCCTCAGGTGTCAAGCCCAGCTCCCCTGCCCCGGCCTATGGAAACCAGGACATCCCCCAGCAAGTCCCCCTACATGCACCCTGGCATTAAGGTGCAGAAAGCCGGCCCCCCGGTGCCCGCATCGCATATCGGCCAGGCTCCTGTGCAGCAACCCATGATTCGACGAGATGTGGCCTTCCCTCCTGGCTCTGTGGAAGCTACCCAACCCCACCTTAAACCCAGAAGGCGGCTCACCATGAAAGACATTGGTAAAGAACTTGTTTCATCTTAAGCTCATGAAGTAAAAGACACATACAGGCAGTGAAGGTTCCAGTAATTTTGACTCATTGGCATTCTGTTTTTTTTGAAAGGCACTCCTGAGGCTTGGAGAGTTATGATGTCGCTAAAGTCAGGTTTGTTAGCTGAAAGCACCTGGGCCTTGGACACCATCAACATTTTACTGTATGATGACGGCAGCATTGCTACTTTTAATCTTTGCCAGGTAAGTCCCTCACCTTTGGTTGGGGCCTTGCATCAGCTAGGCAAACTGAACTAGATGGTCTTATCTCTTCGACCTTTCAGATTCATTTACCTTTTTTGTTGGTTTTGCAGCTACCTGGGTTCCTGGAGCTCGTAGTGGAGTACTTCAGACGCTGCCTCATTGAGATCTTTGGCATTCTAAAGGAGTATGAAGTGGGAGACCCTGGTCAGCGCACCCTGATAGATCCCAATGCAGCTGAGGGTTCTGATGATGAAATTCCTATACCTGAGTATGAAGACATGGACACAGATGAAGAGGAGGATGAAGATGAGGAGAATGAGGAAAGAAAGGCCAATCATGACACCTCCTCACAGGTGAAGGTTAAAGAGGAGGAGGAGGAAAGCTCCCTGAAAGACAAGTCCTCAGAAGATGAGGATGAGGAAGAGAAAAAGGAGTCTTCTATCAAGGAAGCCAGCAGCTCTACCTCAGGGTCTTCTCAGGACCCCAACGTCCACTTGGAAAAGCCCAAGCAGGCTAGCAAGTTTGATAAACTCCCTATCAAGGTGGTGCGTAAGAAGAACCCCTTTCAGTTAAACCACTTATCCAAGCTTGGGCAGCGGCAGAGTTTTGACAGTGGCCTGATACACTGGAGTATTGGCGGTGGCGACACTACTGAACACATCCAGACCCACTTCGAAAGTCAGATGGATCTCCTTAAGCAGCGGAAACGCATGCCACCGGCCACTGAAGGCCGCAAGAAGGTCAAGCTGCCGGGGACGATGACAACGGAAAACCCAGAGAAATCCAAGTTTTGTTTGGAAGACAAGGTTCAACAACAGCCGGCCCAGTCTTCTGATCCCAACAAGGCCTCAGGGGAGAAGACCCCTTCCTCTCTTCCCATTGGTGCACCAGTCACTGCCACCATTGATGATGTACTGTCGGCCCGACCTGGGTCGGTCACAATGGAAGTGGTCCGCGGAGGTGCTGAGGAGCAGAAGGAGAACGGCAAGTATCTGTTCAGCATCAACCCTGACCCTCAGAGCCGCCGCAACGTCAAAATCCTAGAAGATGAGCCCCACAGCAAGGACGAAACCCCTCTCAGCACTCTGTCGGACTGGCAGGACTCGTTGGCCCGCCGCTGCATCTGCGTTTCCAACATCATCAGGAGCCTCTCCTTCGTTCCAGGCAATGACCAGGAAATGTCCAAACACCCAGGCCTCCTGCTGCTGCTGGGCCGCCTGGTGCTGCTCCACCACAGACACCCTGAGCGCAAACAGGCGCCAGTCACCTATGAGAAGGAGGAAGAAGAAGATGAAGGAGTGAGCTGCGACAGAGACGAGTGGTGGTGGGACTGCCTTGAGGTGTTAAGGGAGAACTGCTTGGTCACTCTTGCCAACATCTCAGGCCAGCTGGACCTTTCCATTTACCCAGAGAGTATATGTCTGCCACTGCTGGACGGCTTGCTCCACTGGGCAGTGTGCCCCTCGGCAGAGGCCTTGGATCCCTTCCCCACGCTTGGGCCACACAGCTCCCTTTCACCCCAGAGACTTGTCCTCGAGACCCTCAGCAAGCTCAGCATCCAGGACAACAATGTTGACCTCATTCTGGCAACGCCACCATTCAGCCGCTTGGAGAAGCTCTACGGCTCACTCGTACGCCTCGTTGGTGAACGCAAGGTGGCCGTCTGCCGGGAAATGGCAGTCGTTTTGCTAGCTAACTTAGCTCAGGGCGACAGTCTAGCAGCACGGGCCATCGCTGTGCAGAAAGGCAGTGTGGGGAACCTGCTAGGCTTCTTGGAGGACAGCCTAGCAGCCACACAATACCAACAGAGCCAAAGCTCCTTGCTTCAAATGCAGGGCGGTCCTCATTTTGAGCCTACAAGCGTGGACATGATGCGGCGGGCGGCTCGGGCACTGCACGCCCTGGCCAAAGTGGAGGAAAACCACTCAGAGTTCACTTTGTACGAGTCGCGCCTACTAGACATCTCAGTGTCCCCACTTATGAACCCTCTGGTGTCCCAAGTCATCTGTGATGTACTGTTTCTGATTGGCCAGTCATGACAGCCGCCAGGGGCTTTCAGCTCTGCCTCTTTCCGTTCCCCCTCCCCAAGCTCCTTTTTTTGTGTGCGTATGTATGTGTTGTATGCGCGTGAGTGAAACGAGTAAAAACTGACTCTCCTTTGTTTTTAATTTATGCAAAAATCACTTCGGACTCTACTGTCTTTTTACCCCTGCTTCTCACTAAAGGAAGGAATATCATGAAGTAGCTGTGGATTTTAACTGTCTCACACGGAGCAGGAAAGAGCAGATCGGGACCCAGGCATAGGACAGAGTGCACTGCCCTGCGGACTGGACTTGTTTTTTAAAGAAAAGAAAAACTCCATAAAAAAAAAGAAGAAAAAAAACTAACCAAAGTTGCTGTCTCGTTTACAGTGAGTTTGGGGGATTCATGTGCTCGCGGTCCCCCTCAGAGGGGTCTGCAGGGCACATAGGAAACAATATTATGGTTCATGTTCGGAGGCTACGTAGACTCATGGACTGTGGTGTGGTATAATTGCTGTAATTTTGAATGCTATATACTCAGCCTCACAGGAACCACATTATTGGCTGTGAACAGACGTCTGTCATGGGAGGCCTGTGCAGTAGATTGTAGGACTTTTTTCTGTACTGTACACCTTAAGAACTGTAAACATACTGTAATAATACTGTTTCACACTGAGATATGCTGGCTTGGCAGCAAACTGTAGTTTTTAAAAACAGTTTTAGTTCATGTCAAGAGAAAACGGCTTTCCCCCCAAAGTATGGTGAACCTACAACACCCCGACCTCTTCTCTTTGTCCCTTGATTGTATGACCTGACCCTCATATTAAAAAGTCACCTATAGGACTGGTCCTCAACGCTAGACGCAGTCCAGGCTGCAGTGTAAATATCATGTTGTACATTACACTTCTCTCTTTCTCGGCTTCTGTTGCTCTTCATCGTTTTTAATCTTTGACGTTTTGTCCCCCACCCTTCACCCCCATGCGCCATGTGATTTACTTGACGCCCACCCTGCTCCGTTATTTCGGCGCCCCGCCCCACACCCTGCACCACTCAGCGCTCTGGGGAGGGTGTCCAGCTGCTGTCCGATGCCACATCTAAACAAGCGTCAAGCTTCAGCTTGTCTCTGGTCTGAGTGTAGAGCTTATTAACAAAAATGTCCACGGTTTCATTTGAGCTCCCTCACAAAGACAAACTAAACCTTGATGAAGAAACTAGTTTTAATTTTGTTTTTTTGTTGTTTTTTTTCCAGTGATGCGGATTCTGCATATTTGTATCTCAGATGATGTAGCTAAAGACTTGATGTAAATTCCTTTTTCCCCCTTTTTTGGCTTAATGAATATCATTTATTCAGTATGAAATCTTTATACTATATGTTCCACGTGTTAAGAATAAATGTACATTAAATCTTCGTAAGATGTTTGCTGTGAATTTATTTCTGATTCACATTTATACATCACCCTGAAAAAGTATTCACACGCTTCAGTATGTTTCATTCTACTTTTGTGATAGATCAACACAAACTAGTACATATCTGAAGGAGAACGTGTTTTATAACAATACAAATCTGGAAATTGGAGCTGTGGATTTGTAGCTCAGTGTAAACGTCTATGAAATGGAAGTACGGCAGAACTGCAGATTTACCAGCAAATGGCTGTAAACCTGAGGAAGGAGCAGCAAAGAGGCCCATGTTACCTACAGAGGAGCTTCCAAGATCCACAACTCAAGTAGGATAAAGATGCCTTTACGCCATCTCAGGGCGTTTTTGAATGGGCCCCGTCAGTGAAGGGGGTTGAATTCATCCTAGAAGAAAAACCTGTTATAGGCTGCAAAAGACTATGGACTAGAGCAGAGGTTCCCCTTCCAACAGGACGACGACCCTAAACGTATAGCCAGATGTACAACAAAATGGTTTGGATCAAATCATATGTGTTAGAATGGCCCAGTCAAAGTCCAGACACATTTAAATGACAATCTGCGGCAAGACTTGAAAATGGCTGTTCCGACATTCCATCCAGCCACCAAATTTGTGCGAAGCTGGTGGAGAAATACTCCAGAAATACCTCCTCCTGTAATTTACAGCACAAGGTCTACTGAGGAAGGCTGAAAACAATCGGACGCCCCATTGTAAAACATGTTGGAAACCGTGCATCGTTTTCCTTCCAGTTCATACTGATGCACGTTTTGTTGGTCTCACATAAAATCCCATGAAAAAAAAAACTCGGAGGTGTGTAGCTGTACGCTGATACTAAATATATATTAGATTGACAAATCAAACTCTGCAGTTGCTCCGGTCGGTGGAGTTCGCTGCGCAGTAAATGATTGACATGCCAACATAATGATCCACCGCTGTCCTTGTGCCTGGATCAAAAACTGCTGATGTTTTCACACATATTTACATTGGTGGGTGAGAAAATCCCCACTGATCCCCGCAGATAAGCCAGACAGACTCAGAAACTGACACACACTGTTGGGAGAAAAATAAATGTCTGCCTTAGCGCCAACAGATGGCGTTATAATGTCTAAATATTAATTTCCATTGTAGTCCTGAGCATCGATGTGGGCAAAACACAACGTGAGCTAAATGGAGCAGCAGCTGGGGGTTCAAAGGCACCTGAATCTTCGTTATGTGGCTCCACTGAAGTTATTTGTTCCGAAAACCTCCCTATGATCCAGGGCCCCTAATCACAAAGATTCTTCTCTGAGTCCCCCCAGAGAGCTCCTATCTTAGCCTAAAACTTCCTGCCAAGGAGTCCTAGCTTTAGTGATTCTTAGTGAGGAGGTGTGGCTGACCCCGTTGCTAGGTGTGACGCTGTCTTCTCGGAGCTGTGATTGGTTGTTAAAAGAAGCAACAAAACAAAAACAAATGTGCCTCTGGGAATTAATCGAGAGAAATGAATCGATGATAGAGTTTATACTGGATTCAGAAATGTGTAAATCATGACGATGACTTAGCAAAATGTAATCAACAGGTTTGCATGTAGCTTATTTACGTGCTTATTATTTTGAATTGCTTATCATGTTTACTCACCATGCTGGTCAGTTCTACTATATATATATACAGTACAGACCAATATTTTTGACACACCTTCTCATTCAAAGAGTTGTCCTTATTTTCATGACTATGAATATTGTAGCTTCACACTGAAGGCATCAATACTATGAATTAACACAGGTGGAATTATATACTGAACAAAAAAGTGTGAAACAACTGAAAATATGTCTTATATTCTAGGTTCTTCAAAGTAGCCACCTTTTGCTTTGATTACTGCTACGCACACTCTTGGCATTCTGTTGATGAGCTTCAAGAGGTAGTCACCTGAAATGGTTTTCACTTCACAGGTTTGCCCTGTCAGGTTTAATAAGTGGCCTTATAAATGGGGTTGGGACCATCAGTTGTGTTGTGCATGAGGTGGATACAGTACACAGCTGATAGTCCTACTGAATAGACTGTTTCAATTTGTATTATGGCAAGAAAAAAGCAGCTAAGTAGAGAAAAACGAGTGGCCATCATTACTTTAAGAAATGAAGGTCAGTCAGTCCGAACAATTGGGAAAACTTTGAAAGTGTCCCCAAGTGCAGTCGCAAAAACCATCAAGCGCTAGAAAGAAACTGGCTCACATGAGGACCGCCCCAGGAAAGGAAGACCAAGAGTCACCTCTGCTGCAGACGATAAGTTCATCCGAGTCACCAGCCTCAGAAATCTCAGTTAACAGCAGCTCAGATTAAAGAACAGATCAAAGCCACACAGAGTTCTAGCAGTAGACATATCTCTAGAACAACTGTTAAGAGGAGACTGTGTGAATCAGGCCTTCATGGTAAAATAGCTGCTAGGAAACCACTGCTGAGGACAGGCAACAAGCAGAAGAGACTTGTTTGGGCTAAAGAACACAAGGAATGGACATTAGACCAGTGGAAATCTGTGCTTTGGTCTGATGAGTCCAAGTTTGAGATCTTTGGTTCCAACCACCGTGTTTTGTGCGGCGCAGAAGAGGTGAACGGATGGACTCTACATGCCTGGTTCCCACCGTGAAGCATGGAGGAGGAGGTGTGATGGTGTGGGGGTGCTTTGCTGGTGACACTGTTGGGGATTTATTGAATTGAAGGCATACTGAACCAGCATGGCTACCACAGCATCTTGCAGCGGCATGCTATTCCATCCGGTTTGCGTTTAGTTGGACCATCATTTATTTTTCAACAGGACAATGACCCCAAACACACCTCCAGGCTGTGTAAGGGCTATTTGACCAAGAAGAAGAGTGATGGGGTGCTGTGCCAGATGACCTGGCCTCCACAGTCACCGGACCTGAACCCAATCGAGATGGTTTGGGGTGAGCTGGACCGCATAGTGAAGGCAAAAGGGCCAACAAGTGCTAAGCATCTCTGGGAACTCCTTCGAGACTGTTGGAAAACCATTTCGGGTGACTACCTCTTGAAGCTCATCAACAGAATGCCAAGAGTGTGCGTAGCAGTAATCAAAGCAAAAGGTGGCTACTTTGAAGAACCTAGAATATAAGACATATTTTCAGTTGTGTCACACTTTTTTGTTCAGTATATAATTCTACATGTGTTAATTCATAGTTTTGATGCCTTCAGTGTGAAGCTACAATATTTATAGTCATGAAAATAAGGACAACTCTTTGAATGAGAAGGTGTGTCCAAACTTTTGGTCTGTACTGTATATAGAAATATATCTATCTATCTACAGGGGTTGGACAATGAAACTGAAACACCTGTCATTATAGTGTAGGAGGTTTCATGGCTAAATTGGACCAGCCTGGTAGCCAGTCTTCATTGATTGCACATTGCACCAGTAAGAGCAGAGTGTGAAGGTTCAATTAGGAGGGTAAGAGCACAGTTTTGCTCAAAATATTGAAATGCACACAACATTATGGGTGACATACCAGAGTTCAAAACAGGACAAATTGTTGGTGCACGTCTTGCTGGCGCATCTGTGACCAAGACAGCAAGTCTTTGTGATGTATCAAGAGCCACGGTATCCAGGGTAATGTCAGCATACCACCAAGAAGGACAAACCACATTCAACAGGATTAACTGTGGACGCAAGAGGAAGCTGTCTGAAAGGGATGTTCGGGTGCTAACCCGGATTGTATCCAAAAAACATAAAACCACGGCTGCCCAAATCACGGCAGAATTAAATGTGCACCTCAACTCTCCTGTTTCCACCAGAACTGTCCGTCGGGAGCTCCACAGGGTCAATATACACGGCCGGGCTGCTATAGCCAAACCTTTGGTCACTCATGCCAATGCCAAACGTCGGTTTCAATGGTGCAAGGAGCACAAACCTTGGGCTGTGGACAATGTGAAACATGTATTGTTCTCTGATGAGTCCACCTTTACTGTTTTCCCCACATCCGAGAGAGTTACGGTGTGGAGAAGCCCTAAAGAAGCGTACCACCCAGACTGTTGCATGCCCAGAGTGAAGCATGGGGGTGGTTCAGTGATGGTTTGGGCTGCCATATCATGGCATTCCCTTGGCCCAATACTTGTGCTAGATGGGCGCGTCACTGCCAAGGACTACCGAACCATTCTTGAGGACCATGTGCATCCAATGGTTCAAACATTGTATCCTGAACGCGGTGCCGTGTATCAGGATGACAATGCACCAATACACACAGCAAGACTGGTGAAAGATTGGTTTGATGAACATGAAAGTGAAGTTGAACATCTCCCATGGCCTGCACAGTCACCAGATCTAAATATTATTGAGCCACTTTGGGGTGTTTTGGAGGAGCGAGTGAGGAAACGTTTTCCTCCACCAGTATCACGTAGTGACCTGGCCACTATCCTGCAAGAAGAATGGCTTAAAATCCCTCTGACCACTGTGCAGGACTTGTATATGTCATTCCCAAGACGAATTGATGCTGTATTGGCCGCAAAAGGAGGCCCTACACCATACCAATAAATTATTGTGGTCTAAAACCAGGTGTTTCAGTTTCATTGTCCAACCCCTGTATATATATATATATATATATATATATATATATATTGTCTAGTTTGCATTTATGTATATGCTTTGAGTTTTTCCAATTTTTTTACAGTCTGTAAATATTTAAATAATACTGTACTGTGTTGCTTGTAATTTTGTTCATTTTTCATCATTCATTAATTTCTTATCGTTTCCTTCCTAATATTATCTTACTAGAGGTGCACCTTTAACATGTTCTGCCGCTCAAACTGTTCCTCCAAGGCAGTGTTTTTCAACCCTGGTCCTCAAGGCACATTGCCCTGCATGTTTTGGAGGTTTCCCAGCTTTAACATACCTGATTCAGATAATTGCAGTTCAGCAAAAGCCTGGAAATCAGCCATCAACTTAAACCAGGTGTGCCGTCTAAAACATGCAGGACAGTGTGCCTTGAGGACCAGGGTTAAAAACACTGCCTTAGAGGGATGATCGAGTTTATCTTATCTCTATATTAATAGATTTGATGATTGTTATAGAAGTTTATGTGTTCATTTATTTGACTGTTTAGGGGGTGGATCTCTGTGCGATCGAGCCGACAGCATTTTATTAATTCACTGTTGTTCATTGTATGGATAATATATCTACTTTCTCTCTGTCTTTCAAGCTCCGCGGAGTTAGCGGCATCTAGCTCACGGTTAGTCCGATTCAGGAACTCAGATTTCGGCTAGCTGCTCTCTGTTGCTCCCTCTTCTGACGCGCGGTGGTTCACTTAGTCAATAAGTTTCCGACCCAAACAATCGTGGAAAATAAAAATAAATAAATGCCTTGTCTTGTGACCAATTGAAACAAAAACAATTGTAAATCATGCTACTAGATTACATCAATGAGGCACACTCATTTTTATTCCATTTTAAGCCTTTTTACATTTTTAAGGAATTTCTTTAGTCCAAAATTAGCATTTTTCCTCAAGAGCTTCCAGGTCATTTCACCCACTGACACAAAATCTATCTGAAATTGTTCTACTAATCTAGATAGATGAGTCACACCCTTTTTTATTCCATTTTAAGCATTTTCTATTTTTTATAAATTTCTTTCATCACAAATCATGTTTTTTTTTCCATAGCTTTTAGGTCATGTGACCCACTGACAAAATCTGTCTGAAATTGTTCTACTACACTGGATAGATGAGGCACACCCTTGTTTATTCAATTTTAAGCATTTTCTATTTTTTATAAATTTCTTTCATCACAAATCATGTTTTTTTTCCAATAGCTTTTAGGTCACGTGACCCAGTGGTACAGAACTGCTGTTAAATAATTCTATTAGACTGAATAAATGAGACACATTTTAATTGCATTTTCTATTTTTTGTCAATAGCTTTGAGGTAAAATGCCTTTCACAAAACTAATGTGAAATCATTCTGCTAAACATGACAGATGAGACACAGTCTTGAAGCAATCTAGCAGATCTACAGTTTTATTTCAAACATTATTTATTTCTAACATTATTGGACCAACTTCACACTTTGCATCTTACTTGTATGATGGATATTTCCATCCTTTCTTTGCATTGTCAATTTCTGTGCTGTGTAGGTTTAGGCACTGGACATGGAGCCATCTATCAGTCATCACACTGGATCTGTTATTATCGTAGATGCTGATGACCGTGGGTAAGAAGGATTTCCTGTAGTGGGCTGTCTTACAACAGATCTGAAGAAGCCTCTGACTGAAGACACTCTGTTGTTGTACAACAGTCTCATGAAGAGGATGCTCAGCATTCTCCATAATGTTCTTCATTTTATGAAGAATCCTTCTTTGTACAATGATCTCCAGAGGTTCCATAGAAGAGCCAGCTTTTTTTATCAGCTTGTTGAGCTTCTTTAAGTCCCTGGCTCTGATGCTGCTAACCCAGCAGTTGATGGAGAATAGATCACACTCTCCACAACAGACTTATAGAAGATCTGCAGCATCTTGCTGCAAACACTGAAGGTCCTAGGCCTCCTCAACAAGTACAATCTGCTCTGTCCCTTCTTGTAGATGGCTTCACGGTTGCATCTCCACTCCAGTCTGATGTCCAGGTGAACACTGAGGTATTTATACTCCTCCACCAACATTCAACGTTCAACTTCAACGTTCAAGATGAGGTGATTTCATTCCACACCATGCCACAAATTGGTCCACCACCTTCCTGTACTCAGCTTCTTGTCCATCTCTGATCCACCCCACAACTGCAAAATCATCAGAGTATTTCTGCAGATGACAGGAGTCTTTCTTGTACTGGAAGTCTGAGGTGTACAGAGTGAAAAGGAATGGTGAAAGTACAGTCCCCTGTGGTGCTCCTGTTCTGCTGACTACCTGGTTAGACACACAATCCTTCAGTCTCACAAACCGTGGTCTGTTTGTCAGGTAGTCTTTGATCCAGGAGATTGTTGAGGTCTCCACCTGAGTCTTCTGGAGTTTCTGACAAAGCAAATCAGGTTGAATTGTGTAAAATCCACTGGAGAAATCAAAGAACATGATCCTCACAGTGCTGCTGGCTTTGTCCAGATGACAGTGGGTTTGTTGAAGCAGGTGTATGATGGCATCTTCAACTCCAACTCCACAGCGATAAGCAAACTGAAGGGGATCCTGATGGTTCATTGTTTGCTTACTCAGGTGGGCCAACAGGAGTCTCTCTAGGACCTTCATGATGTGGGATGTCAGGGCAACAGGTCTATAGTCATTGAGGACTGATGGGTGAGTTTTCTTTGGTACCGGAATAAGACAGGAGGTCTTCCACAACCCTGGAACCTTCTTCTGGTCCAGGCTAAGGTTGAAGAGGTGCTGCAGAATCCCACAGAGCTGCTCGTCACAGGCCTTCTGGACTCTAGGGCTGACACGACCTGGACCTGCAGCCTTATTCAGGTTCAGTCTTCCCAGTTGTTTTTTTTACCTGACTTCTTGAGACACACAGGTGGAAGGGGGAGGCAAAGGAAGCATTAGCATCTTCTGATATGGTTGAAGAGAAACATGTAGAAGCAGAAGGGTTCATGACTGAGGTGGAAGATAAAACATTTGAGGTGTGACAGGAAAGCTGTGGGTCAAATGAGGGTGGGATGTGTGTTTGGCTGTGAGCAGGAGATGAAGATGCTGAGTTTGTTTCTGAACTGAACTTATTGAAGAATGTGTTCAGTTCATTGGTTCTGTCCAGACATCCATCGGTCCGATCTTTGTTCTGCTTGAAGCATGTGATCTTTTTCATCCCTGATCACACATCTCTGATATTGTTCTTCTTCTTGTACACCTCTTTGCTGTGTCTTATCCTGACTTTAAATTGCTCCTGTATACTCCTCAATAATTCCCTGTCTTCCTCTCTGAAGACTCTTTTTTTCTTGTTAAGCAGGTCCTTCAGGTCATTGATGATCCAGGGTTTATATCATACCATATTCATGTTTTAGAAAGGACAAGTCTTTTTGTGGACAATCCATAAGATTTGTTTGAGCCATTATTACATCCTCAAACTGAAAGAAACATATTGACAAAACATTTGCAGCTGTAAAGGAGCCAGTGGTTCTATTAGTGTTGACTGGTGGGAGCTAAACACACATGCAGGCCACACTTTTCAGGTTTTGCTTAGTTTAACAGCAGCAAAGTGTTTTTATCGTTGAACTTTGTTTTGGTCATCACATAAAACTCCACTAAAATGCATTGTAAATTGTGGTTTCACAGCATTAAGGCAGATAAACATGTAATAAGTAAGAATAGTTTTTTCAGTGCAAGTTGTGTTGCTTAATGAAGAGAAAATAAATTGAAATATGTGGTTCTTAAAATATGTTTTCAAACCACTTAGAGGTTTCCACATTTTAAAGATGTGTCACCACAATCAGCAGCCTCCATCATTAGTAAATGGGAAAAGTTTGAAACCACCAGGACTCTTCCTATACTGGACGGTTATCTAAACTGAGCTATTAGTCAGGGAGGTGACCAAGAACCCCATGGTCACTCTGTCAAAGATCCAGCGTGCCTCTGTGGAGAGAGGAAAACCTTCCAGAAGGACAACCATCTCTGCAGCAACCCACCAATCAGGTCTGTATGGTAGAGCAGCCAGATGAAAGCTACTCCTTAATAAAAGGCACATGGCATCCTGTCTGGAGTTTGCCAAAAGGCACCTGAAGGACTCTCAGACCATGAGAAACAAAATTCTCAGGTCTGATTAAACAAATGGTAACTGGACTGAACTTATATAGCGCTTTTCCAATCATACAGACCGCTCAAAGTGCTTTACACTAGAGCCACATTCACCCAATCGCACTCACCAACGCTCATACGTTAATACACCGATACACAGATCGGTAGGCTTTTNCATTTTTATTTAAAAGGAAGGATTTTAATTTATTTAACATTTGTCCAGTTAATTTCACTGCCAAGATATTCATAAAACAGCAACCTGTTACTGAATTTCCTGAAGATAACATAAGTGAAGTTCTAGCAAATTGCTTTTACACATATAGTCATATAGTTCATAATATTTTAGTTCTAACTTGATGGTACTTAAGACAAGGAATGTAACGGTTCACATAAGCCTGGCTTCAGTTTGGTGATTCTATGCTGTGATGTGAGGTTCAATAAACACATATGTAAATGGTAAATGGACTGAACTTATATAGCACTTTTCCAGTCATACAAACCGCTCAAAGCGCTTTACACTAGAGCCACATTCACCCAATCGCACTCACTAACGCTCAAACATTCATACACCTATACGCAGATCGTTAGGCAACTTGAGGTTAAGTGCCTTGCCCAGGGGCACATCGACATATGGCAGGAGGAAGCTGGAATCAAACCCACAACCTTCTTGCAAGACGACTACTCTTCCTACTGAGCCACAGTCGCGATATGTATGATGATGCCTGTGACCGACATATTTCTCGTATTGTACACACTGTGCTGTGCCATTTTAGAAAAACAAAAAAAAAAATATGCTCATTAAGTAACCTGCCTCTACCCAATAAACAAGTCTATTGTTGGGAAATGGAGTTGTACTTTTTTTTTTAAACCAGCAGATAAGTTATACATTTTAACGATGAAGCATTTTCCACAAGGAGAGATGGTATGAGGTCAGAAACATGCATAAAAAGAAGCAGATGCTGCAGTAAGCCTCGTCGCTCTTGCCTTTAGGGCAAACTGTATAATTAGAGCTACATTACAAGCCTGCCTTTACTTTGCATATATAGAATCATTTGTACAAAACAACCAAAAATAATAAAACCCAGACCATAACAGTTCCTATGGTGGATCAGTGATGTGAAACAAGAGTTTGCCCTCTTACACATTTATTTTTTATATGTCACAGGATGACTATTATGCACTTCACATTTTATTGCATGTCTTGTATATTGTTTTTATTGTGTACTTATTTTTTGTAGTGTTTTTACCTTGTGCAGTTTGTGCATTTTTATTTCCTTTTCCTAATCCTGTGAACGCTTGCACCTGTGGGAGAGGCTGGTACGCCTAGTAGTCTATTAACCAAACTATAGGTGGTGTTTTTAGTTTATTTTAGCTCGACATGGTCACACATGTATATGTGTTTTAGAAAAAAAGCAATCCAAACCAACTTTGCTTTTTGATAAAAATTGTCCACAATATCTAACTGCTAGTGGCACCCTTGGTCGCAACAACTCACATCAAGTGTTTTTGATGACTGGCAATGAGTTTCAGGCTACGTTCACACAGCAGGTCTTAATGCTCAATCCGATTTTTTTATGAAATTCGATTTTTTTGCATGGTCATTTACATTTCCAAATGTATATGACTTTTAGGGATCTCCTTTGTGAACTGCATTCATACAACTTAAATTTCCCACATGCGCTGTAGACGACACAGTGACGTCACATGCAGCGAGCGTGCTTAGTGTTTGCGGAAGTAAATATGGATGGAAATGTTGGACTGTATCTTGCGATTTTTAAGTTGTTTTCCAACCGGAGCCATTACATTAACAACGCAATATTTTTAAGAAGATCAAAAAGAAAGTGAGCCATGTCCCCCATGGTTGTTGATTTTCTTCTCGCTTCTGTGTAGCAGGACCCAGAACAGTGACGTTTGTTGAGTATCAATGACATACAGGTCGGATGAATGCGACCTGGCTGTACAGACACAGGTTGCATTAGAAAAGATCAGATACGTATCGGATTTAGGACCATATATCCAAGTGGCCTGGGTCGCATTTGAAAAAAATCAGATTTGGGTCACCTCAAGCTGCAGTGTGAACGTAGCCTTAGACATCGAAATCAGACACACTCTAAGGTCTTTGAGCATGAATGCCTTTTTCTTCCCCCTTAAATACATGAAGTTATAATATGAAAAATTGTTACAAGAATGAAAAAAGTGTAACGATTTAAAATTATGTAATTGATGTTTGCTTGAAATGAACAATTCACAACAAAATGTGTAGATTCATTAAACAGACTGAAATGTTTCAAGTATTTGTTTGTTGAATTTTTTATGATTACGGCTTACCCAAAATGAAAACCCAAAATTCAGTGTCTTAGATACTTGAATAATACATACATATTAATATGAAATAGTAAATAAATGTCAGGCTTCTGAAAAGTATGGTTATGTTCACTCAATCCTTGGTTAGGCCTCTTTTTAATTACTGCATCAATGTGGCATGACATGGAGGCGATCGGTCTGTGGCTTGACACAGGGAATGACGCATTTGTAACCCATGTGTGGGATTTGTCTGTGCGTAGTGGCTCTCGATGCCCTGACTCCAGCCTCAGTCTACTCCGTATCAAGCTCCCCCAAATTCTTAAATTAAATTTGCTTGACATCCTCTCAATGCTGCGGTTATCCCGGTTGCTGGTGCACCTTTTCTTACCACACTTTTTGCTTCCACTCAATGTTCCATGAATATGTTTGGATACATCATTCTGTGAAAAAACATCTTCTTTCGCAATGACCTTTTGTGGCTTTCTCTTCTAGTGGAGGGTGTCATTGACTGTCTTCTGAACATCTGTCAAGGCAGTAGTTTTCCCCATGACAATGTGGCCTCCTGACCCAGACTGGGAGACCATTTAGAGCCCGAGGAAACATTTTGCAGGTGTTTTGAGGTAAATAGCTATTTAGGGTGTTTCTAGTATTTAACTTTTTCATAATATTCAAATTTTCTGAGACACTGAAATTGGGGTTTTCATTATCTTCAAGCCATTATCATCAAAATTAACAAAAAAAAAAAAAAAAGACTTGAAATGTTTCTCTTTATGTCAAATGAATCTATACAACTTACGAGTTTCACTTTCTGAAAAGAGTGACAACAAATATTGGACTTTTCAGTATATTCTGATTTATATTCTGATTTTTTGAGATGTACCTGTACATTGATGGCTCTAGTATGATTTGGTATTTGAAGTAATTTTCAACGGAAACAATTCATTAAAAAAAACAAAACAAGTGGTTATTCATTTTTAAATATAGAAACAAAACAAACAAAAAATATTTCAGTGGGTTTTCTTTTTACTTCTTAAAAAGTTTTTAAATTTGGTGGTATTTATCTGGAGGACCACAATGGAGAACGCTTTTGGGTTTCTTGTATTTTTATCCTTGGCAAATAAACTTGTCATTTTTGCCATCACCAAAAAATTCCATCAACACAAGCTGTAAAACAGAAGTTTTACTTTGTTGTGGTCAAAAATGAAAGAGTACAATTTTGATTTAGGTTTTATTTCTATTTTTTTTTTTATAACAAAGCCACCAAAAAATAGAAATTAAATATTGGGTTGCTATTGTCACATATTCACTAAGCTGTGAATGTGGAGGTGCTTTGTCTTCTGTAAACCTCAAAGGTGTTTTCTCACCCCAAAGCAAATACAGATAAAAAAATCATGTAAAATAAACACAGATCTCCAATTTGGACTCTGCTTATCTGTTTTGACCACAAAAAGGATATATTAATTTAATAACCTGTACTTTAAAATTGATTTCAAGTAACTACTTGTCATTTTATTGTTATTTTCTTATTATTATTGTTTTTTGATGAGAAAACCTGAATACCAAAACATGTATAGACCCAAAAAGAGCATGATGCTGCCACCACTGTTTCAGTATCAGATGGTGTGTTCAGAGTTGTGTGCAGGGTTAGTTTTCTGCCACAAATTGTGTTCTGCATGCAGGTCAAAAATTTCAATTTTGGTGTCTTATGACTAAAGCAATGTTTTCCATAACTTGTGGCCAACTGCAAACAGGGCCTTGAATGGCTTTCTGTCAACAAATAATTTCTTCTTGTCTATACAAACAAGTAACAAGTTGTACAGCTACCAGTATCCTTGTTAAGTTTAGTATTTGTAATATCACAGGCATACAATTCAAGTTAAAGTCAAGTCAGGTCAAGAAAAAAGTAATATTTAATGGCAGGACAAACTTTTGAGACAGAAGAGTATATATTTATCACCACAAATGTCTTCTTTTTTGTTTTGCTGACTTTCAGGGTGGGTGACTCATAACCCCTTTCCCGTTCCTGTTTTGTTTTTAGTTTTTTCACTCATGTCAGAAGATCTGAGCTAGACAACTATGCCTGGGATGTGCTTTAGTCCCTTTGGCAAAGATTATTACATTTTAACAACATACATTCATGTAGGATGAAAAGACAAGGAGAGCGGTTAAGAAAAAGGCATGCAATGGAATTTAAGCATCAAACAACCTTTACAATATAATTGCTTCTTAAAAAATGTAAAGCCCAGTGTGTTTACAACAACCTGATTTTATCATTTAAGAAGAGTAAGGTATTCGTTTGGACATTATCTCAATCCTTTTCTCCTTGTTGACTCCATTTTTCCCCTCCAACTATACAGAACAAATACCTGCATCACGATATGATAACCTTGCCACATAAAATGTACAACCCCCAACAGGCACTTAGACCAGGACAGACTCTTTGAAGGAAATTTATAATGTCAAGAGCTGTCTGTTCTGTCAGAATAAGGGATGATGATCACATCGTGTGGCTGTCACCTCCTGTAAGATCACATTTTGGGAGCAGACTTCAGATAAGGCTCAATCTATGCCCAGGCAAAGGCTTTGACAAAATCCAAATTTTTTTTCCACTGCAGGGGTAACTGGATTTGTCCCCTCCCCCTTCCTTGTTACAGCTAATCCCATCCTCTAGGCTAAAGGGAGCATTTAAGCACCACAGTGACATTTGAAAATACCTGAAGGTAAAGTAAAGGTTGCGAAAGTTTATAAAGCTTAAATTATTTACAAAAGGGAGATAGAATTGATTTTACAACAAACTCTCCTGAAACCCAATAATTCAATAAATTAACAAATAGTAAAAAAATAATTAATATCCCTTAAAATTTATCATTTTTTTCTCACATTTCAACCACAAACCTGAAAGTATTTGATTTGAATTCTATTCAGTTAACCAACACAAGTAGTAGATGAATGTGAAGTTGGAGAAAATAATAAAAAAAAAGCTTTCACAATGTTTTACAAGTAAAAAGCTGTATTTGTTAAGCCTAAAAAAACCCCAGTGGAAATAACTGCATTTGAAAGTCTTCTATTTATTAAATAGAGTTGACCTGTTTGTAATGTTACCTCAGTATAAATACAGCTGATCTGTGAAGGCCTTTGAAAACCCATGGTCATTTTCCTTCCTGTCCAATATTTTGCACCAATTTGAGTGGAACTATCACAAAAAAAATCAAAATTAAAACACATTAAAAAATGTGGTTATGTGTGAAAATATGTAGATGTTCAAGGCTATAAATCATTTGCAAGCATAAATACAAAGAATATCTCTATATTCTGGATTTCCAGACCTTTCTTTTTTCTCAGTTTTTTTGGTATGCATTTCAATTAGTATTCATCTCACATTACATATGGCTGAATGGAAAATGAATACAGTCCATCTCAAAGTGGGGGATTGAGGTTATAACCCTGACCTCCAATACTGCTGAAGGAAAGATCTTTTAGTGAACTAAGCTATAAGATTGCAGCCTGTGGCCCAATATTCTGTCTTGCCTTATCAGCCTCCTCGGCAGCACAGCCCACTTTTTGGCCAGAATAATTTTAGTCCAATTTGTAGTTTGTAGATTCAGATTTACTTAACGCAGCACCTCTGCTGTCTCCGCATCATTTTCTGGTAGATGACTGGGAAGGATTTACCAAGTGAACCAAAGAGAGAGGGGGAAAAGGGATATTTTCTTTGATTTATTAAAAAAAATGTGAGTCAAAAAGTGAACCACAACCCTGCAGTCCTGAGTGATTTCTGTCTTCTCCTTGGACTCTCTCACAGTAATAGCAGCAGTGGCCGACAGTGACGGATTGAGGCTGTGACCCTGTGATGGACTTCCACTGCGGCTGTCCGGGGGGTCCGCCACTGAAGCAAAGCTATTTGATTTCACTCCAGGTCGAGACCAAGTCTCTTCGTGCTGGGTTGCTGGTTGACGGGAAACTCCAATAAATTATGGCCAATGCTGGGTGTTTGATTGTGAATCCTGCCAGACACACATGATTTTCTGTTTGACAGCTTAATTATAGGGCAATAAACACATTCAGGATCCTGAATTAGAGACACAAATTAAGTCTTGGTTACTGATCGCAGTATTTGTTTTTCTTGAAAACTGATGAAAATGGCCAGGCTCCAACAAATGTTTGGCACTTTGTTTTCTATGAAAAAGTCAGACACTTCTTTTTATGGCAGCCAAATGATCTCATGTTTGAAAGAAATCAAAATAACATCTGTTTTATGTCTGTCTGCCTATTATCATTTGGATTAGGGTGTACATTTTGTTGGCTCCTACTGCGCAGCAACTCCAGAACTAATACACACACACACTGTCAGGTGCAGCATCCATATGCGTTCCATGGACGCAGCATTTTGCACATGTGGGTCACTTCAGGGTTGGAGACTGGTCACACTGGCCACTTCCATTAAAATTATAACACAAACAAGCACGCAAGAAACTGGATCTCAGCAAACAAATCTGAGTAATATAACCTGCCCCTTTACTTTGCAGCAAACGTACTCCAGAAGTTCAGTGAGGATCTTTGAATGATCCAATGTTGTCCCAAATGACTGATGATGATAAATAGAAATGAGAAATGCAGCCAAGAGCCCCATGATGACTCTGGATGAACTGCAGAGATCTACAGCTGAGGTGGGAGAGTCTGTCCATAGGACAACAATCAGTTGTACACTGCACAAATCTGGCCTTTATGGAAGAGTGGCAAGAAGAAAGCCATTTCTCAAAGATATCCAAAAAAAGTGAGACACACCAAACACGTGAAAGAAGGTGCTCTGGTCAGATGAAACCAAAATCGAACTGTTTGGCCAATATGCAAAACGATATGTTTGGCGTAAAAGCAACACAGCTCATCACCCTGAACACACCATCCCCACTGTCAAACATGGTGGTGGCAGCATCATGATTTGGGCCTGCTTTTCGTCAGCAGGGACAGGGAAGATGGTCAAAAGTGATGGGAAGATGGATGGGGCCAAATACAGGACCATTCTGGAAGACAACCTGTTGGAGTCTGCAAGAGACCTGAGACTGGGACGGTGATTTATCTTCCAACAAGACAATGATCCAAAACATAAAGCCACATCTACAATGGAATGATTCACAAATAAATGTATCCAGGAGTTGGAATGGCCAAGTCAAAGTCCAGACCTGAATCCAATCGAGAATCTGTGGAAAGAGTTGAAGACTGCTGTTCACGAACGCTCTCCATCCAACCTCACTGAGCTCGAGCTGTTTTGCAAGGAATGGGCAAGTGTTTCAGTCTCTCGATGTGCAAAACTGATAGACATATACCACAAGTGACTTGCAGCTGTAATTGCAGCAAAGGGTGGCGCTACAAAGTATTAACGCAAGGGGGCCGAATAATATTGCGCGCCCCACTTTTCAGTTTTTTATTTGTTAAAAAAGTTTGACACATCCAATAAATTTCATTCCACTTCACGATTGTGTCCCACTTGTTGATTCTTCACAGAAAATTTGAATTTTATATCTTTATGTTTGAAGCCTGAAATGTGGCAAGAGGTTGACCAGTTCAAGGGGGCTGAGTACTTTCGCAAGGGACTGTATATAAATGTTTAAAGCCACTACATATGAAAACAGAAACTTTACATTGGCTATTTGATGGATTAAATGCTGCAAGAAAGTCTTATTTAACGGCTTTTTAAATGCAAAACCGTGCCAACAACTGGTTTACTGGTGGTTCTTAGCCTAAGCAGGGGTCCATATTCAAACATAATTACATCTTTTAACTTAGAATTGTTAGAATTGGATCCTGATTTATTTTTTTTTTTATTTTTCCACCATTGGTGAACTTTAATCCAACATGAGCAATTATTGCATTTTATGGAAGCCATTTCCACAATGCTGTAGATATCTGTGTTGGAGCAGGCATTTAGTGGAGTGTTGCAAGTTGAAGTAGTTTGAAATAAAGGAATAATGTCACAAAGATCAAAAATGGAAATTATTATAGTGTGCCAACATAAAGCATTTTAATCATTTCATCTGGCTAATTTAAGGGAAGGTTAGATGCCCCATATTTTATTGAACACAGCTTGTGAGGCGTGCCATATTTGCTCCATTTGGGTATATAACTGAGGATGCAATGACAAGCAGATTAACAGATAAATATGGGGCACAACAGTATGAATTAAAACCACAGCACAGTACGTGAGGAGAAAAAAATGAAACTGGGGTTGGCACTTGCAGGCATGCATCATCCCCCCTCCCAACCCACTCTACAATCACTTAGTCTTGCACTCACATCTCATCTAAAGACAAACTGTTTGGTCTCCAAAAGGCTTTCGGAGAGATTACATATCTTTCCTTTCATAAAGATGCCATTAGTGTCTGGGGAGTAATGGCAGCCACTAATTTGATAGTCTGACCTTAAGCTATTCATCAGTACTGGGGGGAGGAGAAGTATAGATGATGCAGGAGATCACATTATAATTTGGCTACAGGATCCAGTAGTCTAATGACAGCATTAGCTCAGGCAGCTGCAAAGGAAAATGTTTGGAGATGTGGGGGAACAAAAGGCAAGGCTGGTGTGGCAGATGAATCAGTCTGATTGTCCAACTTCACAGCGGGGAGCAAATATAATATTCACGCAGTTCCATAAACAGGGAGACGTCCTTGTCATTGTTTCTGCTTGGCCCTCGAGCAGCTCTTAATAGTCACAGTAAAAAATTATAATTGTTTCTCCAGAGGATGAGCTGAGGCCATAGCAAAGCAGAATTATTTCTTTATTATTATTTTTTTTCTTATGCTACTTTGTACATCAAGGTTGTTCCCTTTTAAATAATAAACAACAGACATCTGGTGATGGAATTTAATAAGGGGATAATGTTAATGTAAAGGTAAACTGTTGGCTCAGGTTCTTTCACAGAGAGGTCAGGCTGATGAAGTGGTTACAAACCCGGTCACACTTATTTTAGACAATAAATGAATAATCAAGGGCAGTTATCCAATTGCACCCCTATTTTGGATTCCCTGTGCATTTTAGTAGCATTAAGGCAGAAACAGAACCCACATGCAAATGAGTGGAACCTGTTGGTGGACTCCTCCGAGATATTGTCAAGATTTTGCAGAGGCAAGTCAAGCATGAATGTGAAGAGGACCCGATGACTGTTATGATGTTTGGGGCTGTTTGCTAATACAGGCCACAATCTGTGCGCAATCTGTGCTGAGTTGAGTCATTTACATAAAAGCAAAGAATTTATGGTTCTCCTTGACAACTTTTGATTGCCTACATTATAGGACATTCAGGGTATCAACCTTGCTATTATAATCTCAATATATATTGAACTTTATAAGGTACACCTTGCTAGATCTGGGTTGGGCACCATGTTGCTTTCAGAACTACTTTAGTTCTTCATAGCATTGTTTATTCAAAGTGTAGATAGAGCCATGTTTTCATGTTGTTTGTGTCGTAGGTTAAGTTGTGACAGTAATCTTATCCAATCCCTTTTGAATAGGTTATTGACCAGTTTCGATAAGCCTGTGATTTGCAGTCTCAGGTTCCTGGATGGTCAGTGGGAAGCCTGTAAGGAATATTAATGGATTGCCCTGTCGCTGTCTATCCATCATGTCCACAACCGATGCTTAAATATCTGGAAAGTAAAGTCCAGGTATGAGTGGGATAATTTAAGAAGAATATTTCTGTCAGGATCTGTCTGTTAGGGTTGTACTGGTTAACTTGTTTTCTGGTCATCTCCATGCCCATTTATCTTTGCAAAATAGCTCAATCTTAGTAAGTTTGAAATGAGAGCTTCTGTGAACATTAAGTTTCAAGTCTTGGTACAGTTAGGTTTAGGTCTGGATTTAACTAGGCCATTCCAACACAAGAATATCTTACTGTCATGTTTTGTGGTAAAGCAGGACCAAATGCAGGCAGGAGGAGGGGAGCCGCATGGTGAGTAGACAAGATTTAATAATGACTGAAAAACACTTACATGGGAAACAGGGTAACAAGCAAGAACTCGGGATGTGAGCAGCAAATAAGCATGGAGATGACCAAAACACAAATAAACAAACACAACCCTAACAGACAGATCCAGACAATTTCACAATTTAGCATACTTCAGAATTTTCTCTGAGGCTTATATAGTGGTGAAAATCTTTCATTTTGTGGAACTATTGGCCTTTATTTTGTAACTTGACCAACAAGAAATGGGGTGGAGAGAGAAAGAGGAAGACATGCAACAAAGGTCAACCGGGCGGGACTTGAACCCGTGATAGACTGTAGCCTCCATACATGGGTCAGGCTCTTTAACCCTCTGCCCTGCAAACAGGTTTTTAAGGATATACTGTACATTGATAACATGTGGTACCAAAATATATTTCTGAAGTTTAATCATCTAAAAACTATCCATTACCACTGATTTATATTTGAAGCTGAAATTTAAATTTTCAGTTCGTCTTTATGTTCATTCATAATAAAGCCGTTAAAGTATTAACTATAATGGGTATTATATACCACTTTTCAAATTTGTAATTATTTTCCCCATGATTGCAGTAACAAGAGGCCCATCTTTGTTATGTGTCGTTTATATTTCTGCTTCCTATGTAGTGCACTATTACAAACTGGCTATAACCAAACTTTAGTATTTCCAACAAATCCAGACATTTTACAACTGTGCAGTTTTAACATCCATAATCAATGGTCTAGTTTCTACAAATTTTCATACACATTCAGATCATCGAAGCGTAAGGATAGGCAAGGAGCCAGGACATTTAGAATAAGGACAATAGTGCGTAGGTGGTTGCATCAAGAGTGGATAATTTGTGTTATCAAGCAGTTGCCAAAGTTTTCAACAGTCAGTATTAACACTGACAGAATGTCAGAAATGTATTAGACAGCATGGTCAGCACTTTACATAGGTTAAGACTGGTTGCATTAGCATTTGCCTAGATGTAACAGTGGCCCAATGTTTGAACTAAAGACAAAACAACTGTATCTGGAACAATGTAATTAGATTTCATTGAGTAGTGAGAACACCTATGCTTTTTCCCATTCATGGTACACAGTTAAATATACAGCTATGTTCTGCAGAGTACTTGTAGAAGGTTCTGAGTTTGTCATATAGTCATTTATTCTTGTGAAATATTATTGTTGGAGTTGGACCCTCTGAAAATGGAGGAGGCGTGGTAAGGCGTAATCGTCACTTCCTGTTTTGCACTTGGTGGATTGTTTGGTGTGTGAAGGCTCTCTCGTTTGATCTGATTTCTCTCTACTGTGATATCTCTTACGTGTTATAATACATAAGCACGTTAAAACACATACTTTCTGTTGCTGTATTTAACGTTTGGCGACTCTCCGTGTTTTACACGTTTTTTTTCTAGTAGTGGTAAGGGGTCGCTAGCTTAGCATTAGCTACCATGGCTACCCGTTCTGCTGTTTCTCTCTCTGGGTCTCCTCTCTCTTGTTCTCTGTGTCAGATGTTCAGTTACTCCTCTGCCTCCTTTAGTGATAATGGTACGTGTAATAAATGTAGCATTTTTGTAGCTTTGGAGGCGAGGGTGTCAGATCTGGAGGCCCGGCTCCGCGCTGTTGAAAAACCAGCAGATAGCCGAGGCCCCTTAGCTAGCGCGGAGCCACCGAGGGTAGCTCCCCATAGCAGTCCTCCAGCAGACCCCGTGGAGCCGGGATCTCAGGCCGGCTGGGTGACGGTACGTAGGAAGCATAGTTCTAGATGTCAGCCCACAGGTCACCACCAACCCGTCTGCGTTTCTAATAGATTTTCCCCGCTCAGCGACACACCCGCTGAGAAGCCAACTCTGGTAATTGGTAGCTCCATAGTCAGAAACGTGGCACTAGAGACACCAGCGACCATAGTCAAATGTCTGCCAGGGGCCAGAACGGGCGACATTAAATCCTACTTGAAACTGCTGGCTAAGGATAAGCGTAAATACAGTAAGATTGTTATTCACGCTGGCGGTAATGACACCCGGTTACGTCAATCGGAGGTCACTACAGTTAGTGTTGCTTTGGTGTGTAAGTTTCCCAAAACAATGTCGGACTCCGTAATTTTCTCTGGTCCCCTCCCCGATTTAACCAGTGATGACATGTTTAGCCGCATGCTGTCATTCAACCGCTGGCTGTCTAGGTGGTGTCCAGAAAAAAATGTGGGCTACATTGATACATTGATAATTGGCAAACATTTTGGGGAAAACCTGGTCTGATCCGGAGAGACGGCATCCATCCCACTTTGGATGGAGCAGCTCTTCTTTCTAGGAATCTGGCCGAATTTATTAGTTCTCCAAACCTCTGACAACCCAGGGTTCAGACCAGGAAGCAGGGTCGTAGTTTAATACTCCTCTCTGCAGCTTCTGTACTGCTACCCACCCATTACCCTATTAAGACAGTGTCTCGCCCACGGCCAAAATTGAATAGATTAAAAAATTATCTAAAAAGAGGAAATCAGGAAAATCTAATAAAAATAAACACAACTCAGACTAAAAATAGAAATAAAACAATTAAATGTGGCTTACTGAACATAAGATCTCTCTCATCAAAGACTTTGCTAGTTAGTGACCTGAATTGTGACAATCAGATTGATTTATTTTGCCTCACAGAAACCTGGCTGCAGCAAGAGGATTATGTTACTATAAATGAGTCAACTCCTACTAATTAAAGTTTTCACATTCCTCGAAATACTGGGCGAGGAGGAGGAGTAGCAACCATCTTGCAGTCCGATTTATTGATTAGTCCCAGACCAATCAATAGCTACAACTCTTTTGAATATTTAATCCTTAGTTTTCCTCATCCAAATTGCAAAGCACTAAAACCACTTCTGTTTGTTGTTTTGTACCGTCCACCAGGCCCTTACGCTCAATTTTTAGATCAGTTTTCAGACCTTTTATCTGATTTAGTGTTAAATACAGATAAAGTTATTATAGTGGGGGATTTTAACATTCATGTTGACACTGAAAGTGATAGCTTAAATATAGCCTTTAATGGTATCTTAGACTCAATTGGCTTTACTCAAAACATTAACAAACCTACCCACGTTTGTCTTCATTCTCTGGACCTTGTGCTGACATATGGCATTGAGTGTAAAGACATAACACTGTTACGCTGATGATACTCAGCTTTACTTATCCATAACTCCTGATGAGCCCAACCAGTTAGATAGACTACAAGCATGTCTTGAAGACATAAAAACTTGGATGACTTTAAATTTTCTGCTTTTAAATTCAGACAAGACAGAAGTTGTCATCTTTGGACCGGAGTCTTTAAAAAAGAAACTGCTTAGTCAATCACTTAACCTGGATGGCATTAAATTGACCTCCGATAATAAAGTAAAAAACCTTGGTGTTATTTTTGACCAGGACATGTCATTTAAATCCCATATTAAACAGGTTTCCAGGATTTCCTTCTTACATCTCCGGAACATTGCCAAAATTAAAAATATCCTGTCCAGGAGTGACGCTGAAAAACTAGTCCATGCATTTGTTACTTCAAGGCTGGACTATTGTAATTCTTTACTATCAGGATGTCCCAAATGCAGTTAAAAGCCTTCAGCTGATTCAAAATGCTGCAGCAAGAGTTATGATGAAAATTAAAAAGAGAGATCATATTTCCCCTACTTTAGCTTCCCTTCATTGGCTCCCTGTTAAATCCAGAATATAATTTAAAATTTCTCCTCACATATAAAGCCCTTAATGATCTAGCTCCATCTTACATCAGAGATCTGATTGTTCCATACGTACCTAACAGAGCACTTCGTTCTCAGACTGCAGGTTTACTGGTGGTTCCTAGAGTCTCTAGAAGTAGAATGGGAGGCAGATCCTTTAGTTATCAGGCTCCTCTCCTGTGGAACCAGCTCCCAGTTTTAGTCCGTGAGGCGGACACCCTGTCTACTTTTAAGGCTAGGCTTAAAACTTTCATTTTTGATAAAGCTTATAGTTAGAGTGGCTTAGGTTATCCTGAGCTATCTTCCTTATTTTAGCTCCGTCTTCTTCTCCCCTTGTTGGATGGAGTAAGGGGGAGTCAGGTTTAGCCTAAACCGCTCAGTTACGGTTGAGATGCAAACACACCCTCCATTTCTGCTACCTGTATGACCCCCCTCTCTTTTCCAATGGTTATGGTCAATCTGACAGAGAGAGGTATCCCAATCGTTGTGGTTTTTAGTATAACAATGGCCATCAGTGGGCTCTAGATAGACAAACTGTCTACTTTTAAGGCTAGGTTTAAAACTTTCCTTTTTGATAACGCTTATAGTTAGAGTGGCTTAGGTTATCCTGAGCTATCTCTGTAGTTATGCTGCTATAGGCTTAGTTTGCTGGAGGACATAATGACCACTTTCACCCTCTTCGCTACTTTCTCACACTACTCTTCAATTTTGTATTATTTGCCGTTATCTCAGCTTTTAACTTTGTTCTCTCTCTTTTCTCTTCCTAGAAGCTACACCTGGCCTGACTCTGTGTCTACCTGTAACACCTTTCTGGAGAGGGGAATCCTACAAGCTTCTGCTGGCAACAACTTAATGCTCACCCTCTACCGATGATCCACATGGCCCTGTCTTTCAGTGTTTAACCCTTTCTCTCTCCTAGACATAGCTACTGACTGAGCTTCTACTGTGACTAACTCTCTGTGCTCTCTTCAGACTCTAAATTTGAAAACTGGCTCAGAGTTTATCTGTTCCTTCTTTCTAGGTGAAACGACTAAAAGAGCTACATCCATTAACATTTACCTTTTCCTTCCCATAGAAAGTACTCCTGGATCAGTGGTTCTTTGTTCTCTTTGTGTCTCTGCTCTGTTCTCTCAAACCCCCAGTCGGTCGTGGCAGATGGCCGCTCACACTGAGCCTGGTTCTGCTGGAGGTTTCTTCCTGTTAAAAGGGAGTTTTTCCTCTCCACTGTCACTACATGCATGCTCAGTATGAGGGATTGCTGCAAAGTCAACGCCAGTGACTGTCCACTGTCTCTACATGTTCATCCGGGAGGAGTGAATGCTGCAAGTCACTGACTGGATGCAATCTGCTGGGTTTCCTTAGATAGACAAACTTTTTATCCAATTTGAATAAATAACACAATCTGACTGCACTGTTCAGTGATTCGGATTAATTGTAATGCATGTACCTGACTTTTGTGAAGTGCCTTGAGACGACATGTGTTGTGAATTGGCGCTACATAAATAAACTGAATTGAAAATTGAATTGAATTGATCATCATAGAATCCAATTCAGATACTTTTGACCCCAACAAGTCAGGATCCCTTGTTCTCTCAGCATGCTTTCCCCCCATCTGATCTCCAAAGACATGGAGCAGCAAGGCGAAAGGGGACTGATAGATTCACTGCACAGAGGGAGTAATGTATTGTGGTCCTTCCAGGCAACAGAGATGAGGTTTAAATGATCTAGTACGCAGGGGTTTGTAATCTCGATGATCAAATTTGCTGTAGATCCGCTCCCCACTGCCATCTATATATGGAGAAGTAATGGAGTCTACCTCAAGTGAACACAAGAGCGGTACTCCATCAAGGATAAATGCAGCACATCTCTGAATACAGATCCTTGCCAATTCAATGACACAAAGAATAAAGCACACATACTGACTGCAGGCAACAAACTCGGGCCTTTTGTTTTGGTGAAAACAGATTTAATAATTTCAAAATTGAAACGTAATTTTTAATTTAAGGCACTAAGTCGCTTTCTGCTGGGCTATTTATTATTAATGTAAATTTTTAGCAAAATCTCTGTTTAATATTTATGAAAAATAACAAAAAAAATCAACAATAAATACAAAGAGGTCACAGTATTGGTATCTCAAAGTTTTATAAAAAAAAATGTGCCAGGTTTTATCATCATGGCTGCTACAGTTTTTCTTTACTCACACGAAAGGCGAATTCATTTGTTTCAAAATATTCCAGGTCCCAAAAAGTACTGATTGGATTAAAAGGAGTTTAAAATGTTTTAAATCTACAGTAAAGTTACAAGCATGTCTTTAAAGCAGCAGACTGCAGGCTAGGAAGGCCACCTTACAAGAAAACCTGACTATTTGACCAGTTAATCAGGTGTCTTTCCAGAGCAGAACAAAAACATCTAATATTCTGGCTAATGAACATTTGATAACAGCTACTATGTAAATGTGTTATATGTTTGCAACAGTCCAAGTATATAAATAAAACAATACAAAAAGTTCCATATTTATTTTAAATTTTAGTGTAAATACATAATACAATGAAACCATGACATTGTTATTCCAGGTTATACCACACCGCCCTGTGTCTAGCATACATGTAGTGTTCTTTTTCCTGAGAAAAAAACAAAAAACATTTGTAAACTACTGAGCTGTGCTAATTTGCAATATGTTGATCAAGATGTATTTTTTGAATGTTAAATGGATGGTTTTTTCCTTGGAATTCTTCATGAATGCCAGTTTAGCCAGTCTCTTTTCTTAACCCCCTTAACTAAAGCATATGAGGCCTTCAGTGCTTTAGATGTTGTTTTGTGTATTTTGTAATTCCTGGTTGATTCTACAATATGTCAACCACTACTCACCATGCTCTGTGTTTTCTCCATTTGTGGATGGCTCTCACTGTGGTCAACTAGACTATCAAAACATTAGAAATGGCTTTGCAGCCATTTCCAGACTGATAGATTTCAGTGAATTTCTCCTGATGTAAATTATTTTTTACATCAGGTAGGTAGTCCTCATGCTGTCACATTCACTTGCATATACTGAAGATGGACGTTTTTACTTAGTCTTGGAAGAGTTTAGAAGCTGTTGCTTCCCCCTCTCCCTTGACACAAATATTGTCAAATATTTGCTGTACTCTTTCTAATTATATACTTTATACATGTACAGTTCTCTGGGGAGGGCTTTGTGGAGACAAATGAAGAGCTGTATTCATGGATATGACTATCCATGGCATTCTCTAAAGCCCTTGGATATAAGTATTTGCTTTGAATAGTTAACAATACTGTGGATTATGCTATAAAGCTATTCAGTGGTTAAAGGTCCTAAGGCACGGGACACATTCACCAAATCCAGAACACTGCTGCTGACATTTTCTAAACCTATGAGCAAACAATGTTGGTATCTGCTAATATGATGCACAATATGTGAAATTTATCCAAACAACTGTCAGCTAAAGCCAGTACACTCCTTGTTTCCTCTAAAGAGACATGCATGTGGAAATTATTTGCAGTGGAGTCATGCATAATTTAACTTATACATATCCACTGAGATTTAAAACTTTCATAAAAATAAACTGGTTGTTGTTTTTGAAATAATCTATAGATTTGAGTCAACAAAATGATAAGAGATTAAATCTCTTGGTATCTTCTTTCATTAACTCCTGAATAGCTTAAATTTGAATATTTAGTCAACAGCTTAGTTGTTATTGCCCATTTCTTAATGTCAAAAACAAAGTAAAACATTTTAAGGTTGACTGCATTTTAGTCAGATTTATGTTTGCTGCATTAAATGCTTTAGGTTTCTTGTTCTGTATTCAAACATTTTTGCCAGTTTATTTACATAAGGCTACATTTTTCACAGTAATCCCATGGCTGTAAGCAGCTGTGAGGCTCTATAATATGAAGAGTCTGAAAGTTTCTTAATGATTCTTTTGTTGTTAATTTTTCAACACCTTAATCCAGACATGAAGAAACTTTTCTTTGCAAAAACGACGACTAACCTAGACATATTTTTAGTGTAAAAGGATTGTAGTGGAAATGGAATGCATCAGTTTAGCCAAGTATTTCCTAAATCCTTATTTGAGGGTGTTTTTGAATAATAAACAATAATGGAGAGGATTATACTTTTCCACAGACAGAGGTTGGAAGGCTAAGGCCATGTTGGACAAATCCCAGAGCTTTTCTGTTGACATTTGATAAAGCCAAATAAACAGTACATGCAACACCAAGTCTAACATCTGCAGTTTAACTCTAGGGATCTTTTTTATCTGCCAGTCTTTTTTTTAATCACCATCAGATTGGACTTGTCGACATTCCCCTTCAGAAGCTCCGTGACAGAATTTAATAATGATGTCACACAGTTTATTTTTTTCATTTCACACAAGTAGTGAAAAGGGTAATGTAAAAAGGATAAAATTAAATAAATACTAAGAAACAAGACAATATGACCACACAAATAAAATACCTATACCTATACCTATACCTATACCTATACCTATTCTATTCAAATATAAAGCAATTGGTCAGGTTTTTTCAGGTTAATAGCAGTTACCATTTTGCCTGAAAAAGATGGCATTCAAAGTGATCTAAGTTTTGAGGAGAAGTTGTTCACACTGGATATTTTGCCAGATTTTTTTTCTGCATTTGCACTTTCTTACCACATTAATGTTTTTGATTATAAAATTTTAGATTTTTTTAAAACTCTGCTTATGTTGTAAGTGTGCAGAATGGATATCTGGAAAAACTTTGATAAAAAGACACACTTTTATAAAGTCTGTGGACAAATCAAAGTAGCTTTATTGCAAAAACATACTATGCCACAGGTGACACTGTGCATGACCTGAATGGGAAATAATGCCAAATCAAGGGGTCTCGCTAAGCTACAGCTTAAAGTGTAAAACAACACCCAGAATGAGTTTAAAGACAAATTAAGACCTTATATTTTGCTCAAACCTTTTGATTTTGGACCTCAAGAAGATAACGTTCATCACTAAACATCAATAATGTCTCGAAGAAGACATACCTTGAGGGTCCATCCCCCATTTTCCACACTTGAATAGCTTATTGTTCAAGGACAGCGAGGACAGGAGGAACTGCAGTGATATCCTGATATTCTTTTTTTTTACAGTTCTCTTCTAAACAGATAGTTGACAAACTAATTCATTATCGCCCCCTCCACAAGAATAAAGGGAAAAACATATGGCCATTTGCCTTTCATGGGCGTCCAAATGGTGTGCATTTGTGGAAATTAAAATATTTTTGGAAATTTTGAAATGCATATGATTTAGTTGTCACAGAGCTAATGGGAATAATTATTCATGTTTTGATTTTTTTTTTGTTTTTGATTTTTCATTTTGTTCTTTTAAATGTCCTGCGTTGAATTAAAGTAAAGGTTCAGGGGTTCGAGGTAAAACAAGACAAGTGATCTCAACAACCACATATGAGGTTGTGAACCTTACTGTTTACTCTGTTTGAAAAACAAAAAGCCCATGAATTGTAAAAACATTACATCAAGCCTGTTTTTTATGTATGGTAATCCTTAAGACAAGCACTATTGGAAAGACCAATAGTAAGATAAAGGCATATTTGCTTCTGGCTGTGTGTGCATATGCTGTGTGTGTGTGTTTGTGTGTTACAACAGCTTCAAACTAACCCCATCCTTCACCTCAGCTCTGTGTATCAACAGAAAAACCAACACTATTTCCCATCTTTTATGAGGTTGCGGCCAACAATTCGATACCTCCTCAACCTGCGTTGCCTGTTTTACAGTTTACCAATCCTGAATAAACTTGGCCCTCTTTCCTTAATGCAAACTCTGAAGGCAAACCAGTATGCATTTTCCTCTGAAACAAGATATTGTCAAGCTGCAAAATGATGGGCATATTCAAGGTTTTTAGATCCTGTGAGATTTTCTTTGTTTCAATAAAGAGTTTTCCTTTTTCATCTAAAAAACATTGTATTGTTGCTCTAATTCTTGACTTTTCAATTAAAATCAAGTTTTACTCTTTCTGCTGGAAAGAATAAAGTACAATACCATATTCTTGATCTAGCTACTCACATATGGGTGCACTTGATCTTGATGTGTAAATATAAGTATTTATTTAATCTTCAGGCTCTTTGGTCTTCTCTTAGTGTTTTCTTTAGTTTCATTATGTCATTAACCATTTCTTCCCAACACCAGATTTAATCATCAATACACAATTGCTTGTGTTCTCAGAGACACATTGTGGTACAAGTTATGAATTTGAGTTTTATGCATGTGAAGCTTCTGTGTTTTGGAAGAAAATGATTTATTACTTGGAACCGTATATTTTTAGGATACAAAAACAACAAATGATACTATTGGCTGAATATATTCTGCATTCTTTTCTTAATCTTAAGACATTTACTCACTGATATTTAGCATTCATATTTCATGTTTATCTCACCAGGGTAGAGTCACATTTCAAGGATAGTATTTATATATTTTTTTTATATGGACCAACTGTAACAATTAAAGGTATATTTTTCTCAGTTTTAACTGTTCTAAATTGTTTGTGATTTTAAGATGAAACAATATTGATCATTTATTTATTAATGTCTTTATTACCAACAGTAACA
Organism: Crenichthys baileyi; assembly: GCA_036173005.1. Taxonomy (NCBI): domain Eukaryota; kingdom Metazoa; phylum Chordata; class Actinopteri; order Cyprinodontiformes; family Goodeidae; genus Crenichthys; species Crenichthys baileyi. The sequence continues at coordinate 749,657 of JAHHUM010000320.1, forward strand.
GTGCATGGTGGACTTTTATATTTATTAAATGTTTATAATTGGCACTATGGACATTATGACAATATCATTCTCTTTCTGATTGTTTCTACTCATTTATTTACACATTGCATTTACACATTGTTTAAATAACAACATTGATGTTATTTAAATTTAGATTATTTCCACTGTATGAGAAATAATATCCACTTTCATGGAATAAATGCATTTTAACACTTTTAATCTGTTCTATACTCTCTTATTGTTATTTAATCATTTAAATTAGTGAAAAAAGATCATTTATGGAATATGAACACTGTGACAGTATCAAACTTTTATTAATATGGGCGTTTATCCAATGTTTTATTTATGTTGAAGCTACCTTTAACAGCATCAGATCTTGTTCAGGCCCCAAACTGTCAAAAAGCTCCATAAGACATTTGAAATGCAAACTCAATCATGTAGGCATCTGCTTCAATCATTACAAAACAAGATTTTAAACCTTGTTAAAATTGTAATAAAAGGGAAAAGCTTTCAATGACGGCATTTTCCAATTTTAATTTTATGAAATTAAACTGCAGTAATGCAGTTTGTTTACATGAAAGATTCAAGGAGAACCTTGTTTTTTTCCCCCGTTTCATACAGTATTTTAAAATCTTATAAACGCTGCTTGTAAAAAAAAAAAATTTAACTCCGACATTTTCTTTAGAATTCTTGTCAGATCTACCCACATGAATATAATTCAGTGTCAAAGTTCTTCACTGTGCAGTTTCTGCTGTCTGCTTAGCTGTTCTGAAACAATACACTAAAACATGCTTCACAGCTTCACAACTTGAGAAACGGCACTTTACATATCGTTGCACATTGTGGGAGAGGAGTGTTTGTTAAAAGTTCACACTCCTGCACATTTTGCAAAACCATCAAATCTCACGAGTGTTGGCTAAATATAAGATTCAACTGAGCTTTAAAATGTCTTCTTTTTCTCATAAATATATTGTATTTCAACAATGTGGTGCTCATTTGTTTTTATTCATATACAGATACAATGACATGGTCCTGATAAAACCTAAGTATGGCTTATGGACTCATGTCTGGACTAGGCCACTCAAAGAGACCTGATAATCTAAACCATTCTCTTGAAGCTCTGGCATTATGTTTGGGCTTGGTGGTGATGGAACGTGAACCTGTGCTTTGGATTTCTAAAGCTCCTAATAATTGTCCATATTTGTTTGGACAATTGGTCGAGCAAAATAAAAAATAAAAAGTTCAAGGGGTATGCATATTTTCAAAAGGCACTGTTGATTGAGCAGGAGGAGCAGTGTGGTTTTCGTCCCGGCCGTGGAACACTGGACCAGCTCTATACCCTCTACAGGGTACTCAATGGTTCATGGGAGTTTGCCCAACCGGTCCACGTGTGTTTTGTGGACCTGGAGAAAGCTTTCGACTGTGTCCCTCATGATGCCCTGTGGGGGGTGCTCCAGAACTATGGAATCGTGGGCCCTTTACTAGGGGCCATCCGGTCTCTGTAGAAGCGGGGCAGGAGTTTGGTTCGCATTGCCGGCACTAAGTCGGACCTGTTCCCGGTGCATGTTGGACTCCGGCAGGGCTGTCCTCTGTCACCGGTCCTATTCATAACTTTTATGGACAGAATTTCTAGGCGCAGCCAAGGGCCGGAGGGCGTCTGGTTTGGGGACCAGAAGATTTCGTCTCTTCTTTTTGCAGATGACGTGGTCCTGCTGGCCCCCTCTAGCCAAGACCTACAGCATGCGCTGGGGCGGTTCGCTGCCGAGTGTGAAGCGGCTGGGATGAGGATCAGCTCCTCCAAGTCCGAGGCCATGGTTCTCGACTGGAAAAGGGTGGCTTGTCCTCTTCAGGTTGGAGGGGAGTTCCTGCCTTCCTCGGGAGGTGTTCCAGGCACGTCCCACCGGGAGGAGGCCCAGGGGACGGCCCAGGACACGCTGGAGGGACTATGTCTCTCGGCTGGCCTGGGAACGCCTTAGGCTCCCCCCGGAGGAGCTGGAGGAGGTGTCTGGGGAGAGGGACGTCTGGGCATCTCTGCTGAGTCTGCTGCCCCCGTGACCCGGTCCCGGATAAAGCGGAAGACGACGAGTACGACGAGTACGAGTACTGTTGATTGAATTTAGCCTGTGCTATAGTCATCGGTACAGAAACATACAGGACAAGCTTGAAGTCAGGGCCTAGTCTGCTTGGGTATTTCTAAACCACTTAATTTGTCTTTCTTCTGCGAGCTTCTGTTAAGCCCACTGATAGGCAGTGTATAGCAAGGTGGAAAAAACCAGGAGGGGAGACCTTGGTATACCTTCGAGCTGTGAAGTTCAACAGCTTGTTTTGGTTTGTTTTGATTGCTCTTTTAGCAAAAATCTAATACTGAGGAGGTAAAGAGAAGGATGGAAGTCATTTAAAGAAGCCTAAATGCTCACTGAGAAGCTGTACTGCTCTTTTTGTCACGAATAATTTTCTTACAAATTATGCTTCAGTTAACTGTTCAACTATAAAGGCATTTGTGAGATGTGTGATTTTCCTAACAATGTTGATGTGATGTTCTAGAAAGAGTTCAATAGGTATAGGCCGGTTGGGTGATTACACTGTGTAGGCTCATATATCATTGTATTTTTTTTATAGCCAGAAATAAAAATAAAAAAAACATCTGCAAATGTCTGAAAAAACTAAGGATGAGTCACATCTGCTAATATAGGCAGGCATTACTAAATATGGAAGTTGATGTAGTGTTTGTGAAGACACTGTCTGGAAATCTCTGACGGTAATAACTGAATTGATTGTTTTCTTGAAAAAAAAGATTGCTAAACAAGAATATGTCAAGTGGATGTGTGGCTACATCATGGCAACAGAAAAAGGACGGAGTGAGCAGTTTTGCTTAAAAAGATACCGTGGGTGAAGTGAAGGGTACAGATTTCTCCTCACCCACTAAAGACAGTCATTCTCAGACAAGTTTTGTCCCATGATAGTTAAACAATTGGAATTTGGAATTAAAGAGGAAAAACCCAAATTTAAGGGAGATGAGGACAACAATTTATACCATGACTCAAACCAATAGCTCGTGCAGAGTAAACCATAGGTGAGCAACGATTCAGGTATTCATACCGAAAATATTCAGTACACCCCTTTCGGTTTGGTATGCACATGTACCAGTGCAACTTTCTGAAGTGCAGCGTAAAAAAGTGACAACAAAAACAAAATGGAAAAGGCTCCCAGCTGTCAATTAACTGAGCTATTTGGGCTTACCATCTAGAGTTTGAGTGGTCCTTGAATTACCATTTTGAAAGCTACATAACTGTAGTACATTTAACACCTTATGAGTAAAACACAGAATCATTATGTGGAGGAAAGCTGGACTTGCACAACCTCTGCCTTAAGTCTCTAAGCTGCTGAACTTAAACATTCATTTTGATCTCTTTCTCCTTACTGCATAAATCACCATACAGAACTTCAACTGAAATTCAAGCTACAGATTTCACTTTCACTACTTGAATTCTATTCATTTGAATGGAATGTATTAAGTGACTATCTATCTATCTATCTATCTGCAGGGGTTGGACAATGAAACTGAAACACCTGGTTTTAGACCACAATAATTTATTAGTATGGTGTAGGGCCTCCTTTTGGCAGCCAATACAGCGTCAATTCGTCTTGGAATGACATATACAAGTCCTGCACAGTGGTCAGAGGGATTTTAAGCCATTCTTCTTGCAGGATAGTGGCCAGGTCACTACGTGATACTGGTGGAGGAAAAGGTTTCCTGACTCGCTCCTCCAAAACACCCCAAAGTGGCTCAATAATATTCAGATCTGGTGACTGTGCAGGCCATGTGAGATGTTCAACTTCACTTTCATGTTCATCAAACCAATCTTTCACCAGTCTTGCTGTATGTATTTGGTGCATTGTTATCCTGATACATGGCACCGCCTTCAGGATACAATGTTTGAACCATTGGATGCACTTGGTCCTCAAGAATGGTTCGGTAGTCCTCGGCAGTGACGCGCCCATCTAGCACAAGTATTGGGCCAAGGGAATGCCATGATATGGCAGCCCAAACCATCACTGATCCACCCCCATGCTTCACTCTGGGCATGCAACACTCTGGGTGGTACGCTTCTTTGGGGCTTCTCCACACCGTAACTCTCCCAGATGTGGGGAAAACAGTAAGGTGGACTCATCAGAGAATACATGTTTCACATTGTCCACAGCCCAAGATTTGCGCTCCTTGCACCATTGAAACATACGTTTGGCATTGGCATGAGTGACCAAATGTTTGGCTATAGCAGCCCGGCCGTGTATATTGACCCTGTGGAGCTCCCGACGGACCGTTCTGGTGGAAACAGGAGAGTTGAGGTGCACATTTAATTCTGCCGTGATTTGGGCAGCCGTAGTTTTATGTTTTTTGGATACAATCCGGGTTAGCACCCGAACATCCCTTTCAGACAGCTTCCTCTTGCGTCCACAGTTAATCCTGTTAGATGTGGTTCGTCCTTCTTGGTGGTATGCTGACATTACCCTGGATACCGTGGCTCTTGATACATCACAAAGACTTGCTGTCTTGGTCACAGATGCGCCAGCAAGACGTGCACCAACAATTTGTCCTCTTTTGAACTCTGGTATGTCACCCATAATGTTGTGTGCATTTCAATATTTTGAGCAAAACTGTGCTTTTACCCTGCTAATTGAACCTTCACACTCTGCTCTTACTGGTGCAATGTGCAATCAATGAAGACTGGCTACCAGGCTGGTCCAATTTAGCCATGAAGCCTCCCACACTAAAATGACAGGTTGTTTCAGTTTCATTGTCCAACCCCTGTATATATATATATATATATATATATATATATATATATATATATATATATATATATATATATATATATATATTATATATGTGTGTGTGTAGAGATATATATATACATATATATATGTGTATATATACATATATATATGTGTATATATACACATATATATATATATATATATATATATATATATATATAATATATACACACACATATATATATATATATATATATATATATATATATGTGTGTGTGTGTGTATAGATATATATATATATGTGTGTATAGATATCTATCGGAGCTCACATTTTTAAACAGAACTGAAGCTCTAAAAACTTGCAAAAACTGCTAAATAGGAACCTCTCCCTTTTTCAGATTACCAAAAGTAGTGAAATTAGACATCAACTAAATACAGTTAGTACATTAACACCCAGTTCTCATCTTACGTATGTCTTCCTGGATTGGCAAAGCCAAAAGGTAAGCTAACACAAAATGGTGACTTGGTGTCTGGCACAATGACTGTAATTAACTACAATGTCATCAATAATTTAAAAAAGAAGCATTTGAATTGTGTAAGATTCTCAATGGACTTCAAATATGAAATCTGAATGGTTTGTTTGCAGTGCCATCGCCGGAGAGCACATGTGGATTTGTATCTTATTTATGCCGCATATGATTTTAGTCTCAGTTGATTGTCTTTTTAAAATTATGTATGAAAACACCACCTGCTGGAGCCTGCTGTAACATTCCTGTTCACGAGCTGCCAAAGACTATCTCTAATTAAAATATGGCTCCCCTACTGCTGTCTGCCTTGACATTTTTATAAGCAATCTGCCCTCTTGTAGGCTTATATCGGTTCCTCTTGTTTTGGAAATTACTGCTTTCTGTTGGCATGCTGGCAGGCACAGATGTGCCTTTTTTCTGAAAATTGCATCTGTTGTGGGGTCTAAGGTCAAGTTCAGTAGGTTGATAGCCCGTTCAGAGTTTGTTATGGATCTCAAACTAATCTCTGCGAGCTGTCTCTGCTCCTGTGGTCCACACAGTTTCGACCTTTCTGTCAAACTGAATTAGATTGCAGAGCATGGTGGGAGTTTTATCCTTACTTTTTTTTTTTCCTCGACCAGTACTGCATTTATGTTGACAGTTAATTTAAGCGGATCAAGGTGTCCAGTTGCCTTGTCTAAAGGAAAGGCTTAGTATGACAAATAGCAGGGCAGCACACTTAAGAGTGTATCTCGACAGCTCCACTTCCCACTCTTTGTCTGTAAAGATTAACCTTTCTGGCTTTGGTAACATGGTTTTGATTATTCCCATATTTGACCGTAAAGAACCCTAGATTGAAACCTCACAGTCAGTCCCAATGACCCTGACTAACTAGATCAATTTGATTAAAAAAGGAAGTGAAACCAGAAATTAAAAACAAGAAGAAACTCCAGACGAAAGAAATACATCAGCTACCCTTTCGAGCAGCACGAATTGGTGGTAAAAAAACAAAAACTTTTGTGAAAGAAAATGGATGCACCTACGTGTTGCTACCATGATGGTAAACAACCAAGACCGTCTTCATCTCCACTGTAACTACAAAACATCCAGACTGCTTTCTTTATTTTAGGGCCTTTATTACAGTACAATAAAAGGTTATGTTGTGCCCCTCTGTTTATAGTTTCGACAGTGCAATTGCGTAAAAACAAAATACTTCTAGTCAAGTCAAATCCAGTTTATTTATATAGCGCTTTTCAGCAACAAGGCACTCAAAGCGCTGGTGACCTAGCTTTCTAATTAAATATTTAATATACATATGCATGGTTTTGTGTTCTGTATTATAGTTTTCCCCCTAGATTTGATTCAATTATATATCTCAATGTTTATTATTTTGTAGTACATCATTGTACATTGAACTGTAAAAGCTGGGTGAGATTCTTGCTAATATTACACCCTAGTATCAGGCTAAATGTGCCGTTGTTTTACTTTGAGCTCCTGCCCCTTTAGTGGTCTCTGCACGGCCCTGAGTCACAGCTATAATCAAACAAATGAAATACTCCGCTTGTGCCCTCAATCCTTTCCCCACTGTTATGCTGAAAACAAACATCTCTCTCATCAGTCCTCTGATCACATCTGTGATAAACCTTGGCTCTGTTCTACTAACAATAAAAACATTCAGTTCAGTAAGTCATTTTAAACCTCTCCTTAAAAAAATCAAACCTTAAAAAATCCTACCCTTGATCCAGAGCATCTTGTCAACCACAAACCTATTGCCAACTTTCAATTTCTGTCCAAAGTACTGGAAAAAATTGCTGCAGCCTGTTTACATGACCACCTCACCATCAATGCCTATGAAATATTTCATTCCAGCTTTTGTCCGGTTCATAGCATGGAAACAGCTCTGGTCAGCTAGTTCATTGTTATGTTGATGACACGCAGATCTACATCGAAACAGTCCCCCAGCTCCCTGCAGGTTCATCACTATCCCTCTCCACTCCCACCACCTGTCTTGAGAAAGTAAAAGCCTTGATAAACACTACTCTTTTAGTAAACACGATAAAAACAGAAGCTATTCTAGTTGGCACCCTGCATCAGATTCACTCATCTACAGTATTTCAACCGTAATCTTCTCTGGCCACTACATTCCCCTTTCCTCTACAGTGACTAATCTTGGTGCAAGATTTGACCCTCATCTTACATTAAAACTCACATCAAACTATTTGTCAAGGCCTCCTATCATCTCAAGAACATCTCCTAACTCTGTCTATTACTTTCCTTTTCCGATGCTGAAAGACGTGTTCATGCTTTTATCTCCTCAAGACTCGACTACTGCAAAGAACTTCATGGAATTCAATCCAAACCCTTCAAAACATACAGAACAGTGCAGCCTGGATCCTAACGAAGCGAAGGAAATATGACCACATCACCCCAATCCTTAAACACCACCAATATTGTCCCATCTCTCTATGTATTGAAAGGTTTCCTTACTCACCCACTAATAACATTTACGGCAACATTCCATACTTCTTCAAAGAACTGCTATTGCAAATGCTATACCATTCACGTTACTTCTGAACTTTACGAATTCTAA
>JAHHUM010000321.1:0-156708 GCA_036173005.1 Crenichthys baileyi
GTGACGTCCCCATCGGTTTAAAGTAAATAATTACTAAGCATTCAGGTAAGAAAAAACTATTAAAGCCTCACAATAAATGAATGAAAGATTTATCTCACACATCCAAGAGAATCAGAGTTTTTTCTTTCTTTGGTTGTGTCCATTAGTCGTGCACATTACCATTTTTGTAACAGGGTAGTCTAATAGAACGTTTGTTTTTAAAAACACTTGCATGGTTAAAAATAAACACTGAGGTAGTAATTACTAAAAAATGTTCATACACTTAAAAAATACATAAAAGACCTAAAAGGAATACGTATGAGTTCAAATGGTAGAGTTTGCGGGGGAGGGGGGGGTGGGGGGGGGGGGGGGGGGGGGGGGGGGGGGGGCCTCCTGCCTGCCTACTTTAGAAAAAATAACAAAAAATAAAAGCCAATTATGCCATAAAAGAACATCTTTAAGAAAATGGTATATTTAGAATAATATTTAGAATTGTATATTATCAGAGCACTTTCTCTTCTCCCACTTACTGTTGAAGGCAGACAGATCTTATCTGTAGTGACATCTGTGTGAAACGAGAACTGCAGTCAGTATCAAGCTTCTAAAGTAAAGATGACCTAAGGAATGTGCCTTATGTTCAAATTCTCTCGAAACATTTAGTATTAGAAGGTATACCTGAACCTTCATCCAACCAGCAGCCTCAGCACACAAAATGTCTTTGTTATAACATGGATGTTATTTGGCTGAGAAAACAGAGCCAAACTAAACAGTCTAATTTAAAACTCAAAAGGTTTAAAATCAGCTTATATAGCATTCACCTCCACCATGATAATTTGGTTTTAGTTTGAGATGTTTTATATGGCTGAAATATGCCCTGTATGGGCCCCAGTCTGACCAGCTACTACCATTAGATTTTCTTTCTCATTTGCAAACTTACTTTGATTCTATACTTCCTTCTTTAGTGAATCAGCACAGACATCACACTGTATTTCATTCTGTCAAACAGCAGTTAATAAGAGGGACAGAAAATAAGGAGAATATGGACAGAAAACACAAAGAAGGATGGTTGTATTTATCATGATAAAATATGCTTTTTTTTTTTTTTTTTTTTTTTACCGTGTCCTGTCCAGCAGAGTAGCGCTCAGAATTGTTGTCTGAGTGCCAAGAAATTGCCCAACAGATTTACTTTCACAAGCGGAGCATCACAGCTATTGCTTTAAGGCTCTGCTTTTATATTTTAAAAGAGCTTTTTATGAACTTCTTGGGAATATTTCAATTGTTACGGGACACGGAGACTGAAATGAAAAGGGGAAAAAAAGAAGCTTGACAAAGAGAGAGATGGGGCAAAAGGGGGGAAAGCGGGGAAAAAGGGGGAGAGGGAGGGGGAGAAAGAAGGATGAATAGAATTAAAAGATTACACCCTGCTTGCTTTTACCAAAAAAACACACGGTATTTTTGAATGTAAAAATGTACTCGGTGAGAAGTGCAGCCCAAACCAGATCATCTGTGGGTATCTATCAAAACCCTGTGGGATGCGCTTTGTATACAAAGGGTTTCTCACAGAAACATGCAATAGCGAGTGTTAGGACCCACCGACCCGCCCCGTGGTCCCCGGGCGGACACTGAGGAGATCCGAGCAACAGACATCCAAAGGCCCCCCAAGGCACAGGAACCCCAGGAGAACCACCGCCGGGACTACCGCAACCCCCCCAGAGAAGAGCAGTGGAGAGTCCCAGGGGAGCCTCCCAGCAGCGACAGTGCAGAAGCCCCAGGGAACCGCAGCGACGAGCCCACAGGCCCCGCCGGCAGCCGTCCACTCCCGAGCAGATCCAGCCATGGACCCAGAGACCCAAGACCCCGGGACACGCCACCCCCAAGACAGAGGCCCGACAGAGCCCAGGGGTCCAGGCCCCGGCAGGCAGCCACCGGGAGCGACCCAGCACACACCGAAGCATCCAGCCCCGGACACCGAGAACCACAAGCACACCAGCGGGCAGAGACTCCAACCACCGGCAGGCAGGGTGGCGGGGAGGAAACAGGCCCCCCATAATATTGGGGGGGCCTAAGCTGATCCAGGAGATAAAATATGCTTTTAAAAAGGTCGGACCCAAACGAGGAGTGGTCCTGTTTTGCTCCCATAGTGTGTACTGTATTAGTAAATTTTCACCATTCAACAGCAAGCAAAAATAACAAAACATCAAACACAGCTATTTGTTGTTGACAAGGTGATTTTCTGGTTACAGAATGCATGTTTTTGCACATGAGAAGAGATGTGGAAACAAGCAATTTAGAGAACTCATGGATGAGTTCCATTGTCATTGTTTTAAATTTAGTGGAGCTTCAAAATTCAACTTTAAATCTAAATCTGTCAGGGGTGTGAATAATTTTGGGCTTAATTGTAACTACTTAACTTTTTATGAACCATCCAATAACAGCATTTGTGTCTGCAGTCCAGTGCTTAAACAACTTCAGCCAGATCAACACATTATGAGATTCTGCCAGACAGATGATCAACAGCTGTTTGTGGTTGATCTGCAGGGAAAACATGTGTATGCTCCTGTGAGCTCTAGGACCAAACAACAGACCACTCATACTGTAATAGTGTAGATCAAAGGTTGTTGAGTACTGACCGTCTCAAAAGAGGCAGACATGCTGATCCATATGGGTTGAGTTGAATCAAGAGGCTCAGTCATGACCTCCATCGAAAGCCTGTATGCTACCTACATAATTTATTCATAAGGAAGATGTTGTTGTAGTATTGTATGAATAAAGCATATCGCATTCATTTCAATTAGACCTCCAAACTTGTGAAAATTGTTTTTTTTAATGTAGAAACATAAAAGAAAACACAGATCTGTCTTTGGAAAGACATCTGTGGATGCAAACACTCACAGACTTCTATAGCAGAAATGTTTGTGGGTTTATTTATTACATTTTCCAGTGAGTGCCTCTCCTTGTGTTCAGCTGGTGGGAACAAAGACTCAGTGGGAGGAGCAGAGGATATAATGAGATGTTTGGGAATTGGCCCGTTGATCTGTTTATTGCGACGAGGCTCCTGGTATGAGCCCAATATGGTCCAAATAAATCTGAAGCATTATTTAAGACAAGCTGAGCAGTTCCCTGCTGAATCCAGCAGTTGTTCGGGGACGTTTTGCATTATAACAGTATGTCGCTGCCATCACCCATCCTCACAAACCCCCAACACCACAGCCTTCTCTGCTATCAGTCTCTTCTCACACACAGTACTATTCCGGCACAGTTGTCTCATCCTGTCTCTGGGGAAGCTGTCTGTTTACAACAATGAAAACACGAGACAGCTTTACTACTTACAGATTACGTTTTTTTTATTAATGTGTGCAAAATCTAAATCACAAAGGCTGCTATATTTGATAGATCGTTATAGCATCATATATTTGCTACATACATGCCAGTAATAAATGTGGCCTGTTGGATGGACTCTTGATGCCCACACCTGATTTAGAAAGTAGCAGCTGAGATGCTAAAGCCCACAGAGATACAACACTGTGATGACAGATAAGAAAGAAGAATGGGACAATTTTGGTTTAATCACAGCAATAATATTGCTAATACCTTGCACTGTTCTATGATTAAGATTAATTGTAATGTATGTACCTGACTTTTGTGAAGTACCTTGAGACGACATGTGTTGTGAATTGGTGCTATATAAATAAAACTGAATTGAATTGAAACTGAATTGAATATTTTCCTAATATTGTGCAGCCCCAGTAATAATAGTTAAAATGTGTAATTGGAATTATTACCTACAGCAACATAGAATATAGTGAAAACAATGATAAAAACAAGAACCAGTTAAGAATACCATTATGGACATTAATGCAGATATTACTATATGTAGTGATAGTTATAACAATATTCATCCTCATTATACTGCATAGTACTGGGGTGTTTCAACAAGACGGTTCTGGAATCTAATCCTGGCCTGGACCTTTCTGTGCGGTTTGCATGTTCTTCCTGTGCATGCATGTGTTTTCTTTGGGTACTCTGGTTTTCTCCCATTGTCCAAAAACATGCATGTTAGGTTAACTGGATATTCTACATACCTATGACTATGATAAAACAGGAATAGAAAATGGCTTAGATAAAATGTTGCTCCATTCTACAGCTGAGGTCACAATATGTGCACAATAATAAAATACCACAGTCTTCATCCAGAGGCCACTGACATGAAACATATATTTTACTCATTAGCTGGCAGGAACTCTCAACAAGAGTCTTGATCAGAAATTCTACATGTTTGATAGAAGATAGGCTTCCATTAAACAGTTTTCTTCATTATTTCTGCAATGTGTGTACTGCATTTTCTCTGGAGCTCTGAGCATCTAATGCAGATAATACCATCTTATTAAGACTCAGTTTATTCAGACCGGAAGAAAGCAGCCTTTCATCTGAAACAGCTTAGCTTTGCCGATCATTACAAACGCAACACACACCCATACACGGAGCAAAGCTCCCCTCCCCTCGTTAATCGCTGCTGCCCATCAGATCTGTCAGTTACCAGCGGTAGAAGCCATTAGGCCAGTGCTACTTACCCTGTTAGGACCACCACAAAGTCCATTACATTCCAGCCATTACGTAGGTAGGAGCCTTTGTGAAAAGCAAAACCCAAGGCAATGATTTTGATGCCTGTCTCAAAGCAAAATATTCCAATAAAGTAGGGCTCTGTGTCGTCCTGTAATGAAAAAGGAAAATTAAGAGTTAGTAAACGACAGAAGTTTACCTTTGTTAACCAGAACGTATCATAGAACCAAATCCTCTAATCTGTTTCTCTTCTACTTTAAATAGAACAAAACTAATCTGAACGTGTGCTTTATTTAGGAAAATTCAACATGGTGGCTTAAATAGCTCAATCATTTTAGTGCTTTACTAAATGTATTTTAGAAATGTCCAGAGCCATTGTGATAGCAAGTTTGCTTTACAGAAAATATATAATAAATTAATAATATGAGGGTGTTTCACACTGACATAGAAATGTTCAGCAGAATCGTGTAACTTTAGAGAAATACAACTTAAAATCTATATTTAAGTTTTTACAAATAAAAAAGTTAATTGGTGACATGCATACATATTCAGCTCTTTACTCTGATACACATAAAAAATAAAATCCATTGCGACCAACTGCCTACAGAAAACAGTTAGTAAGGGTCCACCCATGTGCAAACATAAGGAAGAAGGCTCTCTGGTCAGATGAAACCAAAATGTAACTCGCTTGCACATCATCCTAAATACACAATGCCCAAGATGAAATATGGTGGTGGCAGCATCATGCTGTGGGGAAGCTACAGGGACAGGCAACTTGGTCAAATTTGATTGGAGAATGTATGAAGGATATATGGACAACACAGGAAGAACATCTGCTAGAAGCTGCAGAAGACTTGAGGTTGAGGTAGAGGTTCTTTTTCCAGAAGGATAATGACCCTAGATATACAGCCAGGGCCACAGTGGAATGCATTTAAGCAAAGTGTAATAATGAAAGAGAATAGCCCAGTCAAAGTCCAGACCTAAATCCAACTGAAAACCGTTGGCAAGATGTCTTGGTTTTTTTTCACTAATATTTTCCATCCAATCTGACCGAGCTGGAGCCATTTTGGGGAGTTGAATGGGGAGAATCTCAGTCTTTAGATGCACCAAGCTGGTAGACACAAACCCATATGTAAGTGAAGTGACAGGTGGGTCTGCAAAGTATTGACTCAGAGGCACTGAATACAATTACTCTTTTTAAACATTTTTAAAAGAGTAAAATGGTCCCCCCACTTCACAATTATGCACTATTTTCTGTTGGTCTGTCACATGAAATACTCTTAGATGCGCGGTTTTGCTATGTTCCCTATTTTCCCTATGTGATGGATAATATTGAGGGTTTGGCTAAACTTCTACTGAGACTGAGATATCATGAATGAAAAGAAGAACATCAGTTGTAGTTTGTAGTTTACATTTCCTCTCAGTCTGTAACTTTTTTAGCAGATGTCTGAGACCGATGTGGGGAAACCCATAAAGAAGCTCCTTTGCTGTTGTGTTTCCCTGAGCAGGTTGTGTTTCACAGCCATGCACAAATCAGGCTGCTGCATCATCTTTTCTACAAGTCTCTGTTTGCCAAGTCCACTTGGACACAGCAAAGACAGAGTGTTCTGGAATCACTACTTAGAAATCTGCGTTAGCTTGGACAGAGCCTCATAACAGAGAGTGAAATTGTTATTCTGGATCTAACCTGACTTTCTTTAACAATGAAACTCAGTGGTTTTATTATTAGTATCTTAAATTAAGCAGAAAGAATGCAAAACTAACTTAGGAGTCTAAAAATTGGAGCTCACAACATGTTGTTGGTCTCTGCAAACACTCTGGTCTCAATAGTTTGTGCAAATTTACAACTGTTTTTCTTTATTTGCTAGAACTGATCCTACAGTGGTGAAAACAGGAAGAACTGGTTCCTATGCAAGCGCTAGCTCTGGTTTAGCATTAGAACCAGTTTGGAAACCTGCCACTGTGTGTCTCTTGTAACTTTTTTTGCAATCTTTCAGATGCCATTTTGACTTTAAAATACCACCAAGTCCTTTATTAAAGTACCATCACACTTCCAGCATTTCAATAAATTACAGTCTACAGGAAAAAGGCTGTTGAGAACTATGGTTCACAATTGAACAATCACACTCTGGCTCTAGTCTAGCCACAGTAACTCCCTTAATGTACACTTATACTAAAAAAACATACCAATAACATGACAGATTTTGAGTTTGACTACATGTTAAGGTAGAACCATCAAAAATGAACAAAAGCCCTGAGATACAATGGCACCAAAAAAAAAAAAGATTTTGTTGGTAATTTTTGCGATCAGTGAATTTAAGAATATGTTGTCTCTATAAGATGGTTTCTTTTAATATGTAAATAATGTTGCATATTTGTCATTGATTTAGAGAAAAATGTAACAACTGATGGAACTTCTTAAAATGTTAGAATAAGACTGAAACCGAGACTGGGAGTGATCAGTAGTCAGTTCACTTCCTAGCTGCAGTATTATTTCTACCCAAGGTTCAATTATAGAACTAACCATACAGCACACTCAAACATTGTTTGTTAATGTAAAGTAATAACTGTTTCACATTAAAACCTTATGGAAGCAGAAACCTTGTGGTATTAATGTCAGGTAGGCCTTTAACCCATCCATCCAAGCATCTAGGCAGCGGAGTGGCATTTCAGCGCTAAATCTGTGATGCCCTTGCTATCATCAGGTCTTTGATTGCACAGAAGGGCTCACAGCACTAGCTTCTTTAATGGACAGATTTAACGAGTAAGCTGTCGGAGGGATCAGGGCACAGCAGGGGTAACCTGATGTAATGATACACAAGGGAGATCAGAAGCAGCTCTGCAGGGCTCAGCTTAACCTGCAGCACTAAGAATGGGGATGCTGCTGATGAGAGTCTAGTCTCTGTAAGCCTAGAAATAAAAAGGTCGGCAGACCAGACTAACCAAATCTAAATCTATTCTACTATGAAATGCCCTCCAAATACAGAACAAATGAGCGGAAATAATTGGAAGGAAAATTAAATAATTTACTTGCTACAATAGAACTGTGATACTTACCAAACGTTCTGATAATGGGGTTTTATCCGAAGCCGGCAGGTGTTGCTCCAAGGCCAGCACAATGCAGTTTGCTATGATGGTAGCCAGGATCATGTACTCAAACGGAGTGACAGTGTTAAGGATGTTTGGTGACATGATGATTCAACTAACATTACAGCCCTAGGAATTATCTCTCTGCATCTGAAGCTACGAAACATTTAAATAGCACATCACTTCAGCTAGCTTATAAATTGGTGATAAAAGGGAGTCTTTGGACCCATTTCTCATGACCAAGAAATGTGAGCTACTATCATACCAGAAAGAAACAACAGAAGTCACCAGACCAACGGAACAAAAGCCCACAAACGTGATCATCATCTGCATTTAAACCAATATTTGGATTATTCAGTGTCCTCTCCAACACTGCATTACTATAAGATCAAATCAACTATTCATTTGTTGACATTATGATATAAATATATTAACATCATTCCGTGAAATATCTACTTAAATTTTTCCAAGGTTTCCTGACTTTATGACTTCTATCTTTATAATAAAAGAATCCAAACTGCTGTGGCAACATTAGATTGACACCGATGCTGAATACATTAAAGCTTTCCACTAGTCGTATTTCATATCCTTTAACTATGAAAACTATCCAAGTTGCTTATAAGATGGAGTACAGGTCATAGGGGTGTACAAAATGATCCAATAAGATCCAGTCTCAGGATCTGGACTTTGCACAAACACCCCTCAGTACAAAAACTCATAGGATTGTATAATTTATGACTTGTGGCTTTAATATCTATGCTGCTGATATGGTTCCATTTTGTTCCACTTGAACAGATTAGTGTGAAGATAAACTATGAGCTACAGCAACTGAAAGTTCACTAGGAATCAATGAGTGTTTATGCGTCACCTTCTGTATTTAGTCAATATCCACTGAGCAGAGTTACAAAGATGATCTGCTGCATCCTCTTGTTGGCCACAGTGTTTGACTTAAGCAGCCACAGAGACTGCATGTAAACTGCCAGGATATGATAAACTAGGTGAGCCATATAGGCAGACACAGATAACTCCTTAGCGACAGCATTAATTAACTAGGGTATCAAATAGATGTTTGAAGGAACAGCAAAGGCCTTCAGGAAGATGTATTTGATCCCTATGTAACACAGGTAAGCTGTGTTGACTGGGACTACTTGTGTTCCTTCCCCTGATGCCTTTTGACTAGAATCTACTCTGAAAGGCAGCAGCATCTGGCACTGAGTCAATGTTTTCTTCTGTCTGATAAAAGTTGTATCAGAATGAAAACCTCTGCTCTGCTCTGGCTGTTCATGAATTTTATATTACTGACCCAATGCAGTGTGCACCAAAGCAAAGCACTGTAGTTCAGAATATGAGAAGAACACAAAATCAAAAAACCTAATAAATACATAGAAAAAAAGATGCCTAAACAATTCCCTACGACCAACAACCCAACCACATTGTCTTTAGTCAGTCTTTAATCTCACATCCATGATTTCTAATGCAGAAAGTTAAACTCTAAACTCAGATCCATTAATCCTGAAGATGTCTCTGAATAAAATGTTTGTATTTGGCTGCTTGATAGTTAGGATCCCACATCCTTAATAAAAAGGAATAAAGAGTCCTTACACTAGATTGCATTCACTCCCTCATACATTCCTAAAAGAAACAGGATACCTATTGCTATTGGATAAAAACACTGTAGTTGCTATTCTTCCACAGTATAATAGGAGCCTGATCAATATATAGCATTTTTGCAGTAAAAAACTTGAAGAGAATATTCACTTGTTTAAAGATAATGGCTATCATTTTGTACAGACTAATGGCTTTCTCCTCTCCCTGCACCTCAGTTGTGTCATTGGATACCACCTTCCCAACATCCTCTTTGGACCTTACCAGCTCTGTCAGAAGAGCTCCATCCCCTACAGGAAAAGGATCTGCCCAGTGAGCTTCAGCCATAGGGGCCTCCAGCTATTCAAGATCCTGACTGGAAGACTAATGTGAAAGCTCAGTGTCAATTAAGAGCTCTGAAATGCAACATGATATCAAAATGTTTGCTCAGCATTCAAGGACCATCAATATATTTCAAAAGAAACTCAGTTCAAAAATGAATTACCCGCTATATTACTTGTATATAGGTGACATATGGTGCTGTGAAAAAGTGTTTGCCCCCTTACAGATTTCTTCTGTTTTAATTGTCAGCCTTAAATATTTCAAATGAGCTAACAATGTTTCATATAAAAGATAACCTGAGTTTAACCTGCCCTGTGTGGAAAAAGCTATACCACTACTTACTGATCATCCCACCCTTGGCACCAACAACTGCCATCAAGCGTTTCTCATAATTGGCAAATAATGTTTTATTTTACTGTTAATTAATTTTAGCCCATTCTATTTTCATAAAATTTTAATTCAGCCACATTTGGAGGGTATTCCAGTTGGAAGGACTTAAGGTCATACCAGAGCAACTCAATTAGAGTTAAGTCTGGGCTTTGACTTGGTCATCCCAAAACCTTGATTTTATGTTTCCTCCATTCGGAGGTGGACTTGTGCTTCAGATCTTTGCCCTACTGTAACTCCCAAGTATGCTATAGATAAAGGTCACATTCATAAGCAGAACTAAAGTGGTGAATTCTGCTTGATACCACTTCACACCAAATATAGCAGAGAGGAATTCCCAGCTATCGTTAAGGTCTCTTATTTTGGGACAATAAGGTTTCTTACTCAGCTACACCAATAATGGAGAAAGAAAGGGTGGGTCGATCCAAAGCTTCATAACAGCAATAAGGTACACAGCTCGCTCTATATTGAAATAAATTACTCACCTGAACCGACGTCAAGCTAAATGCAAATATAACTGGCACAGAGAAAAATCAACTAACGCCCAAGTCCAGCTGCCTGTTGCATTTAACCAGTCGCAAATTCCATAGAGACCCTAGTAGAAGCAGACGTGATTACACATGGTACTGTGCCAAGGGATGCTCCTCTAGGTCTGCTTCTGTGGACCAGCCAACACTGGATTCTCTATATATGAAAACAACTCCAAAGGCGTGTTACAATTTTATTTAAATATTCATGAACAACAATGTTGATCATATGTTTCAACATTGTCTATATCCACTTATCCTTCATTGACAAAAATAAACCAGATCTCCAGTCAGTTCTATACTAGTCACTACGTGCAATTCTGGAACCTACTGATAAAATCAGATTATTGCCCCTCCCACCACCACAAAAAAAAAAACATTAATGTCTATGTTTATTTCTCTTGACTGAAATGTAAAAAAATGTGCCAAAACATGATTTTGAAACCAAGGTATGTGCTGACCCCATGATTTTTTTGGACCATTACATCCCTATTGTTCAAAGTTCACATAGGGCCTGGTTGGTGTAGATAATTGTTTCCCATAATACATGAATAAATTATAATCTCTAAAAACTGCCCTGGGGTTGACACACTCTAAAAGGAAAATATGTTTGAGGATCTGAAACATTTAAGTGTGATAAAAAAACAAAAAAGAAAAACAGATGGAGGGAAGTAGGAGTGAATACTTCTTTACAGCACTGTTAATGGAGAATCATTTCTGGATCTGAAGCCAGACTGTTGGATCACAGAACAGACAACATGTACTCAGTGTCACCAGCAGCTAGTTTAAACATCCTGACAAATGCATTGCGAGTGCTGCTTGTTTGTTTTTCCAGTGTGAGTCACGCCCATGTGAATCACATTCAGGGTGCTACTGAGAACTGCTGGTTGATCAGCACCATGGACAGCGCCACCTGCAGCGAAGGAACTTTGTTCACTCAACCAGTGTCTGACTAATAAACTCACAGAGCTGTGACCAAACACCAACTTTTACCCTCAGCTCTTTTTCTTCTGAAGTCATATCCGGTCATGATTTTAGTGGTGTCATGATACAACAATCGGAGACAATCAAAACAAATACATCTTGCTAGGATGAAATATTACTGGAACACAAGACAAGACCCAGCCTGGCATCCTAAGAGATCCATACTGATTGATTGAGGGTATTTTTTCGTTAAAAATTATGTGGAGTAATTAAAATGTTGAAGCGATATTCTATAGTCTTAAACAGCAGGTGTATTTCTGTGACAGAAAGCCAAAAGAGGAGCAAAACCTGGTACCCATTCTTGTATAATTTATACTGAATAAGGCTGCAGACATAAAACAAAACCTAACTATAAAATAAAATGAATGCAGCTACTAAGTAAGCCTCTTCAGATCTTTGTGATTGTGGTCTGCTCAGTGATCTGCAGTGTGGACAGTAAGGATATGGCCATTCGGTGATCTTTTTGGCATATTTCCGGATAATATTATCCTCGCTGAAGATAAACAGGGAGCGGTTAACGGTGAGGCAGTTCTGTTTGACTGGAATGGGGTTGTAAATAGCCATGGTCCTGGCTCTCTGGGCCATGGTCTGTTTGTACATCCTCTGGCCCCCTGGAGGCCCCGGCTGCCGGTTGGCCCCTCTGGCCGGCCCCGGGGGGCCGCTGCCTCTGAAGCGGCTGGACGCCTCGTCTTCAAAACGAGCCATTCTGAGACTGCGACAATCTTGCTGGAGACACCGACACTGACAGAAAAGGAATGGAGATGAAGCATCACAGCACAGCCTGCTGTACCGTCCCACGGCAGGTCCTTACTGACAAAGAGTCAGTAAGAAGATCCACAGCAAAACAATAAGAGAGACTGGGTCCTCAGGGTCGCTCTGACAGCTCCTTATCTGCGCGGCTCCCCATGCCGCCAGCAACTCCGAGGTGAATTTGTTGCTCAAAGTTCAGCGGCTTCCCCTCCATGATGCATCATTTACATGGGTGTTGCTCCTCCGGCTGAAAGGCGACAGCCCAACAGAACCATCCATCCAGTGAACGCAACTTCAGAACAGTTTCATGGCTGAGAACTGGTTCCGTAACGAGTCAGTCTATGTTGGCCACAGTAAAAAGAACGCCCAGAAACAACCGCATTTCCTCCCCCCGGAGGCTCCTGTCCGCGCAGACTTAAAAGAGGAGTGCGTGTTCCTTGTAGCCACCGCTCCCCACGGAAGAGGAAAAAACACGCCTCCTTCAGATGATATTTCTTCCGCAGAGAAATCGCGGCTTGGGCGCTCGATTCCACGAAATCTAATTTAAGATGAATGTGGAGACTCTACTTTCCTCAGCGCTGCTCATCCATAAGCCCATGTGGCTGACAAAACGCCAGCCAGTGGCTCCTCCTGGACCGGCTCTGTTTCCATAGCAACAGGGAAGGGAGCGAGCCACACCGTAAGAAAACCTACCCCATCACTTGTCAAAATAAGAGCACGTTTTGATCCCTTCTTATTTATCTGTTTATAGTTGAGTTTAAAATAAAAGCGGCTCGAAAATCATTACACGTTTTCCTGCGCCGTTCCAGTTTTAAATTTCAACAACAAATGGACAATTGGGTAAATAACATTATAAAAAGTCCTGCAGACAAGACAGAAGAGCCGGCTTACGGGGAAATAAAGGCCAAACAACAAAACGGTCAAAGATTTGATGTGGATGCTAAGGGTTTATGGCCCAGAGGGTTCTGTTTTAGCACACATCTGGTTCTGGTGTATAAACTCCCTCTTGGTCAGATTATGAACACATTTTAAAAACACCATACCACATATAGGCACACTTTTTCTTTAAGACACTGAATTATATATATGAGCAAACCAAATGGATTATTTGACATTACGAGATGGTTATGTAATACTTACCTTGGATATAAATGTATGAATTATAGAAATTGTACTCTGGACAAGAAGAAAACCCATAAAATATACAATAAACAGCAGATTTCCCATTTAGATTCAGTCAGTTCTGAGAAACGTAGGTGTGTTCATCTCAACTGAAAGATTTCTAAACTAGTAAGGTTAGTTTCAAAACATGAATTATAGATGATCAACCAAAGTTTTATGGGCTTCTTAGCTGTCTCAACAAAATGGCCCCTGGTCATCTCCAGATGGTGAAATCTCTGAAGTAGGACTCCTAACTAGAACCATTAGTAGGACATGTATATCCTGTATTAATGTCTTGCCACTGGCTGCTAGGTATGTGCTCACAGCCAAACTACCCTGAGAATGTTCCTGTCTGATCACAGAAGCCAAGCAGGGTCAGACCTGGCTCGTACCTGGATGGGACCTTGGGATATAGAGGATGCAGAAAGCTTACAACCTTCAGCTGTGGAATAACGTTCCTGAGAGCAGCTGAATGTTTAGAAGTTTTTCTAAAAGCAGACTAAAAACCCATCTAAAACCCATCTATTCCATCTTGCTTTTAGATGGAGTTTATTGGCTTTTTACTTTCTCTCATAATTTATTATTTTCAATTTTGACAACTTTTACATTATCTATTTTTATTATATTGCAATAAAAAATGATAATCATAGCAGGTACTGTGATGTGTTTTGATAACACTGGTCCTTGCTTTTATTGTTTAAGTTGCTTTTCCACAGTTTCTCATCCTCTGTAACTGACTGATCTTTTGACTTTTAATAATTTTTTTATTATCTAATTCCATGTTTTATCTGCCTGTTTACTTAATGTGATCATGTTTAATGTGTGTTTCTCGGCACCAGCCCGGGCTATCCAGCCCGGGTTTAGTTGTTGCGGCGGTCTGCCTGTCTCCACCCCCGGAGGGGAGGGGACCACCTCCTGGGTCCGGGGGCTGGTTGTCCCTATGGGGTACCGGCACCTGGACCTGGGAGTATAGAGTATGTATGGGGAGTGTGAGTGAGGGTGGGAATGCGTGACTGTGACTGTGTGTGCCTGTTTTTTGTGTCAGGTTGAGTCTTGGGCTGCTCCCTTTCCTGGATCAGTTTAGGCCCCCCATCAAATGTGGGGCCTACTTCCTCCCTGCCACACTACCTGCCAGTGGTTGGGGTCTCTGCCTGCTGGTGTACTTGTGTTTTCGTGTGTGCTGGCTCACTCCCAGTGGCTGCTTGCTGGGGCCTGAACCTCTGGGCTCTGTTGGGTCTCTGCTTGGGGAGTGATATGTCCCTGGGTCTCGGGTCTCTGGGTCCATGGCTGGATCTGCTCAGGCGTAGGCGGCTGCCGACGGGTTCTGTGGGCTCATCGCTGCAGCTCCCTGGGGCTTCTGCACTGTGGCTGCTGGGTGGTTCCCCTGGGACTCTCCCCTGCTCTTCTCTGGGGGGGGGAGGCGGTAGTCCCTGCAGTGGTTTTCCTGGGTTTCCTGTGCTCTGGGTGCCTTTGGATGTCTGTGGCTCGGATCTCCTCCGTATCTGTCTCAGGTCCAGGGGGCAGGTCTGTGGCTCCTCACGCTCACTATTGCATATTTTTAATGGAGAAACCTTGTATACACACGGCGCTCACACTCAGACCCACAGGTGTTTAGATTCAGGTGGTAACAGATACACAAATGTTCCATATTGAGCCGCATTTACCACGAAATACATCTTGCATTCATAAGCACCGTGCACTTTTTAGTAAAAAAAAGCTGTTAATATGAACGTTTCTGCAGGTGTAGAAGCAAGCAGGGTGTTATCTTGTATTAACTTTATCCTTCTTTCTTTGCTCCATTCTTTTCTCCGTCTCTCTTTTCCTTTTTGTCCCACCTCTCTCTCTTTCGTGCTTCTTATCATCTTCCTGTTCATTTCTGTCTCCGTGTCCGTAACAATTAAAATAATCCCAAAGCAGTTTCTAATAAAGTTTATTTTATAAATATCAAGCAGAGCTTTAAAGCGTTAGCTGAAATGCTCCACTTGTCAAGTAAATCTGTTGGGCTTTTTCTTGACACTCAGACAACAATTCTGATTGCTACTCTACCAGACAGGACAAGGTAAAAAAAAAAAATAAATAAAAAAAATAAAAAGTGTGTTTCTCTGGTGATTTATTCAAAATCAGAATTAGCTTTTTTCACCAAGTTTGTGCATATAATAAATACATTTTAAATATAAATATGTATAAAACTAAGTAGGAATAAAACATTTTTTCTGATATCATATGATTTCAAACCTATGGAAAGAACTTTGTGTCACACTTGACTGTTTAAAACATGCTCTAAACATAGAGACAACAATAGCTGAATTATCTTTCAGTATGTAATTAATCTGTGCAGAGACCTGCCAAAGGAACCATTCCTCTTATCCTATTGTGTTGATTCAGGGCAACGTCTAAAGCATGCAGGACACTGGGTTGGAGACTACAGTCATATTCAGTTAATAAGAATTTGTTTTCTGATGTTGCTCGTAAGACAGATTAAAAGTCAGTCAGTCATTTTCTACCGTTTATTCCATAATGGGTCATGGGGAAGCTGCTGCCTCTCTCCAGCAGTCTATGGGCGGGAGACGGGGTACACCCTGGACAGGTCGCCAGTTCATCGCAGGGCAACAGAGAAACAACCGTGCACACACTCATTCACACACTTGAGGGGAATTTAGAGAGACCAATTAAACTAACAGGCATGTCTTTGGACTGTGGGAGGAAGCTGGAGTACCTGGTGAGAACCCACGCATGCACAGGGAGAACATGCAAACTCCATGAAGAAAGACCCCCAGCCAGGAGTTGAACCCAGGACCTTCTTACTGCAACGCAACAGTGCTACCAACTGCAGCACTGTGCAGCTCCAGATTAAAAGTATCTTTTCAAATTAACAACCTTTAATAAGATATTAAACATAATTTCATTAAGCCCACATTTCTGCATTTAAAATGTTTATTTGTCTGATGAAATATTCTAAACTAAAATAAATGAACTTGTCAATAATATTGCTATAATAATTTATTGAATATGACTGCACTGTTACCTTGTCAGACCTGTTTTAAAGCCCATAGACATTGCTCCCTGACTCTGAAACAACCTTCCCTTATCTTTCTTATTTCTTCAGAAAGCAACAGTAAACTTCTTTATATTCAGACAATTCAGTTATAAAGGACATACCAACTGTATGTCCTTTTTAATTTTTATTTTATTGTTTTTGGTCCCCTACTGTATTGTTTGCATTGTAAGGTGAATCACTTTCTGATTTTTATCTGTGAAAGGTGATACCGTTCACTTACAACCTGAGAAAACTGGTATTCTGACTCATTGTGTTAAAAGTTGAAGCTGCAAATGTTAATCTTAGTTTGAATCTAATAAATCTAATTCTAAAATAGCCAAACTCTAACACTCAGTAGTTTACTTTAACCTCCCCAACAACCATATACCTTTCCAAACCCTTTGTGAAGTGCCTTGAGACAAAACGTTGTGAATTGGTGCAATATAAGTAAAACTGAATTGAATCCGTTTGCTTATCGCTATGGAGTTGGAGTTGAAGATGCCATCAACAAAGCTAGCTGCACTGTGAGGATAATATTCTTTGATTTCTCCAGTTCATTTAACACAATTTAACCAGGTTTACTCAGGTGGAGGCCTCAGCAATCTCCTGGATCAAAGACTACCTGACAAACAGACCACAGTTTGTGAGTCTGAAGCGTTGTGTGTCTAACCAGGTAGTCAGCAGCACAGGAACACCACAGGGGACTGAACTCTCACCATTCCTCTTCACTCTGTACACCTCAGACTTCCAGTACCAGACAGACTCCTGTCATCTGCAGAAATACTCAGATGATTCTGCAGTTGTGGGGTGGATCAGAGATGGACAAGAAGCTAAGAGTACAGGGAGCTGGTGGACCGCTTTGTGGCATGTTGTGGAAACCATCATCTCATCTTGAATGTGTCTAAAACAAAGGAGATAATTGTAGATTTTAAGAGAAACAGGAATAGGTCAAACACTATTTCCATCATGGGAGAAGAAGTGGAGGTGGCGGAGGAGTATAAATACCTCGGTGTTCACCTGGACGACAGACTGGACTGGAGATGCAACTGTGAAGCCGTCTACAAGAAGGACAGAGCAGACTGTACTTCTTGACGAAGCTTACGACCTTTGTTGTTTGCAACAAGATGCTGCACATCTTTAAATCTGTTGTGCAGAGTGTGATCTCTTCTGCCATTATATAATGGGGTAGCAGCATCAGAGCCAGGGACTTAAAAAAGCTAAACAAAGCTGGCTCTGTCCTTGGGACTCCTCTAGAACCTCTGGAGATCATTGTGCAAAGAAGGGTTCTTCATAAAATGAAGAATATTATGGAGAACCCTAAGCATATTCTTCATGAGATTGTTCTACAACAACAGAGTGTCTTCAGTCAGAGACTTCTTCATATCTGCTGTAAGACAGACGCTGCAGGAGATCCTTCCAGCCCACAGCCATCAGCATCTACAATGTTCTTTGAAGAAACCTTCATAATATGAACTACAACAGGATTTAATTCATAAAGTATTTTTGAATTGAATATGTTTTTAAAGGCTTCCAAGACCATTTTCAAGTGATTTATGCTTCCTTTGTTTTCCCTCTAGCACTGACAGAGATGTAATGTAAACCCAGACCATTTAAACACTAGCATTTTTGACACATGGGTTTTGCCATAAAGTTAATTTCCTTGTGCTATTTAGTATTAGGTGTATTTCTTTAGTTCATTCTTTGCTTTTCTTGTGATCCTTTTCACATTTAGATTGTTTCCTGATATTTCTGCTTTCTATGATTTCTTGTTTAGCTCTATTCAAATTTATTTGTCCTTTCTCCCCTTCTCTGCTTTTTTCTTCTGTCTCAGCTGCTCCACTTTTGGTCTGATTGCTCTGCCTTCGCTCTGCCTCAGCTGCATTTCATTCTCTCTAATTAGCTCTTCTGGTTTTCCAGTCATTTCTCTACTCTGTCGGTATATGTACTTCTCTTTGTTTCTTACTAGTTCTTTCCTTTTTTACTGTCTGGTCCTAAGTTGTCTATGGAAAGTTCTCATCCTCACTTTAAGTTTGCTCTGCAGTTAAGCCTTTCCCACCTCACCCTGACACTTCTAAGTAAAAAAAAGTTTTCTTCAGTTGAGACATTTTGGAACGATACATTATTAAGCTTACTACTTAACATGTATTACACAACGGTGGATTTTTTTAAAAGGTAGATCATTTCAACTTTGCAAAGGGAGCAATTAAAATGTATGACAGGCCATTCTTATAGAGATGTAAAACACATTAAACAGAAGTTAAATGCACTCATTTTAAAATAGAACTGCAAACTGAAATCAACAATATGCTGGATGGTCAAAGCCAATTCTGCACCTTTTATTTATGTCAGTCAGTCATTTTCTACCGCTTATTTCATAGTGGGTCGCGGGGGAGCTGGTGCCTATCTCCTGCAGTCTATGGGCGGGGTGCGGAGTACATCCTGGACAAATTGCCGGTCCATCGCAGGGCAACACACAAACAACCATGCACACACTCATTCACACACCTAAGGGCAATTTAGAGTGTACAATCAACCTAACAGGCATGTCTTTGGACTGTGGGAGGAAGCCGGAGTACCCGGTGAGAACCCACGCATGCAAGGGGGAGAACATGCAAACTCCATGCAGAAAGACCCTGGGCCGGGATTCGAACCCAGGACCTTCTTGCTGCAAGGCAACAGTGCTACCAACAGCTTTTATTTATGTTTAATTACTAAATAATACATGTACCAACACCACATGTAACTACTTTTGTTGCAGCAACAGCATGGATACTCCATAAAAATTCTTCATTTCAGTGAATGGGATGTGGTTCATGGGTGGACTCCATCCATACCTGCACGTTGCAGCCAACAGAGGAAGTCCTTCAACCTAAAATTTTGCAGTTTTTATACCTGCTTTGTTCTCCATTGTGGTTTTTGCCCTAAAATGATTTGGAGTCCCACAAGAATCTCAGTACAAACAGTTCTCCCGCAGTGAGTCTCTGTTCAGGACAGCTATTGGGTAGTTGGGAACCTCTTAGATGCACCAGTTTTTATGAGTTCTAACAATAATGTTTCTTTCATTTGTATCTTAATAATCTAAACTTGAAAGAGAAAAGTACTGACAAGGGAGACTCAACATTCTTTTTAAAGGAAAAGCCTCTAAATGTTCAGGAATTTAATTAGTTTTTAGTGAACCACAAACCACTGAAAATATCTTTAAGAAGTCAAACTTACTGACCATCTCAGTCTTCCTAAGACCTCTTGGGATATGTCTCCATTTGGAACCACTGTATCTTCTCCTTTCTGAAATGTCCTACTGACTGTGCAATTTTTGGACAACCTACATTGGGACAGTTAAGGCTGTGGTGGCTGAATCTACCAACATTTCTGTGCAAAATACAGAAGACACATGAAAGAAGATGCAAGTTATCAGATGTCCATCGATGATGAGTTTAGGTTCCCAACATCAGATAATGTTGGACAACATTTACCAAACCTGATGTAAAAAAACAATGATGTAAAAAAACAATTTCTGGTGAAGAATCATTTTACCCCTCCTTGAACTGTCACCGTAACGTGGTGGAGGGGTTTGAGCGCTCGAATGATCCTAGAGCTATGTTGTCTGGGGCTTAAATGCCCCTGGTAGGGTCTCCCATGGCAAACAGGCTCTAGGTGACGGGTCAGACAAAGAGTGGTTCTAGACACCCTCATATGGACCATTACATCGAGGCACGTGACGTTCCCCGGTACGGCGGAGCCCGGGGTCCCACCCTGGAGACAGGCCTGGGGTCGGGACTCGTAGGAGAGCGCCTGGTGGCTGGGTTGCTCCTCGCGAGACCCGGCCGGGCCAACCCGAATGAGAGATGAGAGGCCATCTCCCAGTCGGCCCACCACCTGCAGGGGGAACCTTGAGGGACCGGTGCAAAGAGGATTGGGCAGGAGACGAAGGTGGAGACCTCGGCGGCCCGATCCCCGGATGCTTAGGCTGGCTCTAAGGACGTGGAATGTCACCTCGCTGGGGGGGAAGGAGCCTGAGCTTGTGCGGGAGGTCGACATATATCAACTAGAAAAAGTCAGGCTCACCTCCACGCATAGTGTGGGCTCTGGAGCCCATCTCCTCGAGAGGGGCTGGACACTCTTCTACTCTGGAGTGGCCCACAGGGGAGAGGCGGCGGGTTGGGGTGGGTTTGCTTGTTGCCCCCCAACTCAGCCGTTTTGTGTCGGGGTTTACCTCAGTGGATGAGAGGGTCGCATCCCTGCGCCTTCAGGTTGGGGACAGGTCTCTGACTGTCGTTTTGCCCTACGGGCCGAGCGGCAGTGCGGAGTACCTGGCCTTCTTGGCTTCCCTGTCAGGGGTGCTGGATAGTGCCCCTCCTGGGAAATCCATTATTCTGCTGGGGGACTTCAACGCCCACGTGGGAAACGACAGTGACACCTGGAGAGGCGTGATCGGGAGGAATGGCCTCCCCGATCTGAATCCGAGTGGTGTTTCGTTATTGAACTTCTGTGCTAGTCGCGGATTGTCCATAATGAACACCATGTTCAAGCATAAGTGCACTTGGCACCAGGACACCCTAGGCAGGAGGTCGATGATAGACTTTGTTGTTGTGTCGTCAGACCTTCGCCCGCATGTTTGGGACACTCGGGTGAAGAGAGGGGCTGAGCTGTCCACTGGTCATCACCTGGTGGTGAGTTGCATCCGCTGAAAGAAGAGAAAGCTGGACAGACTTGGCAGGCCCATTCGCATAGTGAGGGTCTGCTGGGAACGTCTGGCAGAGCCCTTGGCCAGGGATGTATTCAACTCCCACCTCCGGGAGAGCTTTGACCAGATTCCGGGGGATGTTGGAGACATAGAGTCCGAGTGAACCATGTTCTCCACATCTATTGTCGATGCTGCTGCCCGTAGCTGCGGCCATAAGGTCTGCGGTGCCTGTTGCGGCGGCAATCCCTGAACCCGGTGGTGGACACCGCCAGTAAGGGACGCTGTCAAGCTGAAGAAGGAGTCCTATCGGCTGTGGTTAGCTTGTGGGACTCCGGAGGTGGCTGACGGGTACCATGAAGCCAAGCGTGCCACGGCCCGGGCTGTGGCAGAGGCAAAAACTCGGGTCTGGGAGGAGTTCGGTGAGTCCATGGAGAAGGACTACCGGTTGGCCTCGAGGCGATTCTGGCAAACCGTCCGGCACCTCAGGAGGGGGAAGCAGTGCTCCGCCAACACTGTTTACAGTGGGGGTGGGAGGCTGCTGACCTCGACTGGGGACATTATCAGGCGGTGGAGGGAGTACTTCAAGGATTTCCTCAATCCTGCCATCACTCATTCCCTGGTGGAAACAGAGGCTGGGGACTCTGGGTTAGACTCTTTCATCACCCAGGTTGAAGTCACCGAGGTGGTTAAAAAGCTCCGTGGTGGCAGGGCTTCGGGGGTGGATGAGATCCGCCCTGAGTATCTCAAGACTCTGGATGTTGTGGGGCTGTCATGGTTGACACGCCTCTTCAACATTGTGTGGCGGTCGGGGACAGTGCCTCTGGACTGGCAGACTGGGGTGGTGGTCCCCATTCATAAGAAGGGTGACTGAAGGGTGTGTTCCAACTACAGGGGGATCACACTCCTCAGCCTCCCTGGTAAGGCCTAAGCCTAGGCCTAAAGTATTGGAGAGGAGAGTCCGGCCGATAGCAGAACCTCGGTTTCAGGAGGAGCAGTGTGGTTTTCGTCACGGCCATGGAACACTGGACCAGCTCTATACCCTCTACAGGGTACTTAAGGGTTCATGGGAGTGTGCCCAACCGGTCCACAAGTGTTTTGTGGACCTGGGAAAGGCATACGGACTGTGTCCATCGTGGTGCCCTGAGGGGGGTGCTCCAGGAGTATGGAATCGGGGGCCCTTTATTAGGGACCATCCGGTCTCTGTACAAGAGGAGCAGGAGTTTGGTCCACATTGCCAGCACTAAGTTGGACCTGTTCCTGGTTCATGTTGGACCCCGGCAGGGCCGCCCTTTGTCACTGGTCTTGTTCATAACTTTTATGGACAGGATTTCTAGGCACAGCCAAGGGCAGGAGGGGGTCTGGTTTGGGGACCAGTGGATTTCGTCTCTTTTTGCAGATGACGTGGTCATGTAGCCAAGACCTACAGCATGCGCTGGGGCTGTTCGCAGCCGAGTGTGAAGCGGCTGGGATGAAGATCAGCTCCTCCAAGTCTGAGGCCATGGTTCTCGACAGGAAAAAGGTGGCTTGTCCTCTTCAGGTTGGAGGGGAGTTCCTGCCTCAAGTGGAGGAGTTCAAGTATCTCAGGGTCTTGTTCACGAATGAGGGAAGAATGGAGCGGGAGATTGACAGACGGATCGGTGCGGCTGCCGCAGTAATGGGGGCGCTGTGCCGGTCCGTTGTGGTGAAGAGAGAGCTGAGCTGAAAAGCGAAGCTCTCGATTTACCAGCTGGTCTACGTTCCGACCCTCACCTATGGCCATGAACTTTGGGTCATGACCGAAAGAACGAGATCCCAGATATAAGCGGCTGAAATTAGCTTCTTCCGTAGGGTTACGGGCACTCCCTTAGAGATAGGGTGAGGACCTCGGCCTCCGGGAGGGGCTCGGAGTAGAGCCGCTGCTCCTCCACATTGAGAGGAGCCAGTTGAGGTGGCTCGGGCATCTATACCGGATGCCTCCTGGACGCCTTCCTCGGGAGGTGTTCCAGACACGTCCCACCGGGAGGAGGCCCAGGGAACGGCCCAGGACACGCTGGAGGGACTATGTCTCTCGCCTGGCCTGGGAACGCCTTGGGCTCCCCCTGGAGGAGCTGGAGGTGGTGTCTGGGTAGAGGGACATCTGGGTGTCTCTGCCGAGTCTGCTGCCCCCGCGACCCGGTCCCGGATAAAGCGGAAGACGACGAGTACGAGAATCATTTTAAAGAGGCATGTTAAACAAAAAACCAAAATACTCCTGCGTTTGTGTGAATACGCTTGTTTTATTTTCCAGTGAAAACGAATGAGACAGTTGGGTGCTTACACCTGTTTTCTTATAGTGGTGGTAAAGGCTTAGTACCCTCTATCCTGCAAGGTTCTGATGAGTCCTTGCCTCAACACAAGACAAGGCAAATTTCTTTGTATACCACCATACATAATTCAAAGTGCCTGCAGGAAGAACATGGAGATAAAAGTAGACAAAACACAAAGAAATGGCAAATGAAGAATCACATAAAGGTATGTTTATATCTCAACATTTAGTTACATAAAAGGCTTAGACATGATAGAAATGAGAATATTTGACCTTTCAGAATAAGCTGCAGTACACAGTAATGTTTTCAGTCCTAATTCAAAGAAAGCCAACAGTTTCTGCATCCCAGGTTTTCAGGGAGTTCCAGAGTGGAGTAGCTTAGAAACTAGATGAAGTTCTCATCCTCCGAAACCCAGAGAGAATGGGTCTTTGATGACATATGTGGCTCACACCTGACCAGTAACACCAAATTGTATTTAGGCCAAAGACCATTCAGTGCCATCTAGATTATCAACAAGCTTTAAAAGTCTATCCTTTTACAAAGAGGAAGCCAGAGTAGTGATTTAAAGACTGGTGAAAAGTGAGGACATTTTCTGCGTCGAGTTAGAGGAAATTCTGACCCATCCACTCATGGATAATTTGGACATACCGACTCAGTGACTGTAATGGACTATGAGCACATGTTGACACAGACACATGAAGTTGTCTGTCATCAGCATAGATTTGTTTGCTCTGATTTATAATTACCAAATGACACAAAGTAATTCCTGTCTGTTAAATGAGATTCTGATGCATCATTATTGACAGGTATGTCATTCAGAACCTCTAGCAGTGTAGTCTAGCTTTTGAAGTGTAAATTCTGATTCAAAAGAATTAGAGAATGTTTTTCTGATCAAAAAGGAGTACATTCATTTTGTTTGGTTATAAACTTCCTTTTCAATTACCCTGGTCAAAAATGTTAGGTTAGATATGATGCCATAATAAGTATTATTATTAAAGCTTCCTTTTAAAAAAAAGGTCGATCGCTGCAGTTTTCAGGCCCTGCTTAAAATGGCCTGATTTAAGGGAAGCATTTACCATTTTCAGTATTTCAAATACATAACCGCTAAGAACATATTTTAGAAAACTCATGGAAATTATGCTGTTAACAGTTTCATTTGCAGATGCATAATAATTCATGGCATTAAAATAATCTAAAATGCCCAAATGCTTTGGAAGGCTCAGGAGACATATTTTACCATTGGTAGATTTACCTGCTGCTCAATGCCAAATCACTGAAGGAATTAGTCAGCCTGTCAACAATAGTACATAAGGTGCAAGCATCATTATTGTTTTTATTGATGATGTCAGAGAAATATAACTCTCTTTTAAACTCCAGATTATGGTCATGAAGATGCTTAAAATGAACCTGTAGTTAATCTGAATTCAGGTGGAGAAAAGCTAATCTATGCTTTGAGCTCTGACTTCTGTTGCATTTCTCTAACATGATTTTTTTCCCTTTGTTGTTTCAGATGGAACATCATCAACCACGATCACAACAGGAATGTTCAGAGCCTTTGGAATGACCAGATTCAGAATGTTCAAGAGCTCTTTTTCTCTTCTATCATTTTTGAATATTAAAATCTCCCTCTTTAAGAATGCAGTCATAATCAAAATAAGTTACAGACAACAATTTGGAAAGGTCAACAGAAACTCCATGACAGAACGACCTTGGTTGAACAGCAACGAGTTAAAATTTCCCTGTTATTTTCTTGCATGTTGACGACTCGTTGAATATCAATGGGAACTTCTTCATTTAAATCAAGTGTGCTGAAGCAGACGCAAACATGTTAAGACAGCAGGCATCAAAGACCAGTTTTGATAACCCTCGCTCAGAGGCTTTCAGTGTGTGGAAGATGATACACTTCCATCGTTTTGATTTAACATCAATGTCTCCAGACACAACATGTGGTGTTGTATGAAAAATGTTAAAAAGTGTGTTTAATTAGATGCAGCACAAAGAACAATGAAATAGGTCACATGATCCAAAGTAAGACCTCATTAAAAAGATAAAACTTTGTGAACAGCACAGAACTTTAGTGCAACCTAAATAAAACTTCAGTATTGTCAGAGCACAAAATAAGTTAAATCTTGTGGTTTTCGCAGAAATTAACTTGCTCTGTGTAAACTAGGAACAGAGATTAATCCTAAAACCATGTTATGCGTTTTACCAAGCCAAACCAAGGTTGGTACATCATTTTGTACTTCTGACTGGTACAGATTGTGTTGATTTGGACAGAATGAATCAGCTTCTATCTGCCTGCAGTTGAGTGGTGACACTTCAGAGAACCACACAGGCAGCTGAAGTACTTGCTTTTCACCCTCCAGTAGTTGTCACCATAGTCAATCCTAGTAACAAAGAAAAGAACATGATTATTACCCTCATAGAATAGCAGAAAGAGCTATAGTAAGGCTTTGGTACCAACTCACCCTATCTGCTCTCCAGCTTTGATGGGTCTACTTGAGAAGAAGGCTATTCTTGGGAAGCGCTGATCTTGGTGTATGGTGAACACCCTCACAGCTATCAGGTTGGGCTCACAAAGATGGTTGATGAAGCGGCCGATGTTGCCAAAGAGCCTCGCATCGATGCAGTAGGGCTCCCCTACCTAAATAAGACGGTGACCCAACAGAATCACAGTCACATACAGGACTTTCCTTGTGCCTAAACAACACATTAAACAGGTTATGGACTTTAGCCACTGTAGCACCTT
Organism: Crenichthys baileyi; assembly: GCA_036173005.1. NCBI lineage: Eukaryota > Metazoa > Chordata > Actinopteri > Cyprinodontiformes > Goodeidae > Crenichthys > Crenichthys baileyi. Next base: position 26,117 of record JAHHUM010000321.1, read on the forward strand.
GATTCTTTTCTGTTACGGCCTCCTTGTTGGAGCTTTGCTGCTGAGTTTTTGGACTATTGTCATGTTGAAATGATTTGGGCCCCACTTCAGCTGTTGGAGAGACGTGCCCCTTGTCCACTGGCTCGATTTGGTCCTGCTTTATTCCATTACTGTTTTTTTTTTCGTACTGGTACCTAGTTTTTTGGTCCTTGTTCCTGAGCAGGTCTGACCAGGGCTGAGTCGGGACTACATGGGACGTGAACAGACTGCTGTTCAATGATTGGCCGTGGGACCAGGATAAATGAGAAGGTTTTCTAAGAGGTGTGTGCAGGGAAAGGTTAATAAAACTCTAGAGCGACTACAACAATATTAGGGACCACAATGGCTGGAGCGGGTCAAACCCAAATATAATTTTACTATTTACAGATCATAAACCTGCCTGAAGATTTAAAGAAAAGACAAAGGATACATCAGCTTTCTGAATTACACGCAGGTAGGGGGCGCTGTATTTAATAACATCCTAAATCTGCTGATCACACATAAAATCAACATTCCCCCATAACACATAAAACAATACCACAATGAAACCGAGTGTTTGGTTCGGAAATTTATTGACGGTCCTTAAGCGAACCAGCGTCTGCAGGAGGAGGAAGCAGGCAGAGAGCAGCTGCCCGTAATCAGACAGCCTGCATCGGAGCAGATGGGAGGAAGTCTACGCTGAATCAGCGGAGCAGGAATATCCAACCTAAAACTAACTTCACCGCGCTCAAAAGTCCTTGTGCTTTAACGTCCTTGTCCTCGTTATCACCATGGCTGAGACAAAAACTTCCTCATAAAGCACAAATTTGTAACTTCTTCTGTCAACCTTTGGAGCTTCACCATCCAGGCAGCAGCATCTCTCCTCTCTGCTTCTCCTGCCACACCCCCCTCACATCAGAACCCCTGAACCTTATTTTATGTTCTGGCTGGGCTGTGGTCCAAATAATTATCCAAGTGGATCATTTTATACATGAACAAACATATACAAGACATTCTTGCATATCCAGTACCATAATAGAAACATTATTAGTATTTAGTTTATCTTTTTATTATCTATTTTTTTATGGTTTCACACAGATTACTTTAATGTGATACTGTCACACAGTAACGTTAATAGTAGCAGAGCGCACTACACTGACGGCTGAAGGTGGGGCTTCAGTCTCCATAGTTCCAACCATCAGTGGGTCAATGGAAACACAACTGGTACCGTGCTGAGAAGAGAGAAACTAAGTGAAGTGGAGCCGCGCCGCCTAAAATGAGCCAGTGGAAAAGGAACGAAGGTCTCAAATTTGACTATGATTACTTTGGTATTCATAGGAGTTAATTGCTAACTGCAAGATACCCAGGTTAGACTGCAAGCTCCAATCATGACAGTTTTTATGGAGAATTATTATGCAGAGTGGTTTTCTCTAAGCAAAGAACCGCAAATGTTGGACACACACTGACAGTGGTGAGCCACATAGTAGCCACAGCTACTGCTTCTCTGGGATCACTGCTGGTCTAATTCCTCTTTTGTATTAATATAAAATGTCCAATCCTTTAATGAGGTGATCACACCTGATGATGATAGATTAATCAATGCATCTGGATAAAAGCACCTGTGTGATACATCAACGTTTCTTTTAGGAGCAACATATAATGAGTGCAGTGTGTCATCTAAGGTTCTTAGTACATTAAAAGTTACACTTAACTCACTTTCTCAGTTAGTAAGAAACACGTGACTCCTTCGTAATGTTCTGAATCATAACACCTCAGATTAGAACAAGGGTGTGCTTTCTTTTTACCCTGATCAGATACAAGGTAAGGAACCTTGTTCAACAAGAAAAACTCAGTTTTAACATCCTATGGATACTTATGCTGTAGGCAAATGAAGTATGGAAACAGGACATGCAGCCTCAGTTACTGCTCAATCATTTTCATCAACCTTTATTCTAAAACAGAAACTCCCTATTAATAATTATTAAAGCTAAAGACGGCTCAGTCTGACAGTGAGTGGACGAAGACAGTTCCAGCGACTGGTCAGCACTGTTAATGATGAACAGGTAAGCGAGGACGAGAGCAGACATGGAACAACAGCACAGGATCACCTCTACTTCATCATCCTACAGTGTCAGGATTTACTAAAAACATGCAAAGATGTAAATCACCTTGTTGTCCAGAGTGAAGAGGAAAGAGTCGTTCTCTCGTTTGTCAGCCTCAGCATTACTGATGATCTCTCCTACGTACCTGTTAAAGTACCCAGAACAAGAGCTTACCATGCTATAGCTCTACAGCATTATAAGCAGTACAACAATGGATTTAATTATTTCTCTTCCGTCAGCATATCCTCACTCGCAAATAAATGTTCCTTGAGATATTTCTTGCAAGGCCCTCACTCCCCAGCCCATCTTCTCTGTCTTGTAGAGCTGCAGACGGACCCTGTAACAAACAACACAAACATATCTAATCTCATTGTGCTGGAAGGGAAGGAGATCTCTTCAACAAATGGAAGATTCAAAAGTTGCTTTAATTTTATCTGACAACCATGCCTCTATACAGTTTTCATGCTGTAAAACTTTGAGAAACCAACCAGCCACCTGTGCATCACATCAAAATCTACTGTGCTTTAGAAGCATGTTGGTAAGATGACATTTACATCAGGTTAGATTAACCATGGTAACTTGACTTCAGACTGCATCGATTAATCAATGTAGACAATGCTATTGTTAAGATGAAAATGTTATTATATATAAATATAATATAGAATTATATTAGGATTGACGTGTCATTTAGAACCTGGTAAACTTGTTTCTTTTAACTGCAATGCACAGGAAGTGATGGGGAACTTCCAGCACTGCTGCCAGCCAGTTAACTGCAGAACATGCAAAGCAGAGCTCTCTTCCATGCTAATTTCCACCAACATGAAGCAGGTCAATGGACCTCAGCCAAGGGTTGTATTTTCAGAAGCATTGATGTGTTCAAACAGAACTAATCGAAAACAATTACTGGAGACGGAATCATAGAGCGATGGACAGCGGACAGACACAGGTAGTGTAGGTTGTTAAGTGAAAAGTAATAGAGGCAGGTTTTTGATGTGAATCACATACTGCAACAACTTGCAGACACTAAAAATATAGATAATTTATTCACACAGTCGGACATTAGATCAGACTGAACTTTTTCTATTTTAGGTCAGTTAGGATACCAAAATTATTTATATTTATTAAATGACAGAACAATGAGAGAGAATTGTATTACTTCACATTTAGAGCTTTTCATGTCTTTAAACAATGTGGCAAGGTACCGATGATGTCATGGCTCTTTACGCCTCTGACAGGTTAGTTCATCTGAGTTAAATGGAGGCACGCTGTAGATGTAATTCAAGGCAAAACCTCAAACCCTTTTCCCACATATACACTTGTGTTGTATGGAAAGAAAATCTGCCAAAACATTAGGAAGAGAATAGTGGAACATCCTTGGAGATGTTTTCCAAGTGTCTGAAGGTACTTTTGTCTAAATGAAAAGTGAATGTTTCACCCTATTTTACTGTTACATTTACAAAAACTCCCCATAAATAACTGCAATAGAGAAGAGCGCTTTTTGTGCTGCCATATTCACTTTGCCACCCCTTCGTATATGGAGGGTGAAAAGTGCAAAAACTAAATGAAACAACTAATTTATTAATTATTTAAATATGCCATGAATTACATGCATTTTTAAAATAGACAAATAACTTATTAAATTTTTGAAGCACCAAGGTGGAAACAAACTACACTCAGCTGTTAGAGAATCTGGGTCCAGCCCACCTGAGTCCATTCTGAATCACACGGTTCCTACAGGTCCTCCAGCAGGAGCAGGCATGATTACACTCAAACAGCACTGGAGGCTCCCACTGACAGAAGTCCAATGGAAGCCGACCCTCCTGCAGAAACACGCAAGAAATGAATGAATGTTGACTGAAAGAAAGGTGATTTAACCTGTGAATATCAGAGATGCTATAAAAAGATCCGTCACATAAATGACCACAGATGCTCAGAGTGCTCTATACATGATCAATGATCACATTTAACAAGTCAGCCAGAACCTTAGATTCAAAGTCAATTCAAACTGAATTCAGTTCATTTCTAATTAATGTTTTGTTGCATTTTAAATGAGCACAACAGCAACAAGCCTTGTATGATAAACTAATTTTATTTGAATACATAGGTGTGTTGAAGCTTTTAAAAACACCATATTATTCTATATCTGCATTGATAGATAAGCTGGTGTTAAGTTCTGACCCGCATCATAAGTTGTTTAGAAAGGAAAGGTCTTTTTAAAAGAAAAATCAGACACTTTTTCCTGGGTTTAAATGAATATTTCTGGGGTCTTTCTGAGCCAAATCACCCTAACAAATCCCATAAGCAAACATAATAAAACGATAGAAAAATACAGTTACACATTCCATTGTTTTCCTCTTCTGCAGTTTGGTTCTGATAGATCAACATTTTAGGTCCAATCTAGTCCTGAGTCTAGTCATGTGGAACTGGTACCACAGGCAGTCAAATGAAGAGTTTCTTTGTCACATATTATGGATATGGCTATGAAAATTATTGTCCTTGTATTTTATTTTGGTTCCAAGCAAAAATATTTGAATTCTTTAGCTGAAGCTGGAGCTTCTTTGTGTTGTTCATTTTTTCTTTTTTAAACCCAACCTGAAAATGTCCGATTAGTTTTAGAATGGAGCATTTGTGCTGAAACGGTAACCTGCCAAGGAGACACTTCATGCAAACAACATCTTAAACCATCTAAAGCTTCATTCACATGAAGCCCCGGTTGATCCAGCAGACATGTGGACTCTCAGGCTAAGGTCAGCTGCTTCCAAATAGCAGCTTCTATAAACAGAGCTGGACGGACAGGGCTGAAGGAGAAGCTGCTGTATCTCTGTGGAATCTACACTGAAGCATGTCACACACAGCTCATCAAAGTACACAAAAAGTTAAAATTAGAATGTGAACACTTGTAAAATGGGATTTCAGGAGTGTGTCTGTGTGGACTTACGGTGTCATACCAGCATCGCAGGCTGAGCTGACCACACCTACAGGAGCATGATGAGCAGTCGTCTGTGCAGCTACAGTGCTTTGTGACAAAATGCATTCATACAATTCAGCTATTAGCATTAACATTTCACAATTCAGACAATAGAAAGAGGAAACATGCAGCATGCCCCATCTTCTCAAGGAGCCTGTGATAGGTTTAGACTTGACAGGTAAAGATCAAGACTTACCTGAAGATGGGTGATGTCCTTGTCTATGTTCAGTGGTGAGCTGAGACAATTGTCTGGTATATATTTAAAGTTCTCAGGACATGGTTCACTATCCACGCCATTAACACAGCTGATAGGAACTGCCTCATATCCCCGGGAAATATCCCTTAAAGAGGAAAACAAATGTTGAACCTTATTAACATCTGAAAGGTAAAATAAGACAACTAAGCAATCGGTTTCACAAAGAGCCCCTATTCTTTAAAAGTATATACATTAAGCTGCACAGATGGCTGAGGCATATCCAGTATAAAGACACGGTCAATCAGCTAAGTGGGGACGGTCGACAAACAATCAATAGCAATCTCATGCATGTAACCCAGCACAGGAAAAAAAGAAGAAAGGAAGTGGAAAAGGCCAACCCGGCCATGTAAAAAGGGAGTTCTACTATTATTCTTCCAGTCTAAAGAAAAATGCTTCTAGTTTTCTGCTGTATGCACACAAACAAAAGGAACACAAAAGCTTAATGGTACAGATGCACCATTCAAAGATTTTGTTTTATTAAAGCTCTGAATTGCTGATGCAGATTTTAGCTGATACAGTTTCATCTTTAAGAGCTATAAATAATTAACAGATAGTCAGTCAGTCATTTTCTACCGCTTATTCCATAGTGGGTCGCGGGGGAGCTGGCGCCTATCTCCAGCAGTCTATGGGCGAGAGGCGGGGTACACCCTGGACAGGTCGCCAGTCCATCGCAGGGCAACACACAAACAACCATGCACACACTCATTCATACACCTAAGGGCAATTTAGAGACCAATTAACCTAACAGACATGTCTTTGGACTGTGGGAGGAAGCCGGAGTACCCGGTGAGAACCCACGCATGCACGGGGGAGAACATGCAAACTCCATGCAGAAAGACCCCCGGCCGGGAATTGAACCCAAGAAGGTCCTTCTTGCTGCAAGGCAACAGTGCTACCAACTGCGCCACCGTGCAATTAACAGATAATGATTATTAATTTTTTTTAAAATGTATCGTTAATGATTATAGGGTTTAGCATGGCAGTTAGCAGCAAACACAATTAAAACAATAGAGTTCTAACTGTAAACATCAGTCTGTGAAAATGTAGAACCTTACTTTAAAATCAACATTGCTGTAACATGTCTGACTTCCTGTTCTTTGCTAAAGTCTCACCAAGAACCTCTGACATGCCTCTGCAGAAAACAGCTCCCCTTCTAGAGGTTTCTGACACATTTGTCCTTCCTCTAATAAAACCTGACACTGAAAATAACTAATAAAGACTTCCTCCTGCATTAACATGGTTCACTGTTTGGAGAAACATCTAATTTTCTTGGTTTCTGACAAACCAATCACTGATTAGGGCTGGTCAACCAAAAAATCTGCTGCTTCTGCTCAATATGGAATTTAATTCAATTAAACCCCAAATATACAGTTTTAATCCCAATGTCAAATGGAACAGGTAAAATGACAAAGAACAAAAAACAGCTACAATCATGTAGGTGTTTTCAACACAGAACATTTCTATTTTAAGCATGTTGATAGGGTGTATTTTGCTTTTTAAAAGGACTTGTTTATTTGGGCTCTATCCATTTCTGAATACTATTTAGCCCTTCTCAAATTGTATCGTAGCATGAAGTATTACTGTCTGAACAGATGGGTTTGCAAAGTCATTGTGTTACTTCATTTAATTTAGCTCATTTCAAAGAAGTTTTAGTATAGTTTACCTTCATTCCTTTCAGAAGGCATACGTTCTTTTAATGATTTTAGATTATGGGACCAAGTGACATAAACAAAAAAAAACTTAAGAGCTTTAAGAAGTTCATAATCTGGCAAGTATGTTACAGAACCCGCTTATTGGTCTTATCAGGTGTGAGCCAGTGATGCAGCAGTTAAGGACATGAAGCACAAGAGATTTAAGCAGCTGTTTTCTTTCCAACATCTTCATGGACCACAGGTTCCCCATAGTAAACACTCAGCTCTGCTTCTGCTCGTTCTTCCATTGTGTGCTCCTCCACCAACACTGAACACATTAATTATTAGAAACTGTCTACATTACCTTTTTTTCAGGATCTAACTAGACCTGATTGCTTCTCTTCAGCCTCTAAAGGCTACTGCTTTATCAGGGAAAGTTATGAAGGTTACAAAACACCAAATGAGGTTTTATCATTAAAGTTTATTTTACCAGGCAGCAAATAGCGGTAAAATTGTGTCTCTGAGTATTAGAGTAAAGGTTTTACAAATCAGAAACTGTTTTTATAGCTACAGTACCTCTAAATTATCCACTACAGGTTTGATCAGTATAAGTATTTTAGGTTTTGAACTCGTGATGACTAAATGTAGGCTCCAATAAACAATGTCACCCTCACCATTGTGCCCGCTGGCCAAGCGTGGAAATCTTCTATTAACTTCACTGTCAGCTGCACTCTAAGGCTAGATTTTCTCAGATCTTGCTACAGCCCCTACTGAGTAGCACCTACCTGCTGAGCTGTCTCTCTCCTTGACAGTCCCTTTCTCTCCTGGCATCAGTAAGCTTCTTGTTGGTGTTGAGCGCTGTCCACACCTTTGAGCCACTCACACTGAGCTCCAGAGCGGTGTCACCTTCCTTGTTCTTCTGAGATACATCCGCCCCATGAGACAAAAACAACCTGCAGACCATATAAAACAAGTAATGTTTAATCAAGAAAACAAACTGGCAGCTCTGGGGGGTTTATTAGCAATGCAAGTTGCAGAAGGTTTCCGTCTTTAACTTGCTTCCACTTCTTTTGAGGAACAAAAGTAACCTTTCTATGCCTCTGTTATGCACAAATACACACGAATGAACATTACTTCAGTCGAATGTTGGGATCCCAGCCATGGATTACAACATTTAAAGGCCAGTTTGATCTTTTCTGGAATTTTCAAAATAAATCACAGTAACCTATTCCTAACTCAGCCCAGGAGCGGAAGGACTTCCCATGACGTCACTGTTTGAATAAAAACCCCGTGTTCCAGCAGACCTCCTCCACACAGGTCCCCAGCGGAGCTGGAAGGAGAGACAGCACGTATGTCTCTTTGCCAGCAAACAGACATACCTCTTCAACTTGGATCCAGAATGACTACGATCACATGCCATAAAGTAATGATTTGCTGTTCAAGTATCCGGCATTCATTCATTTATAAAAAGGGTGTAATAAGACAAACTTGACTTCGCTTTTCTTCTGAGACCTCCACAAGCAGCCTTAATCAAAGCGGATTTCCCCCACGGCCTGAAAATGAAGGCTGGGACCGCATCGCACGTCCAGGTAGCAAGAGCTACCCTGCCGCATCGCAGCCACTCAACGTGCCTTTGTCGCACGGTTCGGAAGAACGAGCAGCCCCACCCCACAGCTACGGAGGTTAGCTGCAAGTTAACCCTTTGTTTTCCCACACATGGATGTTTTCCTCAACGCCCAGGACAACTTCTCCTCAGCACAGTTCACGTAAGAGGTAGTGTTTGGGCAGAGAAGATTAGTTTAAGCTAAATAATGTTCGTTTAATGACGTTTCTGTCCACGCTTATGCATTTCAACCCTTTTATTAGTGGTACTTTTAAGATATGCATTTGATCCTGATGACAAGCTTTTGCTAGCTCCAACCGGTAACGGCTAAGAACACGTGCTCGCCCACCTTATGAGTCAGCTGAAGATCATTTACCCAGAAAGGTTGTTTGTTTCCAATCTAGGAGGTAATATTTCCTTAAATATTATTTTACTATTTCCTTAATAATATTTCTTTAAATATTATTTTAATAAATAAAGGCAGCTAATTAAACACTGTTGAGAATTAGTCATCCAGAAGCTTGATTTTATTCAGCAAATCATTCTTTAAAATGTTATTTTATTGAAATTCAATTCAATTCAAAAATACTTTTTTCATCCCAAAGGGAAATTAAATGTTGTTGTAGTTCATATTATGAAGGTTTCTTCAAAGAACATTGTAGATGCTGATGTCTGTGGGCAGGAAGGATCTCCTGTAGCGTCTGTCTTACAGCAGATCTGAAGAAGCCTCTGACTGAAGACACTCTGTTGTTGTAGGACAGTCTGATGAAGAGGATGCTCAGGGTTCTCCATAATGTTCTTCATTTTATGAAGAATCCTTCTTTGCACAATGATCTCCAGAGGTTCCAGAGGAGTCCCCGGAACAGAGCCAGCTTTCTTTATCAGCTTGTTGAGCTTTTTTAAGTCCCTGGCTCTGATACTACTTCCCCAGCAGGTGATGGCAGAAGAGATCACATTCTCCACAACAGACTTATAGAAGATATGCAGCATCTTGCTGCAAACACTGAAGGACCTAAGCTTCCTCAAGAAGTACAGTCTGCTCTGTCCCTTCTTATAGACGCCTCTACAATCATCTCCTTTGTTTTATTCACGTTCAAGATGAGATGATGGTTTCCACACCATGCCACAAAGCGGTCCACCAGCTCCCTGTACTCTTAGCTTCTTGTCCATCTCTGATCCACCCCACAACTGCAGAATTATCCGAGTATTTCTGCAGATGACAGGAGTCTGTCTGGAACTGGAAGTCTGAGGTGTACAGAGTGAAGAGGAATGGTGAGAGTTCAGTCCCCTGTGGTGTTCCTGTGCTGCTGACTACCTGGTTAGACACACAATGCTTCAGACTCACAAACTGTGCTCTGTTTGTCAGGTAGTCTTTGATCCAGGAGATTGTTGAGGTCTCCACCTGAGTCTTCTGGAGTTTCTGACAAAGCAAATCAGGTTGAATTGTATTAAATGAACTGGAGAAAGAACATGATCCTCACAGTGCTGCTGGCTTTGTCGAGATGACAGTTGGTTTGTTGAACCAGGTGTATGATGGCATCTTCAACTCCAACATACACCTGCTTCAACAAACCCACTGTTTGTTGCGATGATTGTTTCCACACCATGCCACAAAGCGGTCCACCACCTTCCTGTACATAATCTTCTTGTCCATCTCTGATCCACCCCACACCTGCAGAATCAGGTATTGGTATACCTTCAATGGTTGTTTGAAGGTATACCTATTATTGTCTAAGTTAGTTCCAACACTAACTTAACTTCACTTCCAGATCCTTCAAGATAATCCTTGGTTCTAAAACATAAACATTGCATGGTAATGTTGCATCACTCTTTTGGTCATGATTTTTTAATCATCTTTGATCAACTTGTTTATATTGTACATAGCCCATTAGTCTTCGTCATTCTTTAATTCTGCTTGGTAGTTTAGTTGGGTTGTTTTAGCATAGTAAAGAGTTTGTTGATTGAAATATGTTTGACTTTGAGTTGACTTATTTTTTTTTAATAAATTCTTGTATTTTAAGAAACTGTGTGAATTTATTCCGTGTGTGTGCAGAGTTTATGCAGTTCAATAATGTCAGAGCTTGGCTCACCCCTTTGATTTTGTCCTAATATGACCGCCTTACCAGACCAAATTATTATTTAATAAAATATTAATATTGATTAATATATTCATATTAATAATCACAACATGAATATGATTATAAAATTAGACTTCTTGGCAGATGTCAATCCTAAGACCTTAAACAGAATTGTCAACTGGGCTTCTTCTCTCGTTTCTTGAAAATATTTAACAAATCATACAAAAAGTTTCTTCAGGTCTGGAGCAATTATGGCAGCATAATGTTAATTTTATGAGAATTTTAATCATAAAAATGAAACCAATATTAAGCTGAAACTCCTATGTTCTAACAGACTAGATCCTGATTCACTTTTGGGTTTAACAAAGGCCCAGAGGTTTTGGTCTGCTTTAATATTGCTTTTTCGTAAATATAAAGTATTTGAGTCTGAGTAGATTAAAACACTGATGATGATGGTTCCTTTAACCATGGTCAGATATTTTGTATCACTGTCTCGGATGTCTTGCCGACAGGACACTTTGACCCTGCTTCCATCTCCTGCTGCCTCTTGCTTCTCTGAGGACTTCTTTAACTAAAGATTGTTTGATATCACAAATTTCTTCATCAGTCGTTCAAATACCTACCATTTGTCCTTTCTGTGCACCTTGTAACCATTCCTCCAATGAGTGATGAGTGATTCTGAGATTGTGTTGTGGGATTTAGTATAGAGCCTGAGTTTCAGCTCACCAGTATCACCCTCTACAAATAGATCTGCATTGACTCAACAAACAATAATAATTTAATACAGAAAGCCTTGTTACGTTTCAACTATGGGACTATTTCATATTTTATGCAATGTTTGGCAATTCTAGATGCAGTAATAATAAAAAAAACTTAAGATGCCTGTATCTCCTTAATTGTGTAATTAATTTGGAGACACTACAATTCCAGACGTGGGCCGTTCCTGTCCATAAGAATGTCATTACTCTTTGATTACTGGTCCTTTCACACCGATTAGGAACTTTTGGTCTCTTGGATTTCTGTCTGATCTGAGATGGATAAATGTCTGCAGAATCCAGCAGATCTTTGACTGCAGACTACACACTCACATGACACACTGTAGGTGGTTCTCTCTGGCAGCGATATGAAGCGGTGTGTCCCCGTGAATGCTGACGGCGTTCAGGTCGCATCCAGCCTCCAACAGGGCCTGAGCGATGTCATCACACCCCGACAGAGCTGCCCAGTGCAGACAGACATTTTCTTCCTGCACAAAGCCCAAGGCAGAGGTCAGCATAGTAATGATCAGAAATATATGACTTTTATTAATGTATACACCAGAACGAACTCTGCAGACAAACGGTCTCCCTCAAGCAAACTGGTTTTTAAATAATTACATGGGTCCCACAGTGCTCAGGGTCTTCTTCCGAAAAATGTCTGGGAAAGGTTTCCATTTCTTTGTCTCTTGGCCAGATTAGGTGGATTATTGCTGGTTATTGTTGCTGCTAACAGATGCAATGTAACTCAATGCTGCAGTTTTCCTTCAAACTGTCAGGCCACACAGAGAGCCAACACATTATCCACAGCAGTAAATATTTCTAAAACAAAGCAGAGAGCGTTTCATGTCACTTTAAATATATCTGATCTGAGATGAGGTTACCTGACACATCTTATCCTTTGCTCATATACATGGATATTTGTCAGATCATAGCAGCACTGACTGTTTGGTCATTCCTAATGTAGTATAAATAAAAGATGAGCATAAAAATGGGACCGAGACAGAAAGCTTCCTACCACTGTTAGGTAAACAGGACAGCTGGTGGATGGAGTCACGAAGACTTGCAGTCTGTCTTACATAAGATAAGTCATAACATTTTTATTACAGATTACATATTGGCTCTAAACAACCACACAAACACTGACAAAAAATTGAAAGCAGTATTATTATACTTTTCTGATCTGATTATGTTTTCTATACTTTTATTTCATTACGATACCATTGCTGCAAATTATGTAAACACTGATTAGGATTCACCCTCATTTTCTGGACTCTCTTCTGTCTTTAGCGTAACACAATATGCCCACCAGTCTCCATGAGCTCTGGCATCTTAGTCACTACACAAACACTCCTGCTGTGGGCATTAAGACACCTTGGAGTAAATTAACTGGCCAAATATATTATAGTTATGCGTAACAAGAATGCATGACATGTTACATCCGACTGAACATTGCATCTAAGCAGACGTGATTGGGATTAGATAGATAATTAATATTAATTCATTCATCTTCTATACCGCTTATTCCATAGAGGGTCACGGGGCAGTCTACGGGCGAGAGGCAGTGTCCACCCTGGACAGGTCACCAATCCATCGCAGGGCAACACAGAGATATACAGGACAAACAAACATGCACACACTCATTCATACAGCTAAGGGCAATTTAGAGAGAGCAATTAACCTAAGCAATTAACAGACATGTCTTTGGACTGTGGGGAGAAGCTGGAGTACCCGGTGAGAACGCACGCATGCACAGGGAGAACATGCAAACTCCATGCAGAAAGACCCCCGGCCGGGAATCGAACCCAGGACCTTCTTGCTGCAAGGCAACAGTACTACCAACTGTGCCACCATGCAGCCCAGATAATTCATAATTTAATAATAGTAATTTGAACTTTATTGATCTCACAATGGAGAATTTGTCCTCTGCATTTAACCCATTCTTTAGGGAGCAGTGGGCTGCCATTGTGTGGCGCCTGGGGAGCATTCAGCATTTTCCTTAATTGTCCATGAAAATTAAGCATTCGATTGGAGAAAGCAATGTATTCTTGTTTTGTAAATGTCATTTATATTTATATTATCTTTGATCCATAATTTTAAAATAGAAAGAAAATTGTGGTCCAATATTAGGTTAAATTGCTTTTTTCAAAGGATCACTTAGACAAATTTTATTCAGTAGGAGGGAAAGTGAAGATCGCTCTTTGGGTTGTAAAGGTCGCTGACCCCTGGCATTAGGAGCCAGATTATTATTGGGAGCAGTACGTGCATCATTTTCTGACATCATTAATTGCGTATTGCACAATATTTAATACGATATATTATGTACAGAACACCTGTGCACCTACAGTATGTCTGCAACAGCTAAACATGGATCCTCTGTCAGGCCTGTGGTGTGTGGTCCACACTTACCTTGTCTCTGATGTTAACATCAGCCCCTTTCTTCAGAAACAGATGAACCAGCTCTTTGTGCTTGTGTTCAATGGCCCAGGTGATGGGAGTCCACCCCCCATTATCCTGACCAGACAAAAGCAGGTAAACTCATTTTCACACACATGGGTTTTGTATTTATAGGAAACTGTCGGGGGTTGACTGATTTCAGGTGTAACAGCAGGTGATCCCAGCAGTTAGTACAGGAAGATTATATGCATGTTTACCTGACAGTTGATGTATTTGGATGCCTTGTTGAGCAGATGATGGACAACATCATAATGTCCCAGTTTAGCAGCCAGATGCAGACAGGTAAAACCCATGATATCCTGGGATGACGATATGATTCACATTGAACAAAATAACAAGGACACTAACTAGCACAATCTGTCGGATACTCTGCTGTATTTGTTTCTGGCCTTCCTTAGTTAAAACTGTGTTACAGCAGCAGATCAGAGAGGGCCTTCTGAACTGTCCTAATCTGTTAGGAAATGTTTGCGGTCTGATTTTTTCCTCCTTTATAGATAAGTTCATTGGCACTAAATATAATTAGGTTTATTTAACGTTTTCAGTTTTCCTCTGCAGCCTAGGGGTGTACAGATTGATCGGCCAGCCGATTGTTCTGCCCCGATTTTCTTAATTTTGGGTGATCAGGCGATACTTCCATGTGAAACCGATCTTATCCACCAATCTTATCTACCTCCACAAAGGTCTGAAAATCACCCACTGTCCCCTGTTGCTCTGCCGTGAGAGCGGGCTGACTGACAGACCCGCCCACCAGGTCATATCTGCTCATGCGTGGTTCACAACTATTGACAACATAGGATTGGAACACTGAACGTGTGTTGTGACCTTGTGACACCTGAAAGTAGTGCTGCAACTAATTATTATTTTGCTAATTGATTAATCTGTGGATTATTTTTTCGATTAACTGATAAATAATCGGATAGTAAGGGGTACTTAATTGGGGATTTTTTTTACAGAATTTGAACCAGGTGAAGCTAAAGCTATGTCACTTGAGGAGTTCTGGATAGAGCATATTTAAAGACAAAGAAGGTTTTTGTGCAAAATGTAGATATTTTTTGTACAATTTTGGCCTAATTATTGCTGTGAGTGGGTTGGTCTTGGAGCAAATGGCATGTTTTAGAGTCTGTATACACCAGTTAACAATTATCCGATTACTAAATTAGTTGATGGTTATTTCAATAATTGATTATTCATGATTAATCAGATTAATTCTTTCTACCTGACAGTGTCAGTTATAAAGAAAATCGGTTTCAGCCAAAATCGGAATCGGCACGTCAGGCATTTTAAAGATCGGTTATCTGTGAATGTCCAGAAAACTGCAATCTGTGCACCCCAACTACTGACTCTTCATTTAAGTTCACCTTCTATTTTATGAATCTGATGTGATTTTACAAATCTTCTGTTTACACACATTCACTCGGAAATCCGTCCATGTTGGTCCCATTCCAATAAAATGTATGTGGATATGCTCAATCAGAGCCTGGTAGTTTAGACCAAATTGCATCTAATAAGCGGTCGGATTTCAGTGCAACATTTCAGCTACTGTTAATATACTCACACGTTCAGAAGCTCTAAAAAATCAAATTCACATGAATTCAGAAAACGATGGACAAATAATGGATGTAGACAGCAAACAGAGATCAGAATAAACAATGCATGAGTTTAATGGGGGGCAGCTGGCAGTAAGTTAGTGCTTGATGTCCCACCTTGTGGCAAACTGTAGCTCCGGCTCTGACCAGGTACTTCACCGTGTCCAGATGGTTGTTTTCGCAGGCCGCTATCAGCGGTGTTCTGTGCTCCTCATCAAACATGTCCAGGTTGGCTCCAGCCTTTGTACACATATGGACACACAAAACCATCGACATCATCTCACACAGAAACGCAGCAGCTCGGGGTTCTCAGTCCTGAACAATATGGGCTCAGGACAGTTTCATTTGACACATTTTTATATTGTGGAAGCTTCCCTGTTTCCTGCTTCTTAGTTGAGGATGACACTATGATCTGTGAGAAGTTTTACGAAGCAATAAAAACCCCACAAAATATGATTCTCAACATTGGCAATATATTTAGGAATGGGCCAGAAACAAGATCTCATGGTATAATAAACATGAGTAAAAAAAACTGTTTCATGGTAGCACTGCAATAATAATAATAATAATAATAATAATAATAATAAAAGGATTTAAAACAAACATTTAGAATATAACGTAATAACTTATATTTGAACTGGAAAAGCAATAATTATTCCCACTGCTGCTGAAGTATGATAACATTGAATATAATAATACTTTAGATGTTTGATACACAGACATATGGAGGGTGAGAACACAGGTGAGTCAACTTTGTCTTCCTTGCAAGCAGATGAGATGTGTGACCAGTGTTACATTAAATTATCTGACCATCAGAAAATGGGATTTCAAAGGGTGTGGTGGACTGAAATACATATCCTGGGAATCTGACCAAACAATAACTTAAAGCAAATGAGAAAACCTTTCTCTTTATGATCCAGTAGAAGAACATTTAGTTATATTCAACATGAGAACCGTTATGTATGGAGAACCGTTTCATTCAAAATTAAATAAATAAATACTGCTATTGATAAATTGTTAATAAATATTCCATGAAATAAATAAATATTCCAATGAAATAAAACAAAATAATTATGTTAAAATACATTTTTTTCTTGTTTTATTTAATTCATTTCAAGATTTATTTAATTTACTACTCATTTGGATATAAGAACATGAAATAAAAAGAGCTTAAAATGAAAAAGGGGGTTAAAAAGTAAAAGTCACTGAAATACGTAAAGTAGCTTTACAAAATAAAAGCGTCACAAAAAACTGCATTATGAAATAAATAAATAAATAAATCTTTAAGTAAATTAAATAAATCTTGAAATGAATTAAATAAAACAAGATAAAAATGTCTTTTAACATAATTATTTTGTTTTATTTCATGGGGATATTTATTTATTTCATGGAATATTTATTAATATTTTATCAATAGCATTATTTATTAATTTATTTAATTTTGAATGAAACGGCTCTCCATAGTTATGTGACTGTCCTGTCACTCTACTGTAAACATCTTCATAATTAGCATGACATGGATTTACCCCTTTGTAACACTATAGTCACACGTGTCAGAATATATGAAGGCCTGTACTTTGGTCCCACTTCTCATGTTTTTAATAGGCTGGAGGACTAAGAATGTCACAAAAAAAGTTTGATTCAAGCATAAATTTGCTGCCTTTTAGTTACAGCTATACCCAAAACGTAGGTTTAAAGTCATCTTTTAATGTTAGCAACATGTTGCTTCTGGCTGGATGTAATATTAATGTGATGGTAAGCAGGACTACCGACCTCTTAAGACTTCACATAATTCATCAAAATACCAGTGGAAACATGAAATGAGCTGAGTTTGGTTGCTGTAATATCAATAACTCAAAATCTGCCAGGGGTATAAATCATTTTGGGCTTAACTGTACAGCATGGTTACATTTTCTGACATAAATTTAAGAATTTAAATATGTCGGAAGAGTAACGTGGATCAAAAGAATTTGACAAATAGTCGGCTTAAGTATGAATGGATTCTAAAGTCCCTCCTTTTGTCCTCGACTTAAGCCAAAGGTCATTTTTAAACCTTCAGTTTAACTGAGCATAAATCCTGCATCTGGTTTTCTCTGAAACCTTAAAGTTTCACATCAAAAATGTCAATGAAAAGTTTGCAGTTTCAGACCTGAAAGCAGGTTGTTTTTGATAGAAAACATTTGTTTTCTTCCTCTGGATATTCTTCAGATTGGTGCTGTATTGAAGCCAGTTTTGCCTTACCTGGACCAGCATGTGGCAGATCTCCTGATGACCCTCAGCAGCTGCTGCATGAAGTGCGGTGCGTTTGTTGTGTCCCTCCATCAAAAAGTTGGGGTCCTTCCCATCAACTGCAGAAACCAATTTTCAGGCTTACAGGGACGTTTTAAAGCACTTACTGCCGTTTAAAGTACATAATAACCACTTTCTCAGAGTAACACCGCAGATCTGTACAGACATCCTGCTCCTAACCTCTGGGACAAGTGTGACTTTGGAACTCGACGTTTTCTAATTCCACTGGTTCATGAATCATCCAGAATATGTTGAACCAAGCAGAAATTTTGATAAAGTTCAGCAAACTAACCCAGCCAAATGAAATGGTCATGTTAAAAAGAGTCCCGCTCCTACATCCCAATATTCCTAAAGATTAGGAAAACTTTCAGTGCAAACGAGACCGTCTGGGAATCTGTTTTACCGAGAAGCTGAATGACCATCTGGAGGTCTCCTTGCTTTGCAGATACGTATAGCTGCCTGGTGGGGCCCTTCACTTTCTTCCGTTTCATGCTAAAAAAAACAAAAACGTCTCGATCATCATTTATGTGACAGTGGAAGCTGTAGGTTCTTCTTCTTTTAAGCATTTCTTTGCAAACTTACTTCTCATCATCCAGTGACATGAGGATGGTCTCCAGAGACTTTTTAGGATGTACATCTTCTCCCTTTAACCTTGAAAACAAAAAAAAACAAAGGTTACCATTGGTTCTGTGTTATGACAGAGTGGAACAGACCTTTAAAGGGCTGATTCTGTCCATCTTGTACATACAGTGCCTTGCGAAAGTATTCGGCCCCCTTGAACTTTTCAACCTTTTGCCACATTTCAGGCTTCAAACATAAAGGATAAAATTCTAATTTTTTGTGAAGAATCAACAACAAGTGGGACACAATCGTGAAGTGGAATGAAATTTATTGGATGTGTCAAACTTTTTTAACAAATAAAAAACTGAAAAGTGGGGCGTGCAATATTATTTGGCCCCTTTACTTTCAGAGCAGCAAACTCACTCCAGAAGTTCAGTGAGGATCTCTGAATGATCCAATGTTGTCCCAAATGACTGATGATGATAAATAGAATCCACCTGTGTGTCATCAAGTCTCCGTATAAATGCACCTGCTCTGTGATAGTCTCAGGGTTCTGTTCAAAGCGCAGAGAGCATCATGAAGACCAAGGAACACACCAGGCAGGTCCGAGATCCTGTTGTGGAGAAGTTCAAAGCCGGATTTGGATACAAAAAGATTTCCCAAGCTTTAAACATCCCAAGAAGCACTGTGCAAGCAATCATATTGAAATGGAAGGAGTATCAGACCACTGGAAATCTACCAAGACCCGGCCGTCCCTCTAAACTCTCATCTCGAACAAGGAGAAGACTGATCAGAGATGCAGCCAAGAGGCCCATGATCACTCTGGATGAACTGCAGAGATCTACAGCTGAGGTGGGAGAGTCTGTCCATAGGACAACAATCAGTCGTACGCTGCACAAATCTGGCCTTTATGGAAGAGTGGCAAGAAGAAAGCCATTTCTCAAAGATATCCATAAAAAGTCTCGTTTAAAGTTTGCCACAAGCCACCTGGGAGACACACCAAACATGTGGAAGAAGGTGCTCTGGTCAGATGAAACCAAAATCGAACTGTTTGGCCACAATCCAAAACGATATGTTTGGCGTAAAAGCAACACAGCTCATCACCCTGAACATACCATCCCCACTGTCAAACATGGTGGTGGCAGCATCATGGTTTGGGCCTGCTTTTCATCAGGAGGGAGAGGGAAGATGGTCAAAATTGATGCGAAGATGGATGGGGCCAAATACAGGACCATTCTGGAAGAAAACCTGTTGGAGTCTGCAAGAGACCTGAGACTGGGACGGAGATTTATCTTCCAACAAGACAATGATCCAAAACATAAAGCCAAATCTACAATGGAATGGTTCACAAATAAACATATCCAGGTGTTGGAATGGCCAAGTCAAAGTCCAGACCTGAATCCAATCGAGAATCTGTGGAAATAGCTGAAGACTGCTGTCCACGAACGCTCTCCATCCAACCTCACTGAGCTCGAGCTGTTTTGCAAGGAAGAATGAGCAAGAATTTCAGTCTCTGGATGTGTAAAACTGATAGAGACATACCCCAAGCGACTTGCGGCTGTAATTGCACCAAAGGGTGGCGCTAAAAAGTATTAACATAAGGGGGACGAATAATATTGCATGCCCCACTTTTCAATTTTTTATTTGTTAAAAACGTTTGGCACATCCAATAAATTTCATTCCACTTCACGATTGTGTCCCACTTGTTGATTCTTCACAAAAAATTTTACTTTTATATCTTTATGTTTGAAGCCTGAAATGTGGCAAGAGGTTGACCAGTTCAAGGGGGCCGAATACTTTCGCAAGGCACTGTATAAGGAAAGACTTACCTTGTCAAGCTCTCATCCCTACTTCTGTGTGGCTGGCTGCTCTTCTTTGCCCTCAGTATCTGAGGGACAGCGGGCGTAGTAGGGCCTGAAGGCAGAGTGGCGACAACAGGAGGTAAAGGTCCAGGATTTGATCTGGGTACTAAGGATGACAGATCAGGATTTGAAAGCATGACCTCCATCGCCCCACTGGCATCCTCTCCACAGTGGGGGCAAAATCTGCGATCGTTCAGTATGGAGGCACAGTCACGATGAAAACGGTGGGAAATATTACCATACGGCCTGCACTCCATGAAGGAACCCTGAAAAATGAGCAAGAAACCATGGACATAAGGTCAGGCTTTACTTTCCAAAAAGTTCAGGTGTTCAGATTCACTCGGCATTTTAATTTTGTCTCAGGAGACATCTTAGGCTTTCCATCATCTCTTAATCATCGTCTTGCCATGGTTGATTAGGTCGACTTTAATTAACACGTCTGAAGAGAATATGATCTTATTGTCGAACAGCAGAGGCTGGGATGGCAGGAAGCGATTCCAGCAGGTTATCTAGTTTGCAGCTTAGTGATCATGTGATCATTTCTCATGTGGTCTGCTACTTTCCTAAAATATTTCAATAAAAACTTGACAGCAATTATCGTTATGCTGAAACTTTTTATCTTCACAAGAATTTTGACTTATTGTTATAACAATTAACTCTACATGGTGCTGTTTGTTAACCCCAAAAACTACAAGTATGGTTGGTTTTGTTACCTCTCTGTTGTTTCCATGAGAGCAGTAAAAATGTAATTAAATAATATAATTGTGCACTTTTTAGCAATGAAATTACACTACTTAATATAAATGGATGACTGAAATGTAGTCTATTCAATAACTGGTAACTTGTTGGTTGTATTCTGTTTCATTTTGTTTTTAGGAGCAGCATTTGTGTTTGTATTGCTCTGACTGCAGAGATGTGCAGTACCATGTATACAATATATCGCCAAAAAAAGACTGCAATGGATTTTTTAATACTGTTCATCACTGTCATCGTTATCAAGGTAAATACCCCAAAATATCGTGCTAGACCTTTTAAGTCCATATGGTCCATCCCTAGTGACCGGCCAGTCAGAAGCAGTGAATGCAACCAGGCTGCACTGACAGCAACACCTCCGTTGTGTAGCTTAACATGAAACTATTCTCTAATACATATGGAGACATCTCTCTAGTGAATTCAGACAGTGAGAGCGAGCAATACTTTCAGCAAATAACAGGAAGGCTGGACAAACTACAGCATAGTTGCTCTGTTTGATCATTTTCAGGGTTCAACCTGTGTCTGGTATAGAACAAGCTGTATGTGGAAATGTTTGGGTCCTTTTAGAAAAGTGAGGTCTACATTCTCAAGGACAGCTGGTTTTCCAATGCTAGCCAAGCTAACAGTCCTAATGTCTAATTTAAGACGCTATAGTTTAAAAATGTAACTATTTTGTTTTAAAATACTAAAACCCTGTTTTATAGTGACTGCTCTATTTCGCAGTCGACTCCAACATAAACAATTAACAATCAATCACGGCAGAAATCCTACCCAATATTATGTTATAGTTCTTAGAGAAAAATCACTATTAGCAGGTGAAAGATTTAAAAAAAACCAGAAATCCTAGCCACAAAAATCTGATGGGTGCATCTTTAGTTCTTACAAAGGTCCCACAGCTGTGTGGACTCCTTCTCCCGTTAACATAAAACACCTCCACCACCTTAAAATAAAAGCTAGAAATATCATGAAAATATGTTTGGACCCTGGTAGTTGGCAGATATCTAACCACCTGTATAGATCTCTGAAAATAAAGAAAGCAGCAGCAGACAGATTGTCCCGGCATTCAGGAAGCCAAGGGAACCAGTAACGGATCAATGCTGTCCTGTTTGCATCAGCTGCTTTTTGCACATCACAAAACCATGGGGACAAGCTATGTTAGCCAGATCCCATAAGTACAGGAAGGACTCTCTGTTTCAGAGCTCAGATAGAGATGTTTCAAATTACTTTGAAATCATTTATATACATACAGTATATGTATAGGATAAATATTAGCAGCAGGTTTGAGGTACAAACTGCATATTGACTCTGGTTTGTTACATAGCATCATCATTTCATGCATAGAGGAACTAGACTGAGAACACACTGGCTACATAAGATTGGTACAGACAAGACAAACCTTTACAAAAAGCAGGGATCCTACAGGTTTGTTTTAGGAGGACCAAAGCTGATAGTTTGGAAAGTTTATAAAAATGCGATATATATTATAGTTTTTGCTCTTAAGGTTAATTGGTCTTCATTTCTCTGACGAAGGTCAGGGGAAAGTACCCTATACTTTGGCCCTTGATTAATTATCATGGCCTCTACTACTTACCATGAAAAAGTGTTTGTTACAGATTTCTTCTGTTTTTGCTTTTTCACACATTTAAATGTTTAAGATCCTCAAATATATTTTATTACCAGATAAAGATAACCTGAGTAAAATGAAAAGCAGTTTTTAAATGATGGTTTTATTTATCAAAAAGGCTATCCAAACCAACATGGTCTCAAGTGAAAAAGTTAATTTCCTCTAAACCTAATAACTGCTTATTCCCTCCGTGGTGACATCAACTGCCACTGAGTCTGTGTGGTACCTTGAAATCAGTCTTGTACATCACTGTGAAGGAATTTTGACCCAGAATTGACTTAATGTAGCCACACTGGAGAGTTTCAGAGCATGAATTTCCTGTTTAAAGTTAAGCCAAAGCTTGTTAATCACACAGAAGTCTGGACTTTGACTAGACCTCTCGAAATTCTCCATCTTGTTGTTTTTAGAGGTGGACTTGCTGGTGTTTTGAATCACTGTCCTGTTGCGTAACACAAGCTTAAGGTCACAAACTGACAGCCAGACATTGTCCTTTGTTCTGCTAGAGAGCAAAATTCAGAGTTCCATGAACTACAGAAAGTCGTCCAGGTCCTGAAGCAGAAAGCAGCCCCTGATTCGTGATTTTACAAGGTGGGATTTTATATGCTTGAGACTGTAAGAGGGAAAATACTATACCCTGGCAGTGTCTCTGCCAGTAAAAGAAGGCTCTCATCTGTCATAGTATTTTTTTTCCTTTTAACAGAGAACTAGCACACATTTTTTATCAAATAAAAAAGTTTAAACTAAAGCTAGGCAAAAACAGGGTGATACGGCCAAAGTAGTTGTAAAGAAGAGTTGGCTGAAACTCCTCCAACATAGAACTACTTACAGTTATTGGCTGTTAAAGGATGCTGAATCATGGGGTATAGGTTTTTTTCACAAAATGTTACCCTTTTGATTTCATTTTTGTTTAATAAATCACAAGTGTGGAATCTAATGTGACTTTTTGCACATAGATTCTAATCATTTTCAACCTAATAAAGACCAGACCACAATAAATATGTCAGAATATGTAAAACCCTAAAATTTTAAACTACATTTATTTTCATTTTTCCTCGACTGTTCAGACTATAGTTTTAATGACAAAAATCCAGTGCTTCGTTTGTTCTTACCACCCTGCAGAATAATCCACAGCCAGGGCAGCACTGATGCTTGACCATGCCGGCTCGGTGGTCCTCGCACAAAACCAGCAGATGGACTGTGTTCGAAGGCCGCATTAATTCTGGCTTCATCACGGGCTTCTGGCAACGACTCAGCTGGGAAGAAACCATCCGGATTATAACAGCTGTTACCATCACATCTGTAAGATTACAAACAACAGGTCTCCAACACCCCAGAGTCAACGAGAATGGTACCAGGTCACCTTCAGCAAGACATAAGCTTTACATAGAGGGATGACTCCCTACAACTGGTTTCCTATTACTGGGAATTCATCTAGGAAATCATGAGACCATAATAGGCGATGTATGGACAACACGTGGCATGGCAACACATATACATGTTTACATACATCAGTTCTGTATATATGAGACAATTATTCTTCACTCATCTAGATTTTACTCCATTAACCCCCCCCCCACTGCACACAGCGTCTTCATTTGACTGAAATGCATTTAAATAAATGATATCAACCGTAAAGAAAGCTTGAGCTCACTCACACAGTGATGCCACTCAGATGGGCAGTCACTGCAGCAGATTTGTTCAGATGTAGGCCAAATGCAAATAAAACACTTCATAGCAGTACACTCTGATACAATTTCTCTGGGGCAGCTGTAGATCAGTGAGGGACATTTAGAACATAAAAACATGTCATCACAGCACATTTATTAAGTGACAAATGGAACATATATTTTCAGATAAAATGTTTCTAAAAATGACCAATGGTACAATTATCTGTACCCCAAAATGTCTTTATTTAAACTGTAACAGTTTTTTAATTTGATCAAAGGTTCAATTAATGTTTAATATGACCATTTGTTTTCCTTGTGTATAAATATATACACTGCTCAAAAAAATAAAGGGAACTCTAAAACAACACAATATAAATCCAAGTAAATCAAACTTCTGTGAAATCAAACTGTCCAGTTAGGAAGCAACACTGATTGACAATCAATTTCACTGCTGTTGTGCAAATGGAAAAGACAACAGAGGGAAATCTTTGGCGATTAGCAAGACACACTCAATAAAGGAGTGGTTCTGCAGGTGGGGACCACAGACCACTTCTCAGTACCTATGCTTTCTGGCTGATGTTTTGGTCACTTTTGAATGTTGGTGGTGCTTTCACACTCGTGGTAGCATGAGACGGACTCTACAACCCACACAAGTGGCTCAGGTAGTGCAGCTCATCCAGGATGGCACATCAATGCGAGCTGTGGCAAGAAGGTTTGCTGTGTCTGTCAGCGTAGTGTCCAGAGCCTGGAGGCGCTACCAGGAGACAGGCCAGTACACCAGGAGACCTGGAGGAGGCCGTAGGAGGGCAACAACCCAGCAGCAGGACCGCTACCTCCGCCTTTGTGCAAGGAGGAACAGGAGGAGCACTGGCAGAGCCCTGCAAAATGACCTCCAGCAGGCCACAAATGTTCATGTGTCTGCACAAACGGTTAGAAACCGACTCCATGAGGATGGTATGAGGGCCCGACGTCCACAAATGGGGGTTGTGCTCACAGCCCAACACCGTGCAGGACACTTGGCATTTACCAGAGAACACCAGGATTGGCAAATTCGCCACTGGCGCCCTGTGCTCTTCACAGATGAAAGCAGGTTCGCACTGAGCACATGTGACAGACGTGACAGAGTCTGGAGACACTATGGAGATCGATCTGCTGCCTGCAACATCCTTCAGCATGACCGGTTTGGCAGTGGGTCAGTAATGGTGTTGGGTGGCATTTCTTTGGAGGGCCGCATGGCCCTCCATGTGCTCGCCAGAGGTAGCCTGACTGCCATTAGGTACCGAGATGAGATCCTCAGACCCCTTGTGAGACCACATGCTGGTGCGGTTGGCCCTGGGTTCCTCCTACTGCAGGACAATGCTAGACCTCATGTGGCTGGAGTGTGTCAGCAGTTCCTGCAAGATGAAGACATTGAAGCTATGGACTGGCCCGCCTGTTCCCCAGACCTGAATCCGATTGAGCACATCTGGGACATCATGTCTCGCTCCATCCACCAACGTCACGTTGTACCACAGACTGTCCAGGAGTTGGCGAATGCTTTAGTCCAGGTCTGGTAGGAGATCCCTCAGGAGACCATCCACCGTCTCATCAGGAGCATGCCCAGGCGCTGTAGGGAGGTCATACAGGCACGTGGAGGCCACACACAATACTGAGCCTCATTTTGACTTGTTTTAAGGACATTACATCAAAGTTGGATCAGCCTGTAGTGTGTTTTTCCACTTTAATTTGTGTGTGACTCCAAATCCAGGCCTCCATTGGTTATTAAATTTGATTTCCATTGATGATTTTTGTGTGATTTTGTTGTCAGCACATTCAACTTTGTACAGAACAAAGTATTCAATGAGAATATTTCATTCATTCAGATCTAGGATGTGTTATTTGAGTGTTCCCTTTATTTTTTTGAGCAGTGTATAAACGTCCCTCACGCCCATGGTCAAGCACGGCAGAGATCGGTGAAGCTGTGGGACAGTTTTTTTCCCCCAAACAGCACATGTTGTCAGGGTGCATACCAAAGATTTAATTTACAGTATTTTTACCATTCCATCTGAGCTCTCCATGGCCATGCAGGACTGATTGTGTATAGAAAAGCTCCCTCCGTTGTTCGGAGTCTCCATGCGACAACAACACAGCGGCAGCTCCTCTGACAGGTCTGTTTCCTTCTCCTCAGCCTCCCCTGCAACACGGTACGACATTATCTGGTCACTAAAGTTCAGGGCATGCGACTAATTCAACAAATATATTCTTTTTACCTGAAAGAGAAGGAGAGAGAAGCTCTTTCAGGTCTAGACAGTCCAAAGCCACCTCTGTGTATTCAACATGCCGGTCTTCTAAAGACATTTTCCCCTTCACCTTAGCTGTCTCTACTCCAGCGTTTAGAGTCTCTGGCTCAGTTACTGACTTATCAGCTGCTGCAGGATGATTCTTCTTCACGCCTGCTTTTGGCTTTTCTCTCTGTGGAAAAATAGAAACAAGAATTTTAGTTAAATATCTTTTGTCTAACCTCCATCCAAAACAACTGTAGTCAGTAAAACTTGGTGCAGTAACAGAACACATACGGAAATATAAAGATCTGCGTCAAGATTATTTCAACGCAGAAGCAACCCCACAAATATTTAAGTTTATTTTGTTGTATTTAAAGATCACTTGATTAACCATCCACCATTTATGATAAAGTATCATAACCATAAATAATGAATAAATGTTGATAGTGACTGTCTTTACAGAGGCTAATTACCAGTCTGGTTTACAAGAGGAGAGATTTGTTTCTCTGGGTTACGGTTAGCGGAGAGTTAAAGGCAACACACATCAGCAGCATCAGACACAGATCAAAAACATTCACCCAAATTATTTTCTATATTGCAACCCACACATATAAAGTCTGTTCAGTCATCCATGCTTTAAGGCATGGCACCCTGCAGTTCTGTTTGGAGTCATTCTATTCAGAAGTGGCAACGCTTCAGATCAAACTACCCAAACCTGGAGTCCAGTACTCTCACCTGTCTCAGCGCATTCAGCACAGTGTGTTAAAGGCAGCAATTAGGGAGAGTTAACTGACGAGGCGACAGCGGTGCTGCCGATGTGTGTTCCCTCAGGGTATACGGAAATGAATAATAAATGGACCTGCCTTCTCCGGTTGTTTAACAGTCTTCACCTTCTTTTTTGGGACCAGACTGTATGTTCCCATTTTCCTCTTCTTCTTCTTCCCAACTAGAACACATATAAAGTCAGGCATCATGATTTGTGTAAAAGCAAAAAACCATTAGATTATAGATACATTGTGTATTATTTTATTTAACTAAGTTGAGATAAAATAAAATGAAGCTCAGCATTACATATGACTGGTTTGGAGCTCTTACCAATGCTGTTCATTATGACTGAAGTAGTAAGAATTAAATACAAGGCCTCCCTGCTCTTTCCCACTTATGTCCAGTTGTAGTCGGAAATCTATAATCAGTCCATCACAGAAAATAAACTATTTAAATAAATCCTTAAAAGTCCAAATTAAAAATGATGAGTGGATGTAAACCTCTGACCAGAGCTCATTGGAAACGGTCTGCACCAAGTTCACCTTTAAATAATGAATTATACACACTACTGTTTTTAATCTCTGATGGTGCTGATTTTACTTAGGACAATTAAGATCTCTGTGCCAGAACTATTATTAACTGAATACTAAATATTTGTTTATTACTTCAGGTAAATTGAACTGTGTACATTAGATTCTACAAATAATCTTTACCACAGACCAGAAGGTTTAAATATTTAATAATTCTAACCAAATAGAATGACACAACATCTACATATTATTGCTCCTCATCATTAGAACACAGACCAAATCCTGTTTTCAAAATGTCAAATAAATTGTAGCAGAGTCCAACACAATATATTTGTTGTGTTAATAGTTATCCCTTTTACTTGTAAATTATTCCTTCTACTTGTAAACCTAATCACAGTTTAATGCTCTTGAATCTTTCTTTAGATGGTTCTTTATGTTTAAACTTCCCCAAAACCCGTCCATTATGTCCATTCTAAATTACTAAAATTCACTAAAAATGATGGCATATACTGCATTTCTACTGATGTCAGGCTAGGAGAAAAAACAGAAACTGGACAGATGGACAGAGAGAAGAAAGAGGAGGGAGGGAAGGAAGGAAGGACAAAATAAAAGAAAAAAGACAAGGAAAGAATGATCATAGGTAGAAAGAATCAAAGACACCGGAAGGAAGAGAGGAAGTGAGGTAGGGTACAAGGAACAACAGAAAGAAAGAAATGAAAGTCAGAATGAAGGACACAAAGGAGGGAGAAAGAACCCACACAACATTAGACACATTTGACAATAGCCAGGGAATAAAGTCCGGAAACTGATATATTTCCTGACCCTTAACTTTTTTCTCAAACTTATTAAGAGCTGAAATAGTGAAATCAAACTCAATATGTTGATAGACTGGGTAGGAATACTGTATTTATATAAGTCTCCTAATTGGACACAATGCCTCCCACAATAAAGTGGTCTGACTGGGTTTAATTGCTAGGAGCAAAACAATCAGCAGTTCATATTTATCCATATCTTTGCAACAGCTCAGCTACCTAAAAAGATACTCGGCATCAATGTTCTGAGATCAATAAAAGCTTCCCTGCATCTACCAAAGTTTGCAGACAAAAGGCCCAACTAACCCATCTGAGCTTTGACCAAGGTGGACACATTCCTCCCTTTGCCTGTGTGGTTTGGCTGAGGCTCTGCGGTGGATGGTGGTTGAGATGTCATGGTGTCCTTTGGAGTAGACCTTGGTGTGTTTTTTCCAGCAGTCTTTGGAGTGAAAAAATGACATGCATGCTTTTTCAATAAATTAATGAGAGAAAGAAGGCAAGAACAAACGGGCTTATAAAATGCATTTATTAAGCACAGCATGTGTGGACATTTTCTTCACTAACACAGCTCTGCCTGCCAAAAAGCAGTTACTGTATCCTTCAGTTGTCATCGGTCCTGTTCATAACTTTTATCCTGCAGTGTTAATATCTGCCTCAAGAGAAAACTTTTTAGTAATACCACTACTTGTGGTTTTACTTCTTAACCTTAGATTTGAGAAACACTTTAGCCTATTTAACATGTTCAAGTGAAGTTTGTTACAAGCCAGATCACATGATGGGATGAGCAAACAAAGACTTCCTACAAAGATTTCCTACCTTTACAACTTTCAAGGAGGTTCTTATTTCCCCTCTACCAATATTCCCATTTATTAATTAAGTGTGCAACTGAACAGCTCTGGGTGTTTGAGTACATAAACTGTAGGTCTTGCTCCCCCAGCAGCGCACAGCATTCATATGACACATATTCACAGCTGGATACTTTTCGAAACATCACAGTAACATAAGTTTAGCAGTGATGGGGATGAAGTTACAGATAATTATTAGTTCAACGTTTAACCTCCCTTGCTCCCCCAACCAAATGAAACAGAGAAACTGTTTTTGGACCTTTCTGGTTTTTAAACCATGCAGGAAGCTTTCTTTGGTGCCATCAGTGATAACTGTGGTTATAGTGGGAGAAAGCTTAGGCCAGAATATAAAGACCATCACTGAAAACGTTTAGATTGTGGAGACACCAAGATCCAATCTACAGTTCTACATGTACTCCACCTCATCATCTTCACTGAGTCACAAGGATCATTCCTAAACCTCCTGATTCTTTTGCTTTAGGCTGCAAGCCCAGTCTGTGACTGCAGGAACCAATAATGTTAGAAGTAGCGTGAACAAGGAGACAAACCTCGAGCAGAGACAAAAGGAGTAAAGTATGGACCAACTTCAAAGTGTATTATGTTGTCATCTTATGTTATGCAAATAAGCAAGTTGAGCCCTTCAGGTTTATGAATTTAAAACCTACTTCTAAGTAAGCCAATATATGTTTAGTTACCTTGTTAGTAGAACCTGACTGTGCCATTTCCATTTGTGTCGCCTGTGCTGAACCCGAAGATGGAACCAGTTCCTTTGAGTTTTCAGCAGTGGCAGCAGCAGTGGCAGCAGCTTGAGGAGAACGTTCTCCGACAGCTGTAGCAGTCAGCTGCCCAGCTGTGGCCAGAAACACGCCTCTCCGAGATGACAGAGCTTTCCCAGGAGATGCTTCAGCAGGTTTTCTCTGCAAAGCAGCATCGTTACTAATTATGGGGGACTTGTGGAAAGGAGTCACTGTAAATCTAGCCCTTTGACTGCTTCTAGCTTCTTTTCCTTTGGAAACTTTGGGTGTTCTAGAAGAAGGACTAGAGGATCTTCCTGGTTCAGGGCACAGATGGTTTCTGTTGGGTTCCATTGCTGTTAAGAGAAAGCACATGTTTGTGTCTGCACCAATACAAAGAGTACCGCTGGTAAGTTCTTAAGCAAAGGTCTCTGAAAAGAAGCCGAATAGATGTATTGATTATCTACATGAGAGGTCAAGGTCATTAATCTAAAGCTGCCTATTTTAAGGAGAAAGAAATTAATCATAAATAAAAATGATCACTTTTAGATTTTTAGCACACATTCCATCACATATATTACATTTTAATTAGAGATGCACCATCCAATCAGCCAGAGATCAGAATTAGTCAATTTTTCACCTCTGTGAAATTAGCACAAGGTTGGATATTGGATACGTTGGTGATCCCCGGATTCAGTGGGGTCCCCCTCCCATTTGACACGATGTAGGCAGTTTAATTACAAGCAGCTGCTCTCTGCCTGCTCCCTTCTCCTACACACTGTGGTTCGCTTAAGGATGCCACTAAATTTCCAAACCAAACACTCTTGAGAAAGAAAAATTGCTTTCATGTCTTGTGACCCACTGCTACAATGTTTTTGTTAAGTTATTTTTCTAAACATGACAGATGAGACACTCATGTTTATCTCATTTTAATAAATTTTCCATTTTTAATTTTTATAATCAAAATTGATGAGTTTTGTTTTCAATAGCTTTCAGTTGTTGGACCCACTGTCACAAAATTAATGTTAAATTATTCTATTAGATTGGACAGATGAGACACAGTCATGAAGCAATCTCAAAGTTCGACAGTTTTATTTCCAAAGTATAATTTATAACATCATTGACCACTGTTCAGACGTTGCACTTTACTTGTACAACAGACATTTCCAGCTGCCTTTCTTTGCATTTTCATATTCTGTGCCGTTTATGTTTAGGCACTGGGCATGGACGTCACACTGGATCTGTTAAAGTATAAAACACAAACATACATGCTTATACCTCCATGTTACACATGAGTGTTTACTTGCTTGTCAATTGTATTCCCCAGAAGGTAATGCCCACTCCAGAGTTACTCCTTATGTTTACTTTACAATTACACATTGACAATAAAATTTCTCAAGGTCTCACCTGATCTGTTATTTGAGGCCCAGACACTGGCGATTTATAGGCAGCACCCATTGATCAGCAAATGTGCTCATTAAACACTGTAATAAGAAACAGAAGAAAGACACTATATTATTCAATAAAATACAGTACTGTGCAAAAGTTATATATATGCTTATCCATCAAGACACACAAACACACACATATATATGCACCAACACACAATTACTCAAAATGGTTAAAGGTCATAAAAACAAAGGTTACTATAACATCAATGTGGCCTGCCTACTCTGATGCTGGATTAAATCTGGGATGTATAAAGTTAATCACGCAATTAGAATACTGTCTTGAGATATCCTTTTTGTACAGCAAAACTTCTCTGGCACATGTAGGCAACCATCTGCTCCATATGGTATGCCTGATACGCTGCGACAGAACAAAAAAAATTAAGAAATGACACTTTTGTTACAGACTGGTTCTTTTTTATAGCATTATAATGTAACATACCCTGACAGTTACATGTGGACAAACAATATATAAGGCATCCACACATACACAAAAAGGTAAAAATATTTTTTCAAGACACCCTCATGAGAACCATTACATCGAGGCACGTGACGTCTCCCGGTACGCCGGAGCCACACCCTGGAGCCAGACCTGGGGTTGGGACTCGTCAGAGAGCGCCTGGTGGCTGGGTTGCTCCTCGCGGGACCTGGCTGGGCCAAGCCCGAACGAGAGATGCGAGGTCATCCCCTAGTGGGCCCACCACCTGCAGGGGGAACTATAAGGGACCGGTGCAAAGAGGATTGGGCGGCAGACGAAGGTGGAGACATTGGCGGCCCGTTCCCCGGATGCTTAGGCTGGCCCTAGGGACATGGAATGTCACCTCGCTGGGGGGGGAGGAGCCTAAGCTTGTGTGGGAGGTCGACATTTATCAGCTACAAAAAGTCGGGCTCACCTCCACGCACAGCGTGGTCTCTGGAACCCTTCTCCTCGAGAGGGGCTGGACTCTCTTCTACTCTGGAGTGGCCCACGGGGAGAGGCAGCGGGTTGGGGTGGGTTTGCTTGTTGCCCCCCAGCTCAGCCGTCTCGTGTCGGAGTTTACCACAGTGGATGAGAGGGTCGCATCCCTGCACCTTCGGGTTGGGGACAGGTCTCTGACTGTCGTTTCGGCCTACGGGCCTAGCGGTAGTGTGGAGTACCTGGCCTTCTTGGCTTCCCTGTCAGGGGTGCTGGATAGTGCCCCTCCTGGGGACTCCATTATTCTGCTGGGGGACTTCAACACCCACGTGGGAAACGACAGTGACATCTGGAGAGGCTTGATCGGGAGGAATGGCCTCCCCGATCTGAATCCGAGTGGTGTTTCGCTATTGGACTTCTGTGCTAGTCGCGGATTGTCCATAATGAACACCATGTTCAAGCAGAAGTGCACTTGGCACCAGGACACCCTAGGCAGGAGGTCAATGATCGACTTTGTTGTCGTATCATCAGACCTTCGCCCGCATGTTTTTGACACTCGGGTGAAGAGAGGGGCTGAGCTGTCCACCGATCACCACCTGGTGGTGAGTTGGATCCGCTGGAAGAGGTTAAAGCCAGACAGACTTGGCAGGCGCAAGCGCATAATGAGGGTCTGCTGGGAAGGTCTGGCAGAGCCCTTGGCCAAGGCTATATTCAACTCCCACCTCCGGGAGAGCTTTGACCAGATTCCGGGGGATGTTGGAAACATAGAGTCCGAGTGGACCATGTTCTCCACATCTATTGTCGATGCTGCTGCCAGTGGCTGCGGCCGTAAGGTCTGCGGTGCCTGTCGCGGTGGCAATTCCCGAACCCGGTGGTGGACACCGGCAGTAAGGGACGCTGTCAAGCTGAAGAAGGAGTCCTATCGGCTGTGGTTGGCTTGTGGGACTCCTGAGGCGGCTGACGGGTACCGTGAGGCCAAGCGTGCCACGGCCCGAGCTGTGGCAGAGGCAAAAACTCTGGCCTGGGAGGAGTTCGGTGAGGCCATGGAGAAGGACTACCGGTCGGCCTCGAAGCGATTCTGGCAAACCGTCCGGCGCCTCAGAAGGGGGAAGCAGCACTTAGCCAACACTGTTTACAGTGGGGTTGGGAGGCTGCTGACCTCGCCTGGGGACATTATCGGGTGGTGGAAGGAGTACTTCGAGGATTTCCTCAATCCTGCCATCACGCATTCCCTGGTGGAAGCAGAGGCTGGGGACTCTGGGTTAGACTCTTTCATCACCCAGGCTGAAGTCACCAAGGTGGTTAAAAAGCTCCGCAGTGGCAGGGCTTCAAGGGTGGATGAGATCCGCCCTGAGTATCCTCAAGTCTCTGGATGTTGTGGGGCTGTCATGGTTGGCACGCCTCTTCAACATTGCATGGCGGTCGGGGACAGTGCCTCTGGACTGGCAGACTGGGGTGGTGGTCCCCCTTCATAAGAAGGATG
This sequence comes from Crenichthys baileyi, assembly GCA_036173005.1. Taxonomy (NCBI): domain Eukaryota; kingdom Metazoa; phylum Chordata; class Actinopteri; order Cyprinodontiformes; family Goodeidae; genus Crenichthys; species Crenichthys baileyi. The sequence continues at coordinate 60,076 of JAHHUM010000321.1, forward strand.
ACCAGAGGGTGTGTTCCAACTACAGGGGGATCAAACTCCTCAGCCTCCCTGGTAAGGCCTATGCCAGGGTATTGGAGAGGAGTGTCCGGCCGATAGTCGAACCTCGGTTTCAGGAGGATCAGTGTGGTTTTCGTCCCGGCCGTGGAACACTGGACCAGCTCTATACCCTCTACAGGGTACTCGAGGGTTCATGGGAGTTTGCCCAACCGGTCCACATGTGTTTTGTGGACCTGGAGAAGGCATTAGACTGTGTCCCTCGTGGTGCCCTGTGGGGGAGTATGGAATCTGGGGCCCTTTATTAGGGGCCTTTCGGTCCCTGTACAAGCGGAGCAGGAGTTTGGTTCGCATGGCCGGGACTAAGTCGGACCTGTTCTCGGTGCATGTTGGACTCCAGCAGGGCTGCCCTTTGTCCCCAGTCCTGTTCATAACTTTTATGGACAGGATTTCTAGGCGAAGCCAAGGGCCAGAGGGGGTCTGGTTTGGGGACCAGTGGATTTCGTCTCTCCTTTTTGCAGATGACGTGGTCCTGCTGGCCCCTCTCTAGCCAAGACCTACAGAATGCGCTGGGGCGGTTCGCAGCCGAGTGTGAAGCGGCTGGGATGAAGATCAGCTCCTCCAAGTCCGAGGCCATGGTTCTCAACCGGAAAAGGGTGGCTTGTCCTCTTCAGGTTGGAGGGGAGTTCCTGCCTCAAGTTGAGGAGTTCAAGTATCTCAGGGTCTTGTTCACGAGTGAGGGAAGAATGGAGCGGGAGATCGACAGACGGGTCGGTGCGGCTGCCGCAGTAATGGGGGCGCTGTGCCGGTCCGTTGTGGTGAAGAGAGAGCTGAGCCGAAAAGCGAAGCTCTCGATTTACCAGCTGGTCTACGTTCCAACCCTCACCTATGGCCATGAACTTTGGGTCATGACCGAAAGAACGAGATCCCGGATACAAGCGGCTGAAATGAGCTTCCTCCATAGGGTGGCCAGGCACTCCTTTAGAAATAGGGTGAGGAGCTCGGCCATCCGGGAGGGGCTCGGAGTAGAGCCGCTGCTCCTCCACATCGAGAGGAGCCAGTTGAGGTGGCTCGGGCATCTATACCGGATGCCTCCTGACGCCTTCCTCGGGAGGTGTTCCAGGCACGTCCCACCGGGAGGAGGCCCAGGGGACGCTGGAGGGACCATGTCTCTCGGCTGGCCTGGGAACGCTTTGGGCTCCCCCCGGAGGAGCTGGAGGAGGTGTCTGCGGAGAGGGATGTCTGGGTGTCTCTGCTGAGTCTGCTGCCCCTGCGACCCGGTCCCGGATAAAGCGGAAGACGACGAGTACGAGTACGAGTATTTTTTTAAGATTCTGACACAACTCTTATTACAAGGACTCCTTGGCACTGACTAAGGTTCTTCTGTTTTATCCCCACAGGATCCTCTGGGGAATGCAGGCTTAAGACTTTCACAACATAAAAACATGCACGACATGATCAAAACAGTAACTCCTCATCTTACTTTAACAAAAATGACTCCGAAGCCACCTTCAACCTGTTGAATAGGGTGGCACATAATCCCCCCATTCCATTTGATATTTCACAGAGTCTGTTTTCTCCATGGAATCACCTTCTCATCTTGAAGTATTCCCTACATAATGAATAAAAAGTGCAAGATGAATTGTGATCAAAGCTGCAAGCAGCACTTCAGCGCCACTCCAGCGTGTGTCGCAACCGCAGCCATCCCGCATCGCGACCTCAACGCCTCTCGTTCGTCTTGACATGTTCAGGCAGGCTCAGATTAGCTCTGGTGAGAGTTCAAGATTTGGCAAAAATCCGACCTTCCTGATATAGGATGTGGTCGCCTCCTGTTTAAAGGCAAATTATTATCTGTTGTTAGACAAAGTTTGAAACATCTACAGATTGTGAAGGAGGGTCAAACACCACAGAAACCTCTGACTTTGTTCTCAGTGGGCAGGACTAAAGTGATGTCATCAGTTGAACATACCCATGTATTGAACACCCATTCATGATGAAGCACACAAAATTTGGTGCGGATTTGATAATGCTTCAGGAAGATACAACTGCTTGAAATATTCTAGGAGACGTAGTTGAGTCAAATTCCAATGTAATCCTATTAAACTGTGTGTAGGCTGACGGTGATCATTTATTTACCGTTTTAAGTAAATGTGATTATTTATGTTTGATTTAGAGCCGACCGTTTGCAAATGGGTAGATATGGTACATAGCTGGGCGAAAAGACGCGAGAAGCGAGACCGACTGAATGTACGCATGAGACCAAATAAAAGTGCGCGCGAGATCGAATGAAAGTGCACGCGAAACCTAATAAAAGTGAGCACAAGACCGAATAAAAGTGCACGCGACCAAATAAGGATAATGTTTTACAAAATAAAATAAAATATCAATTTATCAATTTTCAGTTAGCAGTTACTGCAAATCTTAATATTATTGAGAGGACTATTTCCATTTGATTTTGTGAAATGTATTGTTTTTGCCTGTTGTATCTTGTTTTAAAATAAAAAGGCAAAGAAACGTTAGACATTTATTAAGAACTGCTGATAACATATTTGAATATATTTTTTAATCTTTATAAACAATTCTCAACCCCTTGCATTTATTTTTCACTCCCCTCACACGCCCAAATATTTATTATCAAATAAAAAACAATATAAGAAAACTTTCCAAACAACATTTTTTAAAATCTTTTTAAAACATTTCCACCTGTGGTATTTATTTAACTCAAGTTGATTTACATGTTAACCCTATGTAGAGGCGTGCTCAGGTGCAAAGCGATATGGAAGGACGCGATGTAAAAGGCACGATGCGAACTGTGCGTTTAGCGCAAATAGAAGGGAAGCAAGAGGGAAGCGAAACCCGTGAAGGACACAAAGCAAATTTCGCTGGAGTTGAAAAATCTGAACTTTTCTGTTAATTCGCGTCTATAGCCCTCTTTTACAGCTCAAGGATACATCTATGTTCATGTAGGAAATTATATTTTATTCATAAGTATTTAATTTTCAGATGCATCTGTTAGCAAGCCTGATTTCTACGTCTCAGACCAGCCTTTATTACATAATTATTCAATACTTATGGTTACCATGCTACATTCTGTTGTCATATCAGCACTTGCTTAGTGTAGCCTATTTTGGCGGTCCTCGTCCATATCTTTAGGCACAAAAATGTTTATTATATTTAGAAGATGTGGACAGTACAATTTGGCTGTTTTTCTATTGAGTTGAGATTTATTTATTTACCGAAGACGGATGGACAGGCATTCTGCAGCGGGAAAATGGCACCTGTAGTTAGTGTCCCGGAGGCTGATTCATTGCCCAACACAGGACAGCGGGTCCTCAAACTGGGTCCTGCATAGACAGATGTATCGCTGAAAGTGACCGTCATCCAAACACAGCTCCTGGAGTAGGTGGTGGGACATTGCAAACTGGTTCCGTCTCTGAAGAATCTGGTGAAGCCAGAGACGTCGACGCCGGCGCTGTTGTTTGACTTTTCCATAAATAAAACATCGTCACTCGCTCCATGTTGAGTTGAACCCGGCAAGCAGCAAATAGCTCCTCCTATTTGATGACATGGTGAAGCGAGTGGAGTGTTGTCATGAATTGAAACAATCTAGAAATATGCAGTCGCTGGAATAAGAACAGAAACAAGCGCAGATGTAACTGGATGACTGTCTTGAACCCTGACAGGAAAACCCACCCTGTTTATATTTATTGTACTGAATTTTATCATCCTCAGTCAAAGCATGGCTTGGGACTGATTTCTTTTTATATTCTAGGGGGCGCTGTGGAGGAACTAGGACACACCCATCCAATATTTGACCAATAATCTTTTAGGGGCCGGAGTAAAATTGATCATATTGAATTTAGTGCACATCAGAGGGTCAGAGAGGGACCATTCCAAGTAAAAGAGGTGACTTCCTGTTTTCAAAAACATTTTTTGGATTACTTTTAATCCCACATGCCTTAAAGGGATACTGACCAAATTTGAAGCTGATAGCTCAAAAGCCCTAGGAGGAGTTTGTCAAAGTGTGACATGTATGAAAAGTCTATAATGGCCAAAAATGACCATGTGACCCAAAATGGCCAACTTCCTGTAGGTTTTAGGAAATACCTCCAAGAGACTTTTTTCTTGATTTGGAGGGTTCTTGCTGTGTATCAAATTTAAAACCTTTACAATATACCAATTGGGCTATCTCAGTTTAGGGGACGCTTACAGCCATTAAGCCACACCCTTTTTTAATTCCATTGAAATCCAAAAACTTTCATCAGGGGACAATTTTGTGCAAAGTTTGGTGAATCTTCATATATGCTTAGGCCCCCAAAAAGTCAATGAAAGACACAAAATTATAAGAATATCTGCGATTACAATAGGGCTTTGCAGCGCTTTCAGTGCTCAGGTCTAATTATTAATTCAATTAACAGGAAACTCTCTTATTCAACTAGCAGCTTCTCAAAATGACAACCACTTCAGTGTTTGTCAACATCAATAGAACTAATGGCATCACTTTGCAAAGTTTATTTGTATTTGTACACTAATTTAGAAAATTGCTTAAATCTTGAACTACTATATTGTTTTCTGTTTTAATGTATTGGTACAGAACAAAAAAGGAAAAGTACCATAATAAAAGACCACTTAAATTCATATTTGAAATGATTTCAAAATGGTCTGCTTTAAAAGACAAACCATAAAACACACAAAAAATTGAATAATTTTGTAGAAGCAAAAATCACAAACCAGCAACTTCCTGTAGTTGTTCACCAGCACAAATGACAGAAGAGCTTCATAGCTGTCAAATTTGAAAATTAGAATAAATAATATATTTTATTGTATAATAAAATATAAAGCAAACCATGTCAAATTTCTGATGACAAATTTAAAGCTCTGGTATCAAATGTAGTCATGCCCTATATTCAAGTCATTTATTTTAGTGACAAGTTTACTTTCTGACAGCGAGGTTTTATTATATATAATATCTATATATATAATATCTCAACTAATGCATTACTTGTTTACATGGCAGATTTGTATATTTCCGGTCATGTTTTACTCCATGTAACTGATGTGCGAGTGGGAGAGTTTTACTTATTCTTCTTACATTGGCACAATAACACAATAAACAAACATATATATTTTGATAAAATGTGACAGGCAATCTGTTCTGTCCCCAAACAAAATCACACCAGCTGTGCAATGATTCAGGAGGAAAATTGTGTCCACCATTCCCCCTGCATGGGCAGCCACATGAAACAGGCTCACAATAACCTGCAAAGGCAACATCATCATTTATTCACATTTAAAGTGCCTACAACTGTCTTTTGCTGCAAATCTGACCATTTGTTGATACAAATCTTGTGAAAATGATTAAGTAAATGTTGCAGAAATAAGTGAAACATAACCTTAAAAAATACAATCACATACCTCCCCTATCAACCGCTGATGAAGCCAGCACTTCCCTGAATGATGGATAAGGATGCTACGAGCGTTGATTTGTAAAGGGATGGCTGCAACAACAACCACCTCTATGTCCATCTTATTCCAAAGTAGGTTAACTGAAAATCAGATATATCAATAAATTAGTTAATGAATACCAAAGTTAAACAGTAAGCTAGGCAGTTTCAAAAAAGCAAGCATGGTCAGCTAAAATAAATGTTTTGCATTTGACTGCAGCTTGCAAGCTTTGAGGCTGAACTTTCTACTGATCACAGTATGTATTGCAATCATATTTCTGCTCCAGTGGGATTACTAGTTGTATGTACAGTAAGTGCTTCTCTTGCCATGCCCATTCTGCAAGTATCACAGTTTTTCTTTTCCATTCCTGTCTCTGGTGACCACAGTACACTTGTTAGTAGCATTTTAGGTTCATTAGGGATTTTAATAAATACATATTTTTGTGTTATTATATAGGTGCACCAAAAAAAAACATTTAGTAAAGTATTCAAATTAAATGATTACATGTATTGGAACGACAAAATGATAAACTACATTATGGCCCCCACTATATACAGACCTCCAAGCTTCATGTGGCCTTCAGACTGGCTCAAGAACAGTGTGTTGAGAGTCTTCTTTTCCAACATGACTGTGCACAAGTGCACAAAGCAAGGCCCTTAAAGATATGGATGAGAGAGTTTGCTGTGTATGAGCTTGACTGGCCTGCACAAAGTCCAGGCCTCAACCTAATGGTTGAGAGAGCCAGGCTTTCTCATTCAACATCAGTCTATGATCTCACAAATGTGCTTCTGGAAGAAAGGTCAAAAATTCCAATGAAAAACAGTCCTAAACCTTGTGGGTCGATTTCCCAGTCAAAGTCAAAGAGTAGAAGATGCTATAGCTGGAAAGGGTGGACCAGCATCAAAGTTCATATGTGACTCAAGACAGGTAAGCAAATATAATATTGTTGCTCCAACTGGTGTTAAAGAAATTAGTCATTTCTGTACATAAACTGTTATATTTCACCATATTCTTTTTGATATTCATTGAACTGTTCTTTAATTTGCTTTTATGTGAATAAAATAAACATAAAAAAATTATATAAGGTTACATATTTTAATAAGAGCCGTCTGCATAAGCAAGAATGTTCAAAATATATTGCTCTATATACATTTTGCAGTTATCATACATAGATGTCATTAGTGATGTCATCTCATGCTAATTAGGTCCTTAATTTGATACTTTTACACACTTTAGGACATATGCATTATTTGCCTGTAAAATGATTTGACTGTTGGATTTTTGTTTGAAATTACAGTTAATTTTCATGAATTCCAATAAATCCAGTCAATTTCATTGGAAACGTTCTTGTTTGGAATAGTTTGAAAACTCACTTCTTTAACTTTACATGGCAATCTGCAAATAATTTTCCACCCTTCAGCAAACCTCATCTGTACATAAATTAATACCTGTCAGCATCTTGATTTTAGGAAAAAAAAACATAGTATGCAGTAGCTCGAAGGTGAAATCAAATTTACCTGTGAATCTTTATTATGCTGATCATCTTCAACTTGTCTGATCTTCACTGTAGTTCCATGTGAAGTCTTAGCAACAAACCACTCCACAGTGGGATGATCCCCATGTGATCTTTCAGCAGAACCTCCATGTCACTGGAATCTTCTGACAGACTCACACTCGGCTTTGACCTGTCTCACTTCAAAAGCGTGTGAAAGGTGACTTTCCAACAATGTTGTTACTTTTCTCAGTGATGCTTTCCTCAGCTTCAGTTACATGTTCACTGTTTTCATTCTTGATGTCTTTGATGTGCAAGATGCAGTTGTTGAGGTTTGGCTTGTTTTTACTAAGTGGGTGTCCTCCTTTGCCTCAAAAAATACACATATATGATAAAACACCTGAAGGACGAGCTGCATGCTTTGGCAGTTGAAGAGGAATGCATAGCTGAACGTTGCATTCTCCTGTATGCCTCTGTCTCTAGTTTTTCTGTCAAATGCCTAAATGACATGGTCAGAGCACAGGTGCAACGCAGTGAAATTTGCAATACCTGCTGTGAGTCCATACACAATGTTAAATGCTCTGGCAAGGTACACAGAAATATCTTCCTTGTTGAACGATATAAGCTCACTATTAATCAAAGTCCAGCTGTAATCACTCTAACAGTTTCCTCCTGAATGCCTTTCGTCCAATGGGAAATGGGAGGCGTGCTACGGCTATTGGCGTTCAGTTCTGTGATTAGCTAGGAAGGTTGATCCTTTCCCACGCCTGGAAAAATTGAAGCATAATACATAGAATGTCTTGATCGGGGATTTTCTGGACAACACTGCCTGTCACATGAAGGTGGAGGGTAACGGGTGATGACCGTCTTAGACGTCCTGCTAATATCCTTATTCCAGTGTCCTGCAAAAGAGTCTATTTGTGGGTGCTGAAAATAACCTTTTGATGATGCAGGACTACTGGTTCCTTGTATCACTCTTTGAGTTCAAGCATCATGTCATTATGGAGCCTTGCACCATTTTTCAACTCGGACAACATTTTCTTCAATACATCCTTGGTTAGGCTTTTTGCTCGGTTGCTGGGTCCGGCCATTATTTGTTTGATGGACATCTTCAATATGGAGCAAGAGTAAAGACTGACACCATTTGTTAGAGCTTTGGCAATCTTACCTCTTCTCAGGTATTTTGCTTGCCAAAATTGTCTTTACTTACTGCATCCACTGAAAGTGCATTTTGCAGAAGCATTAAAAGAAATGGAGACTTCTGTTTACGACTATTGCTGGTATTCAAAAGCAAGAGTACAGCATGGATAGTTTTTCAAGAACTGATAATATAACGATATCATCAGTTCATGATGATATAACTGAAATACAACGTATCAGTCCATGGGGGATGCAGTTTACTCCCAACATGTAATTTCCTTTCACTGTCTCCTTGTTATCACAATTTTGAACTTTCTGCAGTCACTTTGTTCATGGTATGGTGATCATCTGCATTTGTGCTGCTGAACTGTTGCACTCCGGCTAAGTGCTGCCGGTTCACTGAGATCAAGGAGTACTGTCTTGTAATCTTGTAACTAGGATAAACATCAGTTATCCTTTCTTTAACATGGGCACTCAAACAAAGACTATATAGTGTATTTTGCTAAAGCCATTTAACACCTCCAGTATATTGAGAGGTTGTAGGAAATGCGTTAAATCCACTTAGATGTATGTGTGATATTCTAGCAGAATAATTGAACATTCATTACGAGACAGTGGGTCACATGACCTGAAAACTATTAAAACAAACTCATCAAGTTTGATTACAAATGTTCTTTAAAAAGAGAATGCATTAAATGCATGAGTGCGACTAATTTCTCAAGATTAGTAGAAAAACTTAACAAAAAATTCTGCGACAGTGGGTCACATGCCCTGAAAGCTTTTCATTTTTGTTTCTCAAAAGCGTTTATTGACAGACCCAATGTGAACCACCGTGAGCAGAAGGGCGCAGGCAGAGAGCCGCTACCCGTTAACAGAGCGTCTGCATCGGTTTAAACGGGAGGAAGACGTCGCTGAATCTGCCAACCTGGAACTCGCTTGACTCGGTTTGATCAACTTTAATGTCTCTGTTCAGAGTGTGTGTTTACTTCTTTTCATTCTCCTCCTTCGTTGCACATTACTCCCATTTAACCCTGCGATAACTTTAGAAGCTGCATTGTCCCCAAACATCACTGCAGCGGAAACTTCACTAGCGTACTTTACCCTAAAGCTAACTCACCATGCTGTGGGATGAGATGCAGAAGTCACAAGTTTGAAAGAGGCAACCAAACAATGGCTGCCATCTTTGTTTTGATTCGGAGACGGAGGCAAAACTTCGGAAAGCAGTTAATGAATGTTTCTTGTTATATTGGACGAGTTCGTTTTTCACAGCATCTAAGCGGGAAGCTGTGTTACGTAACTATAACCACCAGGTAAGACATATCAAGAGTTAAACAGCAAAGTTTTAACTTACCAATCGGAGAGAGAAACAGCGCTGGAGATCCACACCATGTATATATGGAATGCCTGAAGGGTCATAATTCGCGCAATTGCCCCTGGACTTGAACAAAATATGCATGCACATTTGAATGAAGATATATAAATATAATTTTTTCTAAACAGATTTTCCTCTAACGTTTTTTGTTATTTTGAGAGACGCCGGGGGTATAAGTATTTATGGGCTGTATAGCTCACCTGTTCCTTTTGCATACAGTACAGACCAAAAGTTTGGACACACCTTCTCCTTCAAAGAGTTTTCTTTATTTTCATGACTATGAATATTGTAGCTTCACACTGAAGGCATCAGAACTATGAATTAACACATGTGGAATTATATACTGAACAAAAAAGTGTGAAAACAACTGAAAATATGTCTTATATTCTAGGTTCTTACAAAGTAGCCACCCTTTTGCTTTGATTACTGCAAACGCACACTCTTGGCATTCTGTTGATGAGCTTCAAGAGGTAGTCACCTGAAATGGTTTCCAACAGTCTTGAAGGAGTTCCCAGAGATGCTTAGCACTTTTTTGGCCCTTTTGCCTTCACTCTGTGGTCCAGCTCACCCCAAAACCATCTCGATTGGGTTCAGGTCCGGTGACTGTGGAGGCCGGTCATCTGGCCGCAGCACCCCATCACTCTCCTTCTTGGTCAAATAGCCCTTACACAGCCTGGAGGTGTTTTTGGGGTCATTGTCCTGTTGAAAAATAAATGATGGTCCAACTAAACGCAAACCGGATGGAATAGCCATGCCGCTGCAAGATGCTGTGGTAGCCATGCTGGTTCAGTATGCCTTCAATTTGAATAAATCCCCAACAGTGTCACCAGCAAACACCCCCACACCATCACACCTCCTCCTCCATGCTTCACGGTGGGAACCAGGCATGTAGAGTCCATCCGTTCACCTCTTCTGCGCCGCACAAAGAGACGGTGGTTGGAACCAAAGATCTCAAACTTGGACTCATCAGATCAAGCACAGATTTCCACTGGTCTAATGTCCATTCCTTGTGTTCTTTAGCCCAAACAAGTCCTCTTCTGCTTGTTGCCTGTCCTCAGCAGTGGTTTCCTAGCAGCTATTTTACCATGAAGGCCTGATTCACACAGTCTCCTCTTAACAGTTGTTCTAGAGATGTGTCTGCTGCTAGAACTCTGTGTGGCATTGACCTGTTCTCTAATCTGAGCTGCTGTTAACCTGTGATTTCTGAGGCTGGTGACTCGGATGAACTTATCGTCCACAGCAGAAGTGACTCTTGGTCTTCCTTTCCTGGAGCGGTCCTCAGGTGAGCCAGTTTCTTTGTAGCGCTTGATGGTTTTTGCGACTGCACTTGGGGACACTTTCAAAGTTTTCCCAATTGTTCGGACTGACTGACCTTCATTTCTTAAAGTAATGATGGCCACTCGTTTTTCTTTACTTAGCTGCTTTTTTCTTGCCATAATTCAAATTCTAACAGTCTATTCAATAGGACTATCAGCTGTGTACTGTATCCACCTCCCGCACAACACAACTGATGGTCCCAACCCCATTTATAAGGCTTGAAATCCCACTTATTAAACCTGACAGGGCACACCGGTGAAGTGAAAACCATTTCAGGTGACTACCTCTTGAAGCTCATCAACAGAATGCCAAGAGTGTGCGTAGCAGTAATAAAAGCAAAAGGTGGCTACTTTGAAGAACCTAGAATATAAGACATATTTTCAGTTGTTTCACACTTTTTTGTTCAGTATATAATTCCACATGTGTTAATTCATAGTTTTGATGCCTTCAGTGTGAAGCTACAATATTCATAGTCATGAAAATAAAGAAAACTCTTTGAATGAGAAGGTGTGTCCAAACTTTTGGTCTGTACTGTACATCAGTCAAGAAGCTGCTTAATAAACGAAATTGCTTTACACTGATGCCGGTTTCTCGGTGAGCCTTCTATTATCTGCAATATTATTTTTCATGGAACTGTGAACGAGGAGATGATATAAGACCTAGCCCACCTAAACCTCCACCTAATTAGACTTCTCTTTAGTCACTTTGCTGGTAACGTACAATGTTCACTGATAACATCTACCAGGAGTCTGTAGCTACATCTAACAGGCTGCATCTACAACTTATGAGTTTATCTCCAGCTATATCTAGTCACTTCATGCTGTTATTCTCTATTTCCAGTCAATGATGCTCTTCTCCACCTAGCTTTCTACCAACTCCTTTTTACACAATCTCTTCTTATGGACATCAACTACACACGGTTCTAGCTCCAGCCTCTTCCAGAAGCAGGTTCCAGAGCATTCTAATAGGAAGGCAGAAGAAGGCTTCTCGGCCACAGTTAGGAGTGGAATATATGCTAATTTTTGCTATACCTTTTTTTTATTTTCCAACCTGGAGTTTGGAAATTCTGGGTCCAGATTAAATGCACCCCCACTTCACAGCAGACTTTTGGACTTAAAAAAAGAAACACTTAGAAAAGCTTGACAAACATGTAGATCAATAATGGCTGAATTCTTATCACAGACAATGGAAAGAGCAAGAGTTAGAAAGCAGTCCTTTGTAATACAACTGGGCTAGTCCTAATACTTCCAAGTCAAAAAGCATTTTTGCAGAAGGGTGGTCCGACATATACAATCACATTGCCACCAGAACAGAGCTTGCTCAAGATTGGCAGCTGATGTTAGTGAGAATCAGACAGTAAAGTATCTACTATCAAAAGCTTAGTACTACATTGCTACTGCAGCAGCCACATGTGGATCAAACCTGGAGCAGGGAACAGCTGAAGAGAGCATGGTGTTTTTTTATGTGTTATCTGCCTAGAGATTAAACCAAGCTGGCTGTGGAAATGTTTTGATTTATGTTCCAAAGGAAAGCGTTATTGCAGAGCACACATCTTTTCAGAATTGACCTCTTTAACTATGTATAAGTTCAACTTTCACAACTTGTGATGTTTTTTTGGGAATCAACTGAAGGAATTAGAAGTTAGTGAGGACACAACCAACATCTCGTTTGTTTTATTCAATTTATTAAAACAGCAGCAGCAGAAGGAAGATATTCAACACATTAAATAAACATCTCAATAAAGTCTCCTTGGACTACACCAGGAAAGTAATACATCTACACTTATCTAAACAACTAGATAGATATCATACATGGCCAAGAAAGCTCAAATCACAGTGATGCTGCATTATTCTAAACTATAGGGAAACTTAGAAGTTTTGTGAGCACAGAGCAAACAGATAAAAAAAAACTGTCGACATCATTGATGTGAAAACTTCAATGATAATACCATTAGACATGAAAAGAACAAAAGGTGCCAAAACTAGCATTGAACATTTATATGCTTAAAGCTGTCAACAACATGCAAAATGAATATCTTACTGATAAAAAGTAAAAACGGATCAAAGGCAAATAAAAGATTTTAATTTTATACTAAACCTCCAACAGGTTTGGTTTGTTATGCTAAGATTTAACAGCAGAAGAGATGATTCATTATTAAACTGTTAAGCATGACCTCACAGACGCCGTCAAAGCAAATCCTGAATAATCCTCAAATAAAACTCTTTTACAAACATATGAAAATCAAAGTATTTTCTTTTTTTATTCTACAAATCCAAGATGTTAACCTGATTTGTGAAAGATGTGGCTAGCTGTGACTGGGCTGTTCAGAGATTAGTAAAGGTACGCATTCAGAGCTCAGAGTTTGAGATCAGTTCACTTTCACTTCAAAATTATGTCTTCAAAATTGCAGAAAATCCAGGCACAGAGTCTAGAAAAAAAACCCACAGATTTACTTCAGGTTGTCCATTGGTCTTCTCTGTATTCTGGGCTTGTTTGTTTAAAAAAACAACAACAGGAGTCTAATCCTGGATATATGTCCACATGGTACATGCTTAATAATTCAAACATAATCGTTGTCCTGGTTTTGATTTTCTGATTAACTTCATGTGTTGCAGCTCTCATAGGAAGGAGGAGCTTCTGCAAAAGACAGAAACAACAAGACAGCCTTTTCAACTCTCAAACACAATGTTATCTACAACCTTACAAGCAGACAGTGATCCTAGCCTGGTGAGTTGCTATAATGCTTAGTATACAACATCAAGCAGGCCTTAACCCTGTACATTTGCTGCATGAAAAGAGAAATGTGTTCCTTTTCCTGCCACCTCAAGTGAAAGAACAAACGTCTTCCAGGCCGGGACATTTCACAGTACAAAAGAACTGAAGTGCAAAACTCCTTGGAAGTTCTCAGAGGTTCTTCTCACTACAGCATATGACGTCGTAGGTACCATGTCCACTTCAAATTTCTCACCAATCACACAACAGTTGTCTGACACCACACTAGAAAAAATGGTGTGTCCAGATAATGTGGAATATGTACTGGCTTTGAATTTTTCAGAATGTGTTCGAACATGTAGTTAGGTTCCCTAGTCTGGACAGAAACTAAAGTTACCCTGGCTCATGTTTTAGTACTTGGCTTTGGTATTCATTTTGAAATCAGCAGCTCAACTATTGATACAAGGATCAATGTGTCCAGTTCCAAAGTGCCATTACATGCATCAAGAGTGGTACAACTCAAGGGACAGTTTAGATATGTTGAAGTGGGGTTCCGTTGAGAGGGTATGACCAGAAAATATTTTACAAGAAGCAGGTAATTTAGCTTCTTTATTTTAATAAAACAGATTAGCTTTTCATATATCTGCTATTTAGAGCAGAGCCAAGAGAAAATAATTTCTGCCATTTCAAAACAACTACATTCTGAAAAGGCCATTTTAAAAAGTCCTTGTATTTGCATTAGAAAGATAATGACATAGAAGACTACAGTCAGAGAAATGATCCAATATGAAATGCGTTTTAAGTCATTGTCCCTGAAACTGACCAACCAGACTTCACTGTAAATTACGAGCGACTTGTGTGTGCAGTGAATAATCTGCTAATGCAAATGTGATGTCAGTTCTGTCATTGTCTGATTTAAATAATTCATTTATCTGACTCTGCATCATTATGCCTGAAAGCTACAACATGTTTGCTTGTTGAAAACTCCAGCATGATAACAGCGCCACCTGCAGAAGTGCTCAACCATGACATGCCTGTAGGGCATCACTGTATGACGTCACATGCTGATGGAAACATGAGTGCTGCTTCTATCAGGACAACAGAACAAGCACAAAACTCATTTAATAACCTGCTATTTATTTCTGCACAATAACAACATCCTTCTGAATGAAGTTGGATCTGAAACATGGAAAATCACAGAAGACACATAGAAAAACTATATTTGGATCAATAAAGCTGATCCACACTGCTGTTCGTCGAAGTGTGGTATAACTCTGTATCGAAGTCGGGCTTAAAAAGGATTTGGAAACTTGTGTAAAGGTTTAAAATATTCCTCAGGCATCTCTGAGACTGCAGCGGTTTTAGCACCGCAGAGGTCAACACTTGTCTTGGCCTGTTTCTGATTAGTAGTTAGGGCTAAAGCTGATCTCTGCTTCATTAAACTGAAGAGGAGAAGGGCGTTACCTGCTGCAGGTAGAACCCCACTAAACAAAATCTGATATATTGTTTTTAAGTTGATCTGATGTTCTACTGTATTTTTGCCACCCACTGGTGGCTATAACCGCTCAAAAGTGTTCCAACGATCCATTTGGGTCCAGAAGAAGAGAAGACCACTGGGAGAAGACTCTTGTTCTGAACATTATTCATGTTTAACAGATGATAGCACTAGTGGAGGTGTAATGGATTGTTTTCGTCACTGTTGGAAGCCTTTCAATCCAACCATTGTAACTAAGGTAATTCTGATTTCTGAACCTGTGATCCATGAGTTAATCCATTTTTTGCCTGCTCTGGTAGTGTAAAAATCATATTTCCTTATAACTGTTTAAACTATTTTGACCCATAAACATGGTTATAACTGGGCCCATCCTGTCTACTTTAGACATTTATGTCTACCTATTGTCTCAGAAAAACCTCCAACTTTGAAGCAGGAGCTATAAACTGATATGACTAAATGCTGCATGATAGACTATCAGCTCACGTCTAGGAAATGTCAGAACCTTAGCAAGTTTTGGCCCTCTAACAAGAAAAAAATAAAAACGAAACATTTGCAGCTGCCGTTTAAGGAGCTGCTTGACCAAAAGGAATTAGTAATATATAAGATTAGGAGCGAACTCACAGATTTTTGTCTCTTTAATAGCATGAAGTCAGTGAATCTCAGAACAACAGTGATGGATCACGACACAAGCTTTTTGATGGCATGCTCATTTGTAAAATGAGTTCCATAAAAACTCACCTTGTGGATAAGCTGAGGTGTCATAGTCTGGTGGAAGGGTATTGAGTGGTGCTGCCATTGGGCGGGCATCAATCGCTGAGGGGTAAGGAGCTGTGGCGCCTGCTGACCTTCTAGATGAAGGCCCACTTGGAGCTGGCACGGACACATTAGGTAGCTGATTCTGGGGGAAAAAGAGGCCTGGAGCATAGCTGAATGCATTAGGTGACACCGCCTGGGACTGGCGCTTGTTGGGAAAGTCGTCATTCAACAAGTTCCCACCTTCAGCTCCTGAGTGGTACTCAACCGGAGGGGCACTGGGGGAGCTGTGGGAGGACATCCTGGAGCGTGGGGCGGGACGGGGGGCGGGTTTAGGAGCAGGTTGAGGTGGAGCTGTAAGCCTGGAGGAAGATTCAGGGGCATCTGGTGTTGAAACAGAGGCTGCGGGGTCTTTCTTGAAAGAAGGAGTTTCTTTTTTGGATGGACGGAGTTTTTTGTCAAGTGACACATTTCCAATATGGATTGGTAATGTCAGCGTAACATCAGGAGACTTCAGGCTGACCTGAAGGAAGGAAAACAGAACAAAGAGTTCTTAAATGCTTTTTTATAATGTCATAAATAAAATAAACATAAAATATCAATTAGTTATAATTTGGCTTACAAAAACAGATATATGAACACTTTGTCCATTACTGTTATACTTTAGGACAGGGAGTGCATTCTATTACCTTGACATAATACTCAATTTTTATAAGTTCACAGCCAGCAAGTGAGGACTGAGGGAGGGGAGGAATGATGATCTGTTCCTTCCACTCCAGCTCCCTGCCACCCTTTATCGCACCTCCTTCCACCTCCACCATGGACTTCAGATCATGGGTGGGCTTCTTCGTCTCATAGGTCACCCTCTGTGCATTGGAGAACATGGAGATAACTAAAGCAAGGCTCAGTGTGATATGGTCTTAAAAAGCAGTTTTTCACAGGAAAAGCCATGGATTTATTATCGTATCGATCCCACAAACACACAGCTAGTGTTGAATTTATATGAGATATTTCTAAAAGTATTAAATGGAGACTGGAATCAGAATCCCAGAATGTTGCTTTATTTGCTGTAATAGACATAGCTACTGGCTGAGCTTCTACTGTGACTAAAAAAAAACTGGCTCAGAGTTGATCTGCTTTGCTGCCTTTCTGTCCTACATGAAGCCACTAAAGGAGCTACAACCATCGATGTTTTGCTTTTCTATCCTATAGAAAGTACTACTGGATTAATGCTTCTGTTTCCTTTTTGTCTCTCTGCTCTGTTCTCTCAAACCCCCAGTCGATTGTGGCAGATGGCCGCTCAAACTGAGCCTGGTTCTGGTTCTGCTGGAGGTTTCTTCCTGTTAAAAGGGAGTTTTTCCTCTCCACTGTCGCTACATGCATGCTCAGTATGAGGGATTGCTGCAAAGTCAACGCCAGTGACTGTCCACTGTCTCTACATGCTCATCCGGGAGGAGTGACTGCTGCAAGTCACTGACTGAATGCAATCTGCTGGGTTTCCTTAGATAGAAAAACTTTTAACCAATCTGAATAATAAACTCAATCTGACTGCACTGTTTGATAGTTAGGATTCATTGGAATGTTTGCACCTGACTTAAAATCTGTATGATTCGATTGAATTGACTTTGTAAAGTGCCTTGAGATGACATGTGTTGTGAATTATATAGATAAATTATATAAATAAATAAAACTGAAATGAATTGAATCTTTGACTGGTCTTTACCATACATTAAAGACACATTCGGACGAAGAGATCCTGATCTTTTGTTAGCCTTGTCTGGTTTTCTGTAAGCATTTCCACAGCCTATAGTTTCCACTGGGTAGTCCAAAAGAGGGCCAGATGCTGAGCAAGTAACTCCTCCCACAGCAGCAGTGTTGACCAATCCTTTTTTCAGCTGAGGGATGTGTGGGAGTATTCCATTATTAAAGAAAAAGCGGTGATTTTCAGCAATCTCTCTACAATGAAAGATTCTTTCAAAGCAACCACATATTAAAAGTTATAAAGTGTCACTACTAAGTCCCGGAAAGGTGTATCTGTAACAAACTTTGAAAAGATTTGACTGAAGTGGACTTCTGTGTGGTCCTACTTTGGAGTGTGGAATGGGGAGAAGAAGAACATTTACACTGCGAAACTGAATCCTAATCAATTCCGAATCAGCAATAACCACAAACACACACACAGTTGTGGCTCGTTTCTTAAAGATGTATTATATCCATGCGCAATATTGCATTTCTACCTGGCCTTTGAATGGTCTTGGAAGACAAGATGGTGAAGGAAAATAAAGCTGTCACATTGCCTTCCTGAGCGTTTAACACGGTAGCACAGAGTATTTGATCTGCCACAGACTTTATTGGACATGTCAAAAAAATCCATAGCATGAGAACCTGCCATGAGGCAGAATGACCTAACTTAAATATCAAAGCACTGACTGATTAATACAATTACTGAATCTCATGCAACACATGGAAACAAAACATGGATTCTAATCTGACATCACCTACTTTCTGATCAGTTCAGGTAAGTATTATCCAACCACTTGGGGGCACTTATAGAGCATTGAAATCTAATTCCCAGATGATCAGGTGGTCCTTTAATATAAAATCAAAATGGTAAAGTTTGCGAAAAGTAACATACTTGAATAGGAGTGAATTAATAGCAACAAAGATGTCTACCCCATAGCAAACATAGCAACAGAAACTGTAATGATGCAGAGGGATAGTAATTCTCTATTTGCTTGTGGTTTAAAAATGGAAACGCACCCACATCTGACTAGTCAAGCAAAGTTCATTTGAACTTTGACACATTGAAGGGATGTTGCCTGCTCTTTGGAGTGAAGGTTTCTGCTTGGGAGCAAAAGCCATTGTTTTATTATTTGTCCCCTGTTTTTTGTCTGTTAAGGGGATAAGCAGGGGTTGCAGATGCAGGAGCACAGAGACAGAACGAGGGAGTGAGGTGCCCAAACGAAAAAAATCTGAGGAACCATTTGGGAACTGAAAGGGCAGGTTCTTGTTAGTGAGCCGAGCTACAGAAATTGACTATTGAAAGAGCCGAAGTTCGGTCTCTACATTGCTACCACTAGGTGGTAACAAGCCATTAAATTTGTGCCAAGGCATTGAACTGAGGAGGAGGATTCTACTTCAAGGATGGCAAATGGTGTTTTTATTAGTCAGACTGGGCAACAGAACAGGAATGATTTTAAACCCCCACGTGCCACATTTCAGCCTTTTGTCTATATGATCAAACACCACACACACTGGTGCAGCTTCTTCGCAACAGATATTTTATAAAGAAGCCAAGCAGTGAATGCATCTGCTGGGTTGTCAAATCAATTCTGACACACCTCACAAAGGAATAACTACAGTGAATGCCTCCCTAAGGTATCATTAATTCTACTTCATTTACTATATAATGTATTAAGACATAGTTTTAGTGAAAGACTCTTTGGTCTCGTGAACCTTTACCTGCATCAGACTGGCAGCTATGTGGCCTGTGGTCTTCGTGGACTGGTTATGGATGTTGGCCGACACCTTGATAATCTGGCCTGGTGTGTAACCCTTCATATCTGTTTGGGCCTTCAGGACAATTGTCCCTGTTTTCATAAGCATGTAAGTGAACTGCTGAGTTACTGCGGAGGTGGAGGGTCCCTAAAAAAGAAGACGATAAAGAGACACTGTTGAATGAGTTTCAGTAAATTTCACTGGATCTGTCATTGCACTCTTATTTGCTCCTAAAGTTTGAAACAGAAGAAAAACCTTACAATTCAACAATCACATTGAATTTTTTTTCTGAATTACTTCTAAATTTTGTGATCTACTTATAACTTTTAAGTTAGACCTTTTTGCCAGGTAGTAATGCCCATGAACAGTGACTTACCTTCAGGTATTTCTGCATATGTTTTCCTGAACTGCTACAGAGAGCAGCATTAATGTGCATCCTGGCTGATTCAGTTAAAAGTGGAAAGTTTGGAGCATGGCTGTTTAAAGCTGGTATTAAAATCTGACCAGTCCTCAGAGGGCTCTTAAAGATAGCTGCTTAAGTAGAGCCCATATTTAACAATACTGAATTGGCATAACATTATGACCACTCATAGATGAGGAGAATAACATCCATTAAGTCTTCAGCCCAGCACCTTTAGTCTGTGTGATATGTTAGGCAGCCAACGGTCATTTTCTCTTTAAAGTAAATTTGTTAGCTTATGATGACTGTGTAAAAGCGCCTCTAAAGCTGCAGCTCAAGTAGAGTGCTCCAACTCTGTGGTCAGTATCTATCAGGAGTGATGAAAGGAAGGAATAGTGGTATAATGGGGACAGTGTAACCTGTGGCCAAGAATCACTGATGCACGTGGGGAGTCATGTTTGGCCTCCCCATGTGTTCCGATTCAAAAGACAAGCTTCTGTATTTCATACTTCTGTAGGAGTTGATAGTGGTTCTGATAGAAAGGTGCCAGGATACACAGTGTGTCGCAGTGTGACTGCAGAGCTGAAACCATTCAAGGTGGAAACAGTATTCCCTGATGGGTGTGGTTCTTTCAACAGGATACTGAATTCTGCCATGCAGTCAGAATGGTTCTGGAATTGTTTGAGAAGCATAACGAGTTTCAGTTAATGTCTTGACCTCTAACAGTGTCCTAGGGAGGTCCCAGAGTAGATAACCTATAAAAATTGGTAGATAACCAATAAAATTTTCCCTGATCACCTCTGAAGATGATCCAGTGAATTTCCTCATGTTTTTCCTCATGTTCCTTATAAATGTTTCAACAGTCTGTCTTCTGTGTAATTAGCCATTATTTAGCATTGCTCAAGTGTGACTGGATGAAGATGCATGTTTAAACCAGGCCGTCTGAATGTGGCCTAAGTGTTTGGAAGATAAACAAGTCTAATCATGTACTTTATCTCCAGCCTGGCACTCTGCAGGATCTATAATCAGCATCTCTTGTTCAATAAATTCACCATCGCTTCTTTGAACAAATACCTGCCAACCAGTTAACCTGAGCTATTGCTCAGATGAACTTTTGTATCCAGTTAATTTTCTTCCCTTCCAATGAAAATCTGGACCTCTTCGGTTTTGCCACCTGCAGCTCCATAAAAGTCAAGTTTTAAATTAAAGGCTGTAAATGTTGGTGGATGTTTTTCTGGACTCGCACATCTTCCACCAAAGAGGTGTATTACTCTTACTGACCCAGGATTAGCCTGGACAAAAATCCATAATGGCTCACCCATATATCTGGCAGTTCATTCAGGTTTAGAAGGCTCAGCAGGTAGAAAGGCTTCTCTGTGCTGTAGTCCTTGGCAAATCGTGGTGTGTCGATAAACGCCCTCACTCTGTAAATTATTTTACCATAGCTGCCTTCAAACGATGTTGGGGCAGTGGCTGTGGGAGACAAGCACAACAAAATTATCCTTTTTACTCTTTATTACAAGCTTAAAACCTGATCAAATGCATTCCAAACAGCAGGTCATTGTGACGGAGGTTTTGTACCTTTATCATTCATCAAATATAACATTTGTATTTTTAGCCATATTAGAACTTGATTTCAGTAACTCCGTTTAGGCCTAACCCTAACACTCACCCAAACCTTAACTAGTACTAGTATATTCCTAACCCTAATTTAATTCACCACATAGCTCTAACCCAAACCCCAATAATGGGGGTCTGCAATGTCAGGACCAGGTTTTGGTCCCCATAGGTCTTATTGATCTTCAGAAGGTAAGTTATTATACCAGAAAAGGTCTTAAATAGTTAAACTACTAAACCCACATTTTAAATCACACACCATGTTTTGTAACAGTGTAAAAAAATTGGTTGGACTGGTTTTGGTTTTTTTTTACATCTTAAAATGTTGTGAAAACTTTACCTAGAAAGTTAAATGGCCTCCAATACGAAAGTGGCACAACAAAGACTAAAATACGATATCATCAAAATATCATCAGTTCTGTTGTACGTCAGAGTCCAAGTCAAAGCATGGCAGTAAATGACTAACTATGTAATGACACATGCATCAACATGGCAAGGCTGATAAACACAATCAATCAATCATCTCTTTTAATGTTTATCCAGAAATAACTTTGTATCTCAGTTCAGGCTTTCGTCACAAACTGTTGCGTGTCACTGAAGACAGATACAGCTTTAATGAGGGAAACTGCTTACTGCCGTCAGAGCCCACATAAACATACACCTCCAGCCCGCATACCTCTGACATTTCAGCCGAGATAAATGATCTGAAACGCTCCATTTGGTCAGTCTAGGTGCAACAAAACTGATAATCCAAGATTTGGTTCCATCAATATTCTGAAAACATTTCTTTGCCAGTGATTCGGATTGAAGGTCAGAGGGTTCGTCATTACAGACAATGTTCTGTAGGTCATGTCCTCAGCTGAAAATGTGAAAGTTTTCGCAATCCCTTACCTAAACTTCAGACTTTGGGTAGTCTAAAGTGTCCATCTGGATTTGACAGTATATGTACATTGAAGCCTTGTTTGGTCCTCCGAATGTTTGTTAAGAAGGAAGGGGCCATAGGCTGGGAACCAGAGTTCTAGACACAAAAAACTGTTACCATGTGCTGACAACCAAAGGTATCTACAGATAGGAGACCTAATGATTTTTAATTGACATCATAGGCTGTATCAGTGCTGAGATCCTACAGGTCCCAATAAACCCAGTTCAAATCTTTTTTTGTTAATCCTGGTCCCAGTATTTACAGGCTGTATCACCAAGCTAGATTGAACCAAACTTAAGGAGGCAACAAGAACCTCCTAAACTCAGAAGTTTCACTTAATTTCACTGCATTACAGTTTTTGGCATTGGACAAGCAATTTACACCGTTACTACAATTTCTCAACTGAAGAATGCCTGTGCTTTGGGTAATATGCAGCCAATTTTCAGGCATCCCTGACCTGTGGGTGTGGACAATAACAGTACAAGAATAGGTGTAATGCGACAAAGAACAGTAGTTTCCAAACCAAATCATTTGAAAGTCAAACCGACATGCAAAAACCAGGGCATGCATTAAAACAATCCTGGATACCAGGCAACCAAATCCAACAATTTGGTTTCATTTTTCTGCCCAATCAGTTCATTTCCAATTCAGTGCCTGCATATGAAACTCTCTCATGGCAAGACAACTGCTCCCAATGAGCTGCCCTACAACTGCTAAAAGGTACAACAGTTACAAAACACTTACTTTTATTTAATTCTGCATAAAAAATGAACATGATTGGATTCATACCGCTGGAGATGTTTTGTTGCTGAGGGTTTATTACTGGTTTGATTGCCAGTGTCTTCCCTGCACTGGTTACCTGTATGTTTCAGGATTGATTTTAAGATTTTAATTTTGGTTTTTAAATGTTTCAACAGTCAGACACCTCTTTACCCAACAGAGTTTCTGCACAAGCACGTTCCAAGGAGAAATTTAAGAACTTCTGTTGCTTTTAAATGTTCCTAGGACTCGTCTTGTGACCCGAGGAGACAAAGCCTTTTTTGTTGTTGCTCCCAAACTCTGGGACAATCTCTCTCTTGCTGTAAGGATGACTTATACCTTCAATGATTTTCAATCCCTTTAAAAGAAAAAAAAACATCTTTTTAACTTGGCTTTTAATTCCAGTTGAGCAGAGATATCAGGCTGTTTTTAATTATTAGTCTTCTGCTTTTTCTTACTTACTGTTTTTATTATATCCAGCTGCTCTTTTCTTCTTGGTCATTTGTGATATTGTCTATGTTTGAGTCTTTTGGTAATTTTTAAGTTTCTTGTTTTCTTTTTTATTTTCAGACCTGTACAGTGCTTTGGTCACTTGGGTGTGTAAAGCGCTCTATAAATAAAGGTTGATTGATTGATTTGTGTTTTAAATAAATTTCTACTGTAAATGAGTTAAAATTCAACTTGGGAATCTCCAACTTTTCCTGGCCCTACTTGGGAAATGTATGATCTTCATTTTGCTGTATTATGTATTTCTGCATATGTTCATGGTGAAAAATGTTTTTCACAAATCACATAATTTGACAAGTTATCCCTAAAATCCTTTGTCAGCATTTGCGCTCAAAAACACAGTTAAACAGCATTTAGAAATAAGAATGAGGATTTTAGGGATAACTTTTCAAATTATGTTGTTATTATGTTATAAAGGCCACAGCAAACAGACTAGGCTCATGTCCTAACCGTCACACAGGAAAAGGCCCAGGTGTTAGTGGTGACAAAGCTGAGTGGGAGGAATTTTTCTTCTTCATTAGAGGAAAAGACATTTTGGAAATCAAAGAGGAACCATCAGACTGATCTGAGATCTGATTGCTGACAGTGTAAATGAATAATAATGTTAAACTTACAGAGATTACCTCTTGGCTAGTGTGCACCAAATACCAGCACCAACACTGACAGTAAT
Organism: Crenichthys baileyi; assembly: GCA_036173005.1. Lineage (NCBI taxonomy): Eukaryota > Metazoa > Chordata > Actinopteri > Cyprinodontiformes > Goodeidae > Crenichthys > Crenichthys baileyi. The sequence goes on from JAHHUM010000321.1 coordinate 84,169, forward strand.
TAAAAAATCAAGCTGAAATCAGTATGTAAAAATCCAGTTGTAAGCAGTTCTATGTACACTAGAACCAGACCAAGCTACATTCACTGCATAACAAGTGATATTAAAACAAACAGCCGACATGTACATTATTCCATTATTCAAACTTTGTCAGACTACTCAATTTAATGTTGAAGCACAGTTTATTCGTCTTAAATTAGACAAATTAAAAGCATATTAATAGGTTCTGAACATGGTACTCATAACATTTTGCTTGTTGTTTTGGTCTCCAAAACCCTGCCTCTCCAGCTGCTGACAATAGATTTTTTTTCCACTGGCCCAGCAAAAAGTTAGCACCAAGTAAGAACCACTTATGCTGGAACTGGTGTTTCACTGGTGGAGAAGCACTGCTCAGCACTTTTTTCTAAGAAAAAAAACCCAGAAAGCTCCAACTTTAAAATTCTACTTCTGTTACAAAGGTTGGAGCTGACTGGTATAGCCTCACAGGTTAGTGTCTGCTTCAACATGACACAGAATTCATTAACTCAACATAAAACACATACACACACACACACACACACACACACACATACATATCGGTATTTCAAGCAGAAAAAAGGCTAGAAAGGGTGTGCCGAGTTCTCCAGTTGCCATAACACTCAAAGAACCTGAGGAAGAGTATGGCTCAAGGGTTCCTATGTCAGCACCTGTGTTGAAATACATGCACTTCATGGAGGAAATCATAAAACCCGCCTTGGTCATTGGTTGCTCAGGACCCTTGAAGACAGTTGTTTAAAATGAGAACTGTTTGTTACTACCTAGTTATAAACAGAATTAAATCAGTGCCACGAGTCCCAGGCAACTATTGCCACTCCATGGCAGAATCGGGGTATAAATCCACATGCAAAAACATGTCAGTCTGATTGGATATACAAGGGGGAAATATCATGGGAAAGAATGCAAAGCAGAATTGGTCCCGTCATCACTCCACTCATCACTCCTACCTGGTATGAGAAACTTGAAGGGAAACGGATGCTCGCCCTGTTTCAAAGTTCCTGTATGGGACAAAGAGAGAACAATCAGCCTCCTGTTTTCCCAACACAGGGCTGCAGCGGACAATTACAGCTTTCATTTGTGTAGTCCTTACATTTAGTTACTCTCCCTCTACTGTCATTTTTATAACATAGAAGTCACTGAAATATTATTTAGTTATTAAGCATGTCAACAATTCTGACAAGACCACTTAATATAGGAATATTAGGGAGACTGGACATGTGTGTTTACAGTGACATCAGTGCTGGACTGTACCTTTGTCTGCAACAGAGATGGTGCTGTTGAAGTACTGCTCCTCTGTTGTCCATGCTGTGTCATTTAGCTTACTGGTGATGCCACAAAAACCATTGCAGTTCACTTTGATGGCTGCAGATGACAGGAAATAGATTTAACTCATCTCATGACGCAGGCGTGGGTGGCATTAACTGAGGGGCTTTCATTAATTATGCAAAACACCTGTGAACTAAATGAAAACAGGAAAAATGCATTCTGAGGCAACTATGGCTCAGTGGGAGGAGTCGTCGTTTTGCAACCCGAAAGATTCCAGCTTCCTCCTTCCACATGTCGATGTGCCCCTGGGCACCTCAAGTTGCCTACTGTTCTATGTATCGGTTCATGAATGTGTGTGTTTGTGATTGGGTGAATGTGGCTCTAGTGTAAAGCGCTTTGAGTGGTCGGTATGACTGGAAACGCTCTATATAAGTTCAGCTCATTTACCATTCTACTTTGCTGTTCTGTTGCGCCAAAAGCCATCATTAGCTATTTGCATTTTATTCTGATAAAAGCAAATAAATTACTGAACAATAAGTTCCAACCATCTACCATTTGCTCCCTTTTGTCCTGTATAAGAACTTTTAGAAGTGACCAGCAGTTATTCTGCACACTCCATCACAACACTTAGACAAAACAGGAAGTTTACTGTTTTACTTCCAGAAAACTGCAAAATGCCGAATCCCTGAGTTCTTTTAACTCATGGTTGGCAACCTTAGAGCTCAGAGTTCTCTTTGACTGATCTATTTAAACTATTAACTGAAACAGCTTTTCTTTACTTTCCTTTGTCTTGCCACTGCAATGTACATGTTTAACATGTAAAGCACTTTGAATTGTCTTGTTGCTGAAATGTGATACACAAATAAACTTGCCTTGCAGGAAATATGCAAGCTAAATAATGTATGATCACTTCTAAAATAATAGCAAATGCAATGACCGCATTAACAATAAAAATAAATATTCCAGCATGGATGCAGTGTTCCAGGAAGACATGCTGGGTAGCCAACACAGTTGTTGACCACCCTAACCCTGAAGGTACCTCTAAAATAAATCCATTTGGTTTTAAAGTTGATTCGTTTCTAGGAACGTCTTGTTTCTTTCACCCACTGGCCGCTATAGTTGACATGAAGCCATGTTTATCTTAGCACCACACATAGTAAGCAGGAAACGGAGGTATAACAAATCTCCAGAATACGCTGTTAGAGAACTGCAGCAAATGTTCAGGGGGCCACAAAGACTCCACAATAGCAACGAGATCCTTTTCCATGCCAGCTGGTAGTTTAGGAGGGATGGCAGAAAAAATATCTTTCTGTTCTGACATCACAAACACAGAGTTTTCTAAACCTTACTGGGACTTTAACTGGAACTGCGTGCTATGGACAGATGAGATTAAATATATTTCCTGTTCTTGTAATTGCTACTAAATATTTTAAACAGAGCACTTGTTTTTAAAGCAATAAATCTACAAATTATGCATTTGATTTTTGCCATTTTTAATGAAGATTAACAATTTTTTTCCATTTGATTTTTCATTTTAGAATTTGGACAGTGAGAGGATGCTGGACCACCTAGAGAGAACCCACACATGAATGAGAAGAACATGCAGACTCCATTCAGAAAGACTTGAGGCCAGGATTCAAATCCAGGACCTTCTTGCAGCAATCAACAGTGCTAACAACTGCTGAACCCTGCAGCATTGCTGATTCATGTTTTAGAGCCACCAATAGAGTTACATGTTGCATATTTGCAACAGAAATCTTCTATCTCCTTCCATTGTAGCTGCCTTGCTGCACTCTCCTCAGCACACATTGCTTTAGATAAAAGTGATGAAAAAAATCAAGTCTGGTTTTTCTTAATCAGCAGGTGAGCTACTAAAAAAACAAAAAAAAAAAATCAGAAATGTCAGGAAATTGGTATGAGCCTGTAGAAGCCTGATTGATGCATCTGCAGAAAAAAATATTCCCGCAGGAAGTACAATCATTGTCTTTTAACGTAAAAAAATTAGGGCAAAGTTAATTTCTGGAATCAAAGTAATGCCATTAGAATGGTCCATTAGAATTATGCCAGGTTCTGGTGTAGTGCCACTGTGCTGCTGATGTGAAAAGTAAGACTGCACAATATATCACAATATATTGTCATCGCAATATCTGTGTTTGCAATATTCATATCGCAAAGAACTGTTTGGAATAAATGACTGTTGGCTAAACAATTCCAAGCATTGTGAACCTGCATTTTCCATGCTAATGTAACATTTAGTCAGCAGGACGGAGTCTCGCTGCAGCAGAGGCACGGTCTATTGTAAAGTTGTTGGGGATATCCACAGAAATAAATCCCTAAGAGCTAATAAAAAGTAGCATATTTCTACAAACAACTAGTTACAGTCAGTGACAAACTTTGCTTTGTAAAAGTCTTTTAAGCAGTCCTTTAGTAACCTGAGAAGATCCATTCAATGGGAAATAAACTGATGAACACAGAAACCTTTCTTACAATGTAAATATTTACCAAGAAACATGTCTCTTATCAGGACCCACCCTGCGTAAGAATTAGAACAACCTGATCTGACTGAACAGGAATGTTAACTAACTGGAAGGATCAAAAACAGAGCGGCGCTCCCAACAAGGAGAAACCACTCTCAGCAGGGAGGAAGTGTAGTTTTATCTTTAAAACTGGACTGAAGAGTAGCTTGAGCCCATGAGAATAAGCTCAGTAACATGATTCAGATACCTGAAGTGTTGCTACTGTGTCAGTTAGGAGGTCTACGTGTTGTAGTCTGGACTATTACAAAAAGCAAAGATTAAAAAGGAGTCTGTATGACCCTATGTCCTTTCCTTCCACCGGACAGCTTTCTGAGAACACATGGGTTACTTATTTGTTTTTATCTCCATCACTGGAGATTTTGCCTAAAGAAGCTGTTGCTCAGTAGCGGAAACTGGACAGGTTGTGCTCACATTTCCAGTTCCACAGTCCATTAGTTTGAGTTTCTGTTCTATTAGTCCTCAAGACAATGGGTTCATTGTTTTCTTAAAATACAACATGCTTTGGTCCTCCTGCAGCCAGAACTCTGTAATGGAAAAGGAACTTCTGAAACAGTGAGTCAGGTCAGCTGATGTTCTGACAGTCAACCTGTCAAACCAAAGTCCTGTAGGTCCAGCTGGGGTCAGTAACTGGACGCCTTTCTGCACTCTGCTTCAATAAAAGCAGCTTAGTGCAGTCAACCAAAAAGCAGAAGAATTTATTTATTTTTACCTGGAATTAAATCATCGGCCAAAACAATGAAGAAATCTTGAAAAGTTTGGTAGACAGTTATTTTAATTCACTGAAACGTTGTAAAATAAGTCTGCTCATTGAGCTCCTTCTTTAACCTCAGACTTAAACAAGTACTTCTGGTAATCCTTGGTAGGGAGCAACGGTGTAACAGGACCTAAGTTACAGTAAACTATACAATATAGCTGCATAAATAAATAACCTGTCAGCAGTCAAACATAATGTAAAAGGTGCATTTTAACCCTTAATCCCAGTTATGTCTTAATCTTCTGGATTCTGGAACCAATCAGAGAACACCTGCATGTTCCGTTCCATATCTCCACTTCATCTGTAGGGACACATGTTCAACAGGAACCAAGTTCAAGGAGTCTGGAATAAAGGCCCCATATCCATCCGGTCCCACAGGTGGCCCAAAACGGCAGACTGACTTTAAAGCTTTCCTAAATCCAGCAGGTCTCCAAAGTAAAACCGGACAGCGTGACTCTGGATAACCCTAACCAAATTTCCACTTCCTTGTTCAACGACTGAAACGTTCTCCCACCAGGTGAGAGGCCGTTTAGCGGAAGTTTCCTACCTTTGCATTGGATCGGCTGGTTCACTTTGACTGTTACCGTCCCAGAAATGGACTCTCCAGGAGTGTACACAACTTTGTTGTCGCTAAACTCGATGTCAAGTGCCTCAAGTTTTCCCATGTTATCCTCGCCGAAACCGATAATCACCTGTGCTGCGAACACAAACAGCTGCTGAAGTGTATACCTGGTTCTCTAACCCCGCCCACTCTTGACGTCACCGACAGCGCCAAGGTGTGCTGCGCTCCATTAAAATCGGAAGCCGGAGTTTACGTCATCTTCGAGTCATCACCGTTCCAGTTTCCTGCTTTTTTGTATCTGTAGCATCTGTCACAGCAGTCCATAAGCACAGTTTGTGTAGTCCTGAGCAAATTCTGTCAACAAAACGTCATCAACCTGATGATGATGATGATGATAATAATAATAATATTAATAATAATAGGTAATCTGTAATTGTCAAAACCATTTAAAGCTGATTATATTATTTATCAGCTTTGATCACATGACAATTTGCCTAGATGAGTAGTCCTTATATGCAGATGTCAAAGATTCAAATTGATATAAACAGTGTATGACAATATGGATTTTTATGTTAATATTTCAGTTTTTTTCTATTGTAACTTCACTATCTGTAATATTGAAACCATGCACTATAAAGAAATGACTCTGTGGAGTCTGTACTCTGTAATGGAGCTGTGTTTAATCTAAATTAGATAAAAACGTAAATGTAGAAAACAAAATATGCCTTCTAGACCAGAGTCATTGAGGAATGTAAGCACACATGAAAGCTTTATTAACTGGTTACTTGACAACTAGTTTTTGAGGGTGCCTCGCCAGCAGATTATTGAAAATCATCTGCTCATAGCTATTCTGTTTATGATGTATTTTCATTTTAAAAAGTTAAATCTTTATCAACTTTGGGGTTAGACTGTTGGTCAGACAAAAGAAATGAAAGTGTCATTTTTATACTGCGTAACTGTGATGAATTTCACAATTTTTGATCTTCGGGTTTTACATTTTGCAATTTTCTTCTCTACAACACCTTTTATTTTTTTAAAGCAAAAGAAATAGCTTATATGAAGGTTTTCATCCAAAAACACATAAAAAAGACTTTGAATTTCAGCAGGGTTTATTACTTTGATTTTGCAATCTAGTGTGAAGACATAAGTCTTGGAAAGCTTGGCTCCTGACATTCCTGTATCATTTATTGGTATATTTGTAAATGGAGCACAGGTAATTTAATTGATATCCTTAATATTCCATGTCATCCTCCTCTGGTTTACATTTGGACTGCAATGTTTGGACATCTGGTTGGTGAAACATCATTAGGTTTGCCAGGGGTTGCAAATAAACAAGTAAAATGTTGGGGTTTTTATCCCTTTTTGTGGAAAGAACATGTTTATAACTAAATAACAGATTAGATTTGTCAATGACACTGCAGTGTTTGCATTTGTGGACATTTGAGAATAGTTTAGAGGTCAGGGGTTTATCAGCTCTGTGTAAAGGGTTCAACTGCTTGTATACTTTCTGTTCCACATCCTTTTAATAATTGCTGTTTGTTCTTAGACAAGAATCAAAGCTTGATTATTATCTGTGATCCACTTTATGTGTCTTGTTTTTATTTAAGTAATGAGAAAAGTGTATGTTATTTATATTTTAACATACTTTGTGTGATATTAGTATAGTATATCTGCATTATGACATTACAACCACAATTTCGCTATGTTTTATTGGGATTTTTTCTTTCTTTTTTAACCGTGTCCTGTCCGGCAGAGTAGCGCTCAGAATTGTTGTCTGAGTGCCAAGGAAAAGCCCAACAGATTTACTTTCACAAGTGGAGCATTACAGCTAACACTTTAAAGCTCTGCTTGATATTTATAAAGAGAAACTTTTATTAGAAACTGCTTTGGGATTATTTCAATTGTTACGGACACGGAGACAGAAACGAAAAAGGAAAAAAAAAAGAAGCAAGAACGAGAGAGTTGGTAGGCAAAAAGGAAAATGGGAGAGAAGGAGAATAGAATGGAGGAAAGACAGAAGGATGAAGAGAATACAAGATAACACCCTGCTTGCTTCTACACCTGCAGAAACGTTCATATTAACAGCTTTTTTACCGAAAAGTGCACGGTACTTATGAATGCAAGACGTATTTTGTGGTAAAAAACCGGGACCAACATCCCCCCCACCAAAGAAAACAGAGCAGACCAGCCGGCCCAGCGCAACCAGAATACGCCACTCAAAGGAGGGCACTTTAAAAAGTGAGCATGATTAAAGGGTACTCTTAATGGTTTTCAACCCAGATTTCAGATTTATTTGATCCAAATAAATCTGAGGGGGGGATGATTTATCTGATCCAAGCCGCGATCCAAGCTCCGCTCCAAGCTTGTCTCATTCCTCTTTGTTCTTAATTTCATTTCTTAGTTGAATATTAAAAACACTGGTAGCCTCATTTTGAAGCAACAATGGCAAATCCTTGCTGTGAATCAGGGTGTCAGAATATTAGCAAGCTTTCTGGAATAGTTTTGTTTCTTCACTTATTCTCCCTGCAACAAAGCACAACTACATTCACATTTATAATACCCAATAAGCCAGTGCAATAGCAATTTAACACTGGATAAAAGCTTAAAAAATATTATATTATTTAAAACAGTTGAAGTCAACAGGTGATTGTGAATCAACATGCAGTACAAAAGCAAAATCAATAAAAGCCTGAGTCTTTAATGAGCAAATAAGGATCTCCGGTTTATTTATAAAAGTCTCTCGTTTTTTCAATTTTTTTATTTTAATTTTCCTTTTACTGTCTTTTTAAACAGCTGGAGCTGGAATAAGACAACTAATCCCAATGAGGAGGCAGAGAATGCTAGACGCACACAAACAGGCGAATAAACCCACTTATCAGTACTGCAACCAAATAATTGAAGCATGAATGTATCTAAGCTTTTTAATTGCAAATTCTATGTCTAAGTTAAGGTTGGTTTGTCTTTTTAAAACATAATAAAGCAGTGTTAGTATGAACATAAATGCACAGACAATACCTAATGGTGCGTTCACACTGAACGTGGATTCTGCGATAGGAGCGACCGATTTACATGTTATCCCTATGTAGAGGCGCGTTCAGGAGCGGAGCGGCGCGGCGCAAAGGACAACGAGCGAAGCGGGAGCGGAGCAAGAGCGATGGAGGAGTTGAAAAATCTGCACTTTTTCCTAAATTCGCGTCACGTCAACCAATCAGGGACTGGATGTGGCTGTGACGTAGGGTGAAAGACCGCAGCGGAGAAGAAGCGGTTGTCAGTGGAGATGGAGGACAAAATCATAGTGGCGGTGTGCGGCAAGCCAGAGTTGTATGACTCAACTAATTACTTTTACCGAGACAAGTACAGAAAGGACCTGGCCTGGAGAAGAGTCAGTGAGGAGACTGGAGTAGCAGCTGCCCGGTGTATTTTGGCAGTTCTCGTCCATATGTTTAGGCACAAATATCATATATTTAGGAGATGTGGACGTTAAAAATCGGCAGTTTTTTTTATGGAGCTGAGATTTATTTACTCACCGAAGACAGATGGACAGGAGTTCAGCAGCGGGGATACAGCGCCGGTAGTTGGTGTCCCGGAGGCCGATTCATCTCCCAACAGCAGATCTTCGAACTGGGCCCTGGATAGATGGAAGTACCGCTGAAATCGACCGTCATCCAGACGCAGCTCCTGGAGTTGGTGGTGGTACTCTATGAACTGTTCCCGTCCCTGAAGAATCTCGTGAACCCAGGGACGTTGACGTCGGCGGTGTTTTTCGGCTCTCCACAGGTAAAACACCGTGATTATCCGTGAAATCCATGTCCGGCATGTTCAGTTGAAAGCAGCTTGCAGCAGATGGAAGCTCCTGCTATTTGATGACACGGCGAAGCGTTGCCACTTGTTGACGTTAATTCGCAGAATCCACGTTTGGTGTGAACGCACCATAACAGATTGCAAAATGCTGCTGCAAGAGCTCTAATGAGAATTTAAAAGAGTGAGATTGTATTTCTCCAATTTTAGCTTCCCTTTATTGACTCCCTGTTAAATTTAGACTGCAGGTTTACTTGTGGTTTCTAGACTTTCCAAAAGTAGAATGGGAGGCAAATCTTTCAGGTATCAGGCTTCTATCCTGTGGAACCAGCTAGTCCTCGAAGCAGACACCATGTCTACTTTAAAGACTAAGCTTAAAACCTTTCCCCTTTCATAAAACTTATAGATGGAGTCGCTTAGGGTATCCTGAGCTATCTCTGTAGTCACTGGTGGGCATGGTTCAGCTAATCTGCTAACAGTGAAACTAATTATTATTATAGCGTATTTCCGTTTTTGCTGACTTTGGAAACCGTTAGCGGACCGATTGGCTTCATATTAGGTTTTGCCAACTTTAACAGTGCATTTGCACCAAACCTTTGGAACAGTTTAAACCATGCCCGAGTCTGGTTTCTGGAGTAGATCATAACTAAATTTGGTTAAGAACAGTTCTAAGGAGTTACTTCCTCCCTAGGGAGAAAATTTTTTATTTTATATTAAGAAAATATGGGCATAAAAGCATCATGTGTATTCATTAATTTCAATCTGTAGTCCAACTTTACTTTACTTTTGTGGAAGTTAACCAAAAAAGATGAAAGGGCGTTCGAAGTCTCAATGATAATAATGGCATCTTCCAACATAGAACATGAAAAGGCAGGGAGACTTACTTCAGTCTCCCTCATCCCTCCACCATAATGCCACTTCCTCTTTACGACACCTTCGTAAGAGCCAACAGTAAGAGCCAACAGTAAGAGCCAATATTCTGGTGTGAAATATAAATGTAAGAGTCTGCCACACATTGCGGTCTTGTGGAGTAGGCCAAGTCCTGATAGCGTCTGTTTTCTCAGGGTCCATGCTAAGCTTCCCTGCCCCTGCGACATATCCCAAAAAAGGAAACCTGGGGCACATGAAAATCACACTTCTCTGCCTTCACGAACAGGCCGTTTTTCAACAGTTCATTTAAAACCAGTCTTCTACTACTTAAGTCCTTGGAAAAAATAAGAATATCGTCCAAATAAACAAAAATAAAAACACTGAGAAAATCCCTGAGCACATCTTTGAGCAGAGCCTTGTAGACAGCAGATGCATTAACAAGACCAAACGGCATAACCAAATACTCGTAATGACCACTAGGTGTTTTACCCACTATGGAATAAGCGGTAGAAAATGACTGACTAACTGACTGTTTTAAAAGCCGTCTTCCACTCATCCCCCCCTGTCGGATCCTGACCAAATGATAAGCATTACGTAAATCCAACTTAAAAAAAACCTAGGCCCCCTGTAACAATTCAAAAGCCGACGATATGAGGGGGAGGGGATAACGATTCTTAACAGTCACTTGGATCAAACCTCTGCAATCAATACAAGGTCTAAGAGACATATCCTTCTTTTCAACAAAAAAATCCACCCCAGCCGGAGACGAAGAAGGTTGAATAATACCGGCAGACAAAACAGAAGCAATGTATTCCTCCATGGACCTTATTTCAATTTGAGAGAGAGGGTAAAGCCTTCCCTTGGGAGGAAAAGTGCCAGGCAAAAGGTCAATGGAACAGTCATATTCCCTATGAGAAGACAAAGAACTGGTTTTAGCTTTATTAAAAATCTCCTTTAAATCGTGGTAACAGCTGGGAGATAAACCTCTCTATACATGTCCACATCAATGTGATGATTCAGGTGAGGGCTGGAGTGAAAACTGTTAGTTAAGCAGTTCACTCCCCAACTACTAATTTTTCCTGTGGGCCAGTCTATCTGGGGGTTATGGGTACTCAAACAGGGGAGGCCCAAAACAACAGGATGGTGGGGAGAAGAAAACACATGAAAATTTAACTCCTCCCGATGGTTATCTGGAAAGGTCAGAGACACTGAGGTGGTGTGGTGGGTGACTCTCCACAGGAGCTTCCCATCCAAAGCGGTGGCTTCAAGAGGTTGGGGAAGAAGCTCAGTCAGTAACCCCAACCGCTTGGCAAAACTAGAGTCCATTAGGTTGGCATCAGCTCCAGAGTCCACCAACACCACCTGAGAACAAGAAGCATAGGCAGAAGTAAACAAAACAGTAGGCATGACTCGAGAGGGAATATTATTAACAATGGTTTGGCTCACTAGAGTCCTCTCGTCTACTGATGAGCCTGTCCTTTTACTGAGCAACAAGCTCGGCGTTGACCATGCTGTCCGCAGTAAAAACAGAGACCCTCCATCAGGTGGCGTCGTTGCTCTTCAGCTGATAGACAGACTCCACCAAGCTGCATCGGTTCTTCCTGGGTGGTTGCAGGAAACCCAGAAGAAGCAGAAGAAGACGCCGTCTCCAGAGAAGCAGCGGACAACGGGAGTAATCCTCGATGCCTGGGAGACGAAGTACGTCCCTTAGCCCTTTCCCTTTTGGCAAACCTCTAATCGATCTTAATGGCGACGAGAGAATGCGACGAGAGAGTGCAGGCCTACAGGCAAATCGAGGGGCGCTAGCTGATTCTGCATCCAGTTACACAATCCAAGCAGGAAGGTGTCTTGGAGTGTGGCATCATTCCACCGGCTACCAGCAGCGAGGTGTGGAAATCAGTGGAATAATCGGCCACACTTCTTCGGCCCTGGTGGAGATTAACCAAGGCCCTTGCCGGCTCCCAGCCAGAAGAAACATGTTGGAAAATATGCTCAAACACAGTCTTGAACAGGGCGAAGGAGTTGCAGATGGCAGCGTCGCAGTTCCATTCAGCAGTAGCCCAGGCTTCCACTCTTCCAGAGAAAGGCCCTACAGTCTCCTGATTCTCCAGAGAAGTGCGCTGGTGGAGACAAATGTGGGAGTGAGGTACACAGGTCAGCTGAGGCTGTAGGAGCAGTAGTCGTTGCAGCAGAAGGATCAGAAGTCACAGCAGCAGGGGCAGTTGCAGGTTCAGAAGTAAAGGCGGTATGCATGGCTTGAATCTGGGCCACCATTTGGCTAAACTGCTTCAAATAAGCCTGGAAATCAGCTTGTTGATTCGCCAGGGATTTAACTTCTCGCTGCAAGGACACAATGGCTCTTTCCTGTACCTGTATGTTGTGCACCTGATGCCTAATAGCATGCTGCATAGGGTCCGAGTCTGTTGGATTCATTTTGGCTAGTTTGTACTGTCAAGGGGCAGGACTGAACCCAATGTACAAACTCGGTCTTAAGTTACAGAGAAAAGAACACAAAAATAGTCAGTGATCCAAAGGTGTAGTTCCAAAAAAACAAGGCCAAGGTCAAAGTTCCAAATTTCGAGACAAGACATATCGTATGCTGACAGGAGTCGAGACAAACTAGCAAAGAAGGAAGGGAACCAAGATGATTAAATAGGGGACATGTAATTAAGAAACCAGGCGAAATACATCAAGGCAAGATCGAGACATGAATGAAGCCAAGAGACCATAATTAAGGCAATCAAAACACATGAACAGACATGACACCAACACCACCAAAGAATCTTTTGGCCCCACCTCCAGAACGCGAAACAGACCATTGTAAGCAGGTTGGAGTGGGGATTGGTGTGCGTTATAGCAGATAAAAACATACTGGGTAGGCATTAGGTCCTTAGATATAAACAAATGTGGAAGGCAGTTATGCACTGCCAAAAAAAATCATCTCACAGGAGAACCGCCCTGCTCCTCTTATTAGAAAACCAAACCTGATGCACCAGGAAGAAAATCCCCTGGCACCCTCAAAAGGCTGCCCCAGGACAAACTTGGCCGAAGAAGACCACAGGCCTTCTATATGAGCCGAAGACAGGACCAACAAAACCCAAGGCAGACAGTCAACATACCTGTTGTCCACCAGTGAGGCCCACAAGGAAGCCTTCACAGTACGGTGGAACCCCTCGCAAAGGCCATTGGCTTGGAGTGGTACGCGGATGGAGTTTTACCCCCAGGTTATCGGCCTTGGTAGTCCACAACTCAGACGTAAACTGGGGACCCTTGATGGAGGTCAGGTCCAGTGGTACACCAAACAGAGACAGCTAGGAGGAGACGAAAGCCAGAGAAACATCTGCTGAAGTAGTTGATGGCAAAGGAACCACCTCCCAACTCCATGTAGTCCTATCCACCATAGTCAGGAGATGGGCAAAGCCTTGAGATGGGAAAAGTGGACCCACCAGGCAGCCATAGCAAGGTAGTCCATATCAAAGATCACAGAAGTAACCTGCGCCCTTGACAGACAGTCAGCCACCAGATTACTTTTACTGGCCACATGCTGAATATCCGTAGTAAAGTCTGAAATAGCAGAAAGGTGCTGCTGCTGCTATGTTGACCATGATCCTGAAACCTTCATCATTCCAAAAGTGAGAGGCTTGTGGTCAAAAAAAGCAGTTAAGTCCTGGCCTTTAAACAGGAACCAAAAATGACACGTCACAAGAAAAGAGCTAAAAGTTCCCAGTCAAACATACTGTACTTCCTCTTGGGATCCCTAAGCTTCCTGGTGAAGAAGACAAGGTTCTGCCAGGCACAACCCACTGCTCGCACAAAGCACCAACTGCATAATCAGTGGCATCGGTTGTGAGGGCAGCAGTAGCCATCGAAGATGGGCGGTGCAAAAGTGTAGCTTTAGCCAGGGCCATTTTGGTATTGTCAAATGCCTACACCCTCTCGGGGGTCCAGTCTATCTGCTGGTCACTTGTCTTGCCTCTGAGTGTTTTGTACAGGGGGTGCATAAGGTGAACTGAAATTACAGAAAAGGGCCCGGAAAAACTGAAACCACCTCAACTTTGCCTGGTAGGGGAAATGCCCCCTGATGTGACACACAATGCCCCAAGAACTCAACATCTGACAGTGCTCACTGGGTTAAACAAACAACTGGCAGAGGTGCACCATGTCCTCCACAATGGAGGGACTAGCCACTAGTATGTCATCCAAATACTCAAACAAAAACAGCATACCTCACAAGACCGAATCCATGAGGAGCCCTCAAGGCTGAAAGGCATCCGTAGAAACTCAAAAAGACTGAAAAGAATTGTTAACCATGGTCTTGGGCGCATCCAGCGGATGGACAGGAACCGGATTTTAGCCCAACACCAAATACACCTTTGAAAAAACTACCACCCCCAGCCAGATGGACAGAAAAATCATGAATGTGAAGGACTGAGTACTTTTGCAGCGGTACACAATGCCAAGGCGCTTCACGTTTACAAACTCCTTGGCTATCACTAACTTTGCGGCATCTAGGTGGCATGCCCGCACAACAGTAGTGTAGGACCCACAGTAGTGATAAAATGCTCCACACCATTTTTAGCTATTGCTGCAGAAAAAGTTGGCACCGTGAGGGCGGGAAACTCAGCCAGCAAACTGTGGTACTCACCACACATGGCAAGCATATTAGCAAGGGACCAAGGGCCAGGACCCTCAAGCGAGCAGAGGTAGGTGTCAAAAGATAAAGCATCAATCAAGCAGTTACTAGCAACATCCACTAATAATTCAATTCAATTCAGTTTATTTATATAGCGCCAATTCACAACACATGTCGTCTCAAGGCACTTCACAAAAGTCAGGTACATACATTCCAATTAATCTTAATCATTGAACAGTGCAGCCAGATTCTGTTATTTATTCAAATTGGATAAAAAGTTTTTCTATCTAAGGAAAGGAAACCCAGCAGATTGCATCCAGTCAGTGACTTGCAGCATTCCCTCCTCCCGGATGAACATGTAGAGACAGTGGACAGTCACTGGCGTTGACTTTGCAGCAATCCCTCATACTGAGCATGCATGTAGCGACAGTGGAGAGAAAAAACTCCCTTTTAACAGGAAGAAACCTCCAGCAGAACCAGGCTCAGTGTGAGCGGCCATCTGCCACGACCGACTGGGGGTTAGAGAGAGCAGAGCAGAGACACAAAGAGAACAAAGAAGCACTGATCCAGGAGTACTTTCTATGGGAAGGAAAAGTAAATGTTAATGGATGTAGCTCCTTTAGTTGTTTCAACTAGAAAGAAGGAACAGATAAACTCTGAGCCAGTTTTCAAGTTTAGAGTCTGAAGAGAGCACAGAGAGTCACAGTTAAAGCTCAGTCAGTAGCTATGTCAAGGAGAGAGCACCCTCTGAGCACAGCTTGGTGCTCAGAGGGTGAGCACCAAGCTGTTGCCAGCAGAAGCTTGGAGGATTCCCCTCTCCAGACAGGTGTTACAGGTAGACACAGAGTCAGGCCCATGTGAGCTTCTAGGAAGAGAAAAGAGAGAGAACAAGTTTAAAGAGCTGAGATAACAGCAAATAATACAAAATTGAAGAGTAGCGTGAGAAAGTAGCGAAGAGGGTGAAAGTGGTCATTATGTCCTCCAGCAGCCTAAGCCTATAGCAGCATAACTACAGAGATAGCTCAGGATACCTTAGGCCACTCTAACTATAAGCTTTATCAAAAAGAGAAGTTTTAAACCAGCCTTAAAGTAGACAGTTTGTCCATCTAGAGCCCAACTGATGGCCATTGTTTATACATAAAACCACAACGATTGGGATACCTCTCTCTGTCAGATTGACCATAGCCCGTGGAAAAAGAGAAGGGGTCATACAGGTAGCAGAAATGGAGGGTGTGTTTGCACCTTAACCACATAACTGAGCCGTTTAGGCTAAACCTGACTCCCCTTTACTCCATCCAACAAGGGGAGAAGAAGACGGAGCTAAAATAAGGAAGATAGCTCAGGATAACCTAAGCCACTCTAACTATAAGCTTTATCAAAAGGAAGTTTTAAGCCTAGCCTTAAAAGTAGACAGGTGTCTGCCTCACGGACTAAAACTGGGGAGCTGGTTTCCACAGGAGAGGAGCGTGATAACTAAAGATCTGCCTCCCATTTTAACTTCCTATAGCCGCTCTAGGAACCACCAGTAACCTGCAGTCTGAGAACGTGCTCTGTTAGGAACGTATGGAACAATCAGATCTCTGATGTATGATGGAGCTAAATCATTAAGGGCTTTATATGTGAGGAGGAGAATTTTAAATTCTATCTGGATTTAACAGGGAAGCCAATGAAGGGAAGCTAAAGTAGGGGAAATATGATCTCTCTTTTTAATTTTCATCAGAACACTTGCTGCCGCATTTTGAATCAGCTGAACAGGCTTTTTAACTGCATTTTGTGGACATCCTGATAATAAAGAATACAATAGTCCAGCCTTGAAGTAACAAATGCATGGACTAGTTTTTTCGCACGTCACTCCTGGACAGGATATTTCTAATTATTTGCAATGTTCCGGAGATGAAAAAGGAAATCCTAGAAACCCTGTTTAATATGGATTTCAATGACATGTCCTGGTCAAAAATAACACCAAGGTTTTTACTTTTATTATCGGAGGTCAATTTAATGCCATCCAGGTTAAGTGATTGACTAAGCAGTTTCTTTTTTAAAGACTCCGGTCCAAAGACCGACAACTTCTGTCTTGTCTGAATTTAGAAGCGGAAAATTTAAAGTCATCCAAGTTTTTATGTCTTCAAGACATGCTTGTAGTCTATCTCAGTGGTTGGGGCTCATCAGGATTTATGGATAAGTAAAGCTGAGTATCATCAGCGTAACAGTGAAAATTTATTCTATGCTGCCTGATAATTTTACCTATTGGAAGCATATATATAGTAAAGAGAATTGGCCAAGTACTGAACCCTGTGGTTACTCCACAATTAACCCTTTGAGTTTAAAGATGATTTATCATTTACATGAACAAACTGGAATCTGTCAGACAAATAAGAGATTTAAACCAGCCTAGCGCTGTTCCCCCGATCCCGACAGCATATTCAGCCTTTCTAAGAGAATATTATGATCGACTGTATCAAATGCAGCACTGAGATCTAACAGAACCAGTACAGACACAAGTCCATTATCTGAGGCAATAAGAATATCATTAGTGACCTTTCAGCAGAGCTGTTTTCAGTGCTATGATGAGCTCTGAAACCTGACTGAAAGTCTTCAAAACAGGTCATTGCTGTGTAAATGCTCACACATTTGATGACAACTATGTTTCTCAAGAATTTTTAGTAAGAATTGAACAGATTGGATATCGGTCTGTAATTTAATTAAGTCATCTCGATCAAGCGAAGGTTTCTTAAGCAAAGGTTTTAATTACAGCTACCTTAAAAGCTTGTGGGTACATACCCTTTACTAAAGATACATTAATCATATCTAAAATGGGGCTTATAATCAGAGGGAACACTTCCTTAAATAATTTTGGTTGGGGATTGGGTCTAACATACAAGTTGAAGGTTTAGATGAAGCTAATATTTCTGATAACTCTGGAAGCTCCACAGGATCAAAACAGTCCAAAACACAGATCAGGTTCTACAGTTACTTCCAATGTTGTCTCACTTGTTGAGGATGAAGTAATCATCTCTGGGAGATTGTCAAAGATTTTCTTCTTAATAGAATCCAATTTTATTTTGGGAAGAATCCCATAAAATCATGACTGCTGAGAGCTAAGGGAATGGATGGCTCAACAGAGCTATGACTCTGTGTAAGTTTAGCAACTGTATTAAAGAGAAACCTAGGATTATTCTTGTTCTCTTCTATTAAGGATGAGAAATAAACTGTTTTCTCTTGGGTGAAGTGTCTTTTTATACAACAGTAGGCTATTTTTGCCAGATTAAGTAGGAATCCTCTAGGTGTGTAGAGCGGGGGGACACACCCCCCCCATTTTCGCTCCAATTTCTAACATTGTGCTTTAAGGTACGCAGATCTGAATTAAAACCAGGGAGCCTGCCTCCTATGAATAATTTCCTTCTTTTTCTCAGGGGGCTGCATTGTCTAATGCACCACGCAATGATGAAGAAAACACTATGGACCAAGAGAATCAATTGTTTAAGGGGAGAAAAAAAAATTTTTGCCCTCCACTCTTTTTTTCTGTGATAATGAGGAAAATAAAAGTGGAACAAAATCTTTAAGGTTGTTACAGCATTGTCTGATAATGATCTATAAAATGAAATTTTCTTTCAGGTGTGGAGTACTCGGTTTAAATTAAACTCAAAGGTTTTTTAAAAAAGGTCAGACAGCACAGGGTTTGTGAGAAAATATTGTTATGTTTTTTACACTCAATGCCATATGTCAGCACAAGGTCCAGAAATGAAGACAAATTTGGGGTAGGTTTTTTTAAATTTTTTGAGTAAACCAAATTAGTCTAAGATACCAATAATGTATTTTTTTAAGCTATCACTTTCAGTGTCAACATGAATGTTAAAAATCCCCCACTATAATAACTTTATCTGTATTTAAAACACTAAAATCAGATAAAAGGTTAAAAACTGATCTAAAAATTTGAGCGTAAGGACCTGGTGGACGGTCCCAAAAAAAAAAACAGAAGGGTTTTTTAGTGCTTTGGCCAATTTAGATGAGGAAAAAAACTAAGGATTAAATATTAAAAA
This sequence comes from Crenichthys baileyi, assembly GCA_036173005.1. NCBI lineage: Eukaryota > Metazoa > Chordata > Actinopteri > Cyprinodontiformes > Goodeidae > Crenichthys > Crenichthys baileyi. Next base: position 102,662 of record JAHHUM010000321.1, read on the forward strand.
AGAGTTTGTAGCAATTTTGTGGTCTGGGACTAATCAATAAATCGGACTGAAAGATGGTTGCTACTCCTCCTCCTCGCCCAGTATTTCGGGGAATGTGAAAATTTAAAAATTAGTAGGAGTTGACTCATTTATGAAACATAATCCTCTTGCTGCAGCCAGGTTTCTGTGGGGGCAAAATAAATCAATCTGATTGTCAAAAAATCAGGTCACTAACTAGCCAAAGTTTTTGAAGAGAGAGATCTTATTTTTCAGAAAAGCCACATTTAATTTTTTTTATGTTTATTTTTAGTCTGAGTTGGGGTTTTTTTTTATTAGATTTTCCTGAATTTCCTTTTTTTTAGATAATTTTTTAATCTATTCAATTTTTGGCCGTGGGCGAGACACTGTCTTAATAGGGTGGGGGGGAATGGTAGCAGTACAGAAGCTGCAAAAGAGGGGGGTTTTTAAAACTACGACCTGCTTCCTGGTCTGAACCCTGGGTTGTCAGAGGTTTTGGAAAACTAATAAATTCGGCCAGATTCCTAGAAAGAAGAGCTGCTCCATCCAAGTGGGATGGATGCCGTCTCTCCGGATAAACCAGGTTTTTCCCCAAAATGTTTGCCAATTATCAATGTAGCCCAGATTGTTTTTGGACCCCACCTAGACAGCCAGCGGTTTTGAATGACAGCATGCGGCTAAAATGTCATCACTGGTTAAATCGGGGGGGACTAGAGAAAAATTACGGAGTCCGACATTGTTTTTTTGGGGCAAACTTACACACCAAGCAACACTAACTTTTAGTGACCTCCGATTGACGTAACCGGGTGTCATTACGCCAGCGTGAATACAATCTTACTGTATTTACGCTTATCCTTAGCCAGCAGTTTTCGGGTGGATTTGCTGTCGCCCGTTCGGGCCCTGCAGACATTGACTATGGTGGGGGGGTCTCTAGTGCCACGTTTCTGACTATGGAGCCCAAAATTACCAGAGTTGGGCTTCTCAGGGGGTGTGTCGCTGACGGGGGAAATCTATTAGAAACGCAGACGGGTTGGTGGTGACCTGGGGGGCTGAGATCTAGAACTATGCTTCCTGCGTACCGTCACCCAGCCGGCCTGAGATCCCGGGGCCACGGGGTCTGCCGGAGGACTGTTCGGGGAGCTACCCTCGGTGGCTCCACGCTAGCTAAGGGGCCTCGGCTATCTGCTGGTTTTTCAACAGCGTGGAGCCGGGCCTCCAAATCCGACACCCTCGCCTCCAGAGCTACAAAAATGCTACATTTATTACACGTACCATTATCACTAAAGGAGGCAGAGGAGTAACTGAACATCTGACACAGAGAGCAAGCGAGAGGAGGAAACTCAGAGAGAGAAACAGCAGAACGGCAAGCCATGGTGGAGCTAAAGCTAACGCTAAGCTAGCGACCCCTTACCACTACTAGAAAAAAAAAAAAAAAAAAAAAAAAACCCGTGTAAAACACGGAGAGTCGCCAAACGTTAAATACAGCAACAGAAAGTATGTGTTTTAACTTGCTTATGTATTATAACAAGTAAGAGATATCACAGTAGAAAGAAATCAGATCAAACGGGAGAGCCTTCACACACCAAACAATCCACCAAGTGCAAAACATGCAAGAATGCTTTCAAATAACTTGAAAGCATTCCTGTGTCCCCATTCCTGTGCCAGGATCAGGGACACTGGAACACTGAAACATAAGCTATCAAAATCCCGGCTAAACTGACGTCCATCAAAACACATGTTCCAAAGGTGCGGATGGTGTGCCGTTAGCAGCGTCCAGTGGGGATCCATAACTCAGTGATTGCAAACTACAACTGCAGGTGCAACTGCAGAGGGGAGCTGGCCGATGCAGTTAGAATGGGAGAAGGGAGCTGGCACAGGAAAAGATGTTTTGAAAAGAAAAGAATAGTAATCCGAGCCGAGCATCGCTAACTTTTAACGATCACTGGACCAATCCCTGGACCTGACCAGCACTGTAAACGCTGCACAAGGCCACTAAAAAAATTCACAAGGTTTTTCCTATCTGTTTTGGGCATTTCTTGGAGAGTCCGTTAGGCACGCTAGTGGCTTACTACATGTACAATAAACATGTCAAAACATTATTGTGTGACACAGCTGATGGCAGTTTTGAATTGCAGTTATAAAGAGTTCAGTTATTCTTCAAGCTATAGAAGGTGACTGAGTGACAGTCATCTTAGCGGTTAGCTTTAGCTTCTTCAGATTGTTTAGAGGTTTAGCGCTTGCAAAGCATTCTCACTCTACAGATGAAACACTTGACTGTGTCTTTCTGTGTTTAACCCTGTGCCTCTCCTAGAAGCAGCAGTTGAAGAAGCTATTAATGTGTCAAACTCTGTTATGTACTCTGTTTTCCATGGATGATCCTACTAGCTCAGAGTTTATATCGTTAGCCTCATAGCATAATTGCCTAAGTCATATTTTGGCAAATATGATGCTATGAGGCTATCATTATGTTTAGCTGTATTTCTCTCCCAGTTGGAGCCACTAAAGGTGCTATTACTGCTATTAACTCTTTACTTTCTGTTTCACGTGCACGCTCAAAAAGGATTGCAGCAAAGTTAATGACACCATCACTGGAAACATCTCTGAAACAATACAGCATGGCCCTGCATTATGGAAGTAAGTCAAGTTTGGGCCAATACTATGATGGTCCTCTTAGCTTTGTATGAAATTGCTTCATACATTTGTCACAAACCAAATTATTAACATCAAGGGTTATAATATTTTTGGAATTGGCAGAGCCAGGAGTGGGATGGGGCTAAAAAACAGCTCTAGACTTTCTCTAGACATTCTCCTGAATAGACCCGTGATGCAAGTATTTTGTATGTAGAAACAGTCAAAAACAGGGTTGTCCTTATATTTGCTTTCCTTAGGATCATATACATTTTAAGCTTAAGAGGCGAAAAAAACTTTTGAACACATACTGTTCATGTTGAATATTTTTCCAAACTTGCTTCTGACCCTTCTTTCAAACAAACTGTACAGCACAGTCACAATTAGTCACTGTCTGTCAAGAAAGTACAGGTACATCTCAAAAAATAAAAAAATTGCATAAAAGTGCAATATTTTTTGCCAGCAATTTCAAAAAGTGAAATGGTTATTTTATAGAGATTCATCAACATAGAGTAAAATGTTTCAAGCTTTTTATTCCTTGTCATTTTGAGGATTATGGCTTACAGGTAAAGAAAACCCAAACTTCAGTCTCTCAAAAATGTTGAATATCACATTAGACCAATAAAAAGTGCTCTAGAATATCCTAGTAGATGGTTGTGTTGACTGTGGACTTCATCTGAAAACAGGACTTTGGACCACTGAGCAACAGTCGAGTTAATTTCCTCCTTAGCCCAGGTAAGATGCTTCTGACTTTGTCTGTGGTTCAGGAGTGGCTTCACACAAGGAATGTGACATTTGTAGCCCATGTCTAGCATTCATCTGTGTGTGGTAGCTCTCGATGCACCAACTCCAGCCTCAGTCCACTCCTTGTGAAGCTCCCCCAAATTCTTCAGTGGATTTCACTTTACAATCCTCTCAAGGCTGCGGTTCTCCCTGTTGCTGGTGCACTTTTTCCTACCACACTTCTTCCTTCCACTCAGTATTCTGTTAATATGCTTGGATACAGAACTCTGAAAAACCAGCTTCTTCAATTCCTTTTGTGCCTTACCCTCCTAGTGAAGGGTGTCAATGACGGTCTTCTGGACATCTGTCCATTCAGCAATCTTCCCCATTATTGTGTACCCAATGACCCTGTTAGGTTGATGAATAATACATTGATCTTTATCATTATCACTCATATATATATTTCATGTCTATTCTAAAATCACATCTGCAGATGTGACTCTGTATTCTGGAACAGTCTGTACTGAGATTGTTACTCTGGTCTGTAAATGCACCTGCTTCTGTATCTACTCCCTAGCGGAGAATCCCTGAATTCCATTCACACTCCCTTTTGTGTAACCTTGAATGTCTGTTCACTCTTCTGTATAATAAACTCTGTCGAGGAATGACACTTTGTAGTCCACTGTAGACCAGTGTGATTACCCTCGCAGCGAGAAAACTAAGAGCCTCTGCGTCGTTCCTTCTGAGTTGACAGCTGGCCTGAACTGATCATTCAGTCAACATAAATATTCCTAACATTTAATTGGTCCTTAAGAGCCGGATAAAGAACAAATTATTAATTATATTTTGTGTTTTACAGTGAACTGGGGATCCCTGCTTCGCTCGACGCCCGGTGGCTTCTGGGGTCCAGAGTCAGTGAAGTCAGGTCAGAGGTAAGACAGTTTAATGTTTCATGTGTGAAAGGAAGAGTCAAGAGTCATAACTGGTAAATAAAAGTTTATAGTTGGCCGCAAGCAACTAAAAGATTAGAAAGGTTGTGGGTTAGCCGGAAGTAGCCCTTAAAAGGTTATAGTTGGCCGCAAGCAACTAAAAAAATTAGAACCATTAAACCAGATAAAAAGGAAGGAAACTGGTAGCAAACAGGTTACGGATTAGCCGCAAGTAATCCCAATTAGACACAGGTTAAGGATTAGCCGCAAGTAATCCGGGGGAAAAAGACTACCAAAGACGTACGTAAAAAATAACAAGGATAAAAGAGCTCTAAACGTATGAATGTGGATGTGTGAATGAAATGAACTGAACTGTTTTGTGTAACATTGGAGGACTAAGTGATTAAAGGAGTCCTAGGTTGACTCCACTAGTCCTGTGTTTTTTATTTTACCTGAATAGAAAGACGTACTTGGCGATTTGGGAGACAAAGGATGGGTTTCATCCCTGAAAATTAACACTGCTGCGTGATTAGTGCGCAGTTGAAGGGCGTGTTAATGTCCTCTCCTTAATCTCATGCCAGTGAATTTCTACTCAGGACATTCATAGTCTTTTCAACAAATCTAATTAAAAATGGGAAAAAAACAAAGCAAGTGTAAAGATTTAGAAGGTGATGTAAAATTTATGGAAAATTATGTGAAGGGTGCAGGTCGAATATGTCATAAATGGAACAATAAACATGGATTCTTAGGAAAACTAGACACAAAGGATATTTTAAAGTTACAAACAGATTAAAACAAAAAGATGAATTAAAAAACAGCAAGAGCAGCCTTTAACATAGCCATAATACTGAGGCCTTATGAAAAACACAGGGAAATAATTCCATATTTGGCTCAGGTTGTGTGCATTCTTGATTTTCTCCTCTTTGAGAGAAGTTACAGTTCAGCTCTGTGAAACGACCTTGTAAAAAAAAACAAAAAAAAAAAACATGCAGCTGCCTGAAAGCAAACTTCTGCACACAGCAGAAGCCTGTCTCTGCTAAGAGATGAAGATTGTAACTCTACCCTGCATGTGTCAAACTCAAGGTCCGCGGGCCAAAATCGGCCCCCAGAATTTTATGTGATTCTCTAAAAGTAGAGCCTTTTATATGGTAATTGTGCGCTTGAATGTTATTTTGTCAAACAATAAGCAGTTTCGTCTACATTCTGCCACAATCTGCCACAATCTGCCTTTTGAAAATGTTTTGAATCTTGCTCTTTATGAATACAAAAATAAAAATTTGCGAAAGTCTGCAGACACAAAATTAACCTGTATTGAAGCTCTAACTATGTTTAGTTAATCTGAGATCCTCTCCAAATGCAACATTATATGTCAGTCTACATGACATACTAACAACTTCACCTTCTGGTATAAATAAAGATCTGACTGAATATGTGAAATAAACAATGATGACAGTTTTTTCAACAGGTGATGCTCATCCAGAAGGAAGACAGTGGGATTGCAGTGTTCCTAGGAAACTCAGCTCATTCATTAACGATACATTTTTCTCCTATAGGTGGAAGTTTTGCTGACTAATCATAGGCTGGATCTATGAAGCATTATGTGCACAGACCAAATGACCAAGGTTCTGACTGACTTATGAACCTCACTGACCTGAATATGATAACATGACACCCAACAGACAACACCTTTGAGGTGGACCCCACTAAGACCACCTTATTAATTTTTGGTGAATAAAAAAGAATTGAAGCGTTCAAAACAGACCTAGTGGAAACAAAAGGGATTATGAGGAAATTATGTGCATTTTAAGATTAATAGAAGTCAAATTATGTTCAAATATGTTAAACCAAGATGGCGCCGACGATGGCAGCCTCGGAGCTTCGCTCTCTCTTTGTTTTTGTAGTTTGTGTGTTTTTATGTTTTTCGAGCCACAGTACTGTGGTCTCGGGCCACAATTCGGTGGTCTCATTCAGTAGAGAGGAACTTCTCAACATCAGAGAGTCCTCTTTTGGTTTTTTTTTCACCATCCTTCATTGATCCGAGGTTCACTGAGCTTCTGGCAAGCGGGATACTGCGCCGGAAGCGTCGGAGGGGAAAGCGAGCTGGCGCCCTGGTAAAGCTCCGCAAAAGAGGATTTGGCACACCACTGCCTTCAATACATGTGGCAAATGTCCGCTCTCTAAGCAACAAGATGGACGAGCTACTTCTTCTCAGCTGTAAAAACTCGGCTTCTGTTTCACCGAGACATGGCTGAGTGAAAACATCCCGGACCGCGCACTGCTGATACCGGACTTCCAGCTCTTCAGAGCGGATCGCAGCGCTGAGCTATCAGGGAAGAAGCGAGGAGGCGGAATCTGCTTTTATATAAACGAAGCTTGGTGCAGAGACATAAAAGTGCTGGGGGAAACATGTAGTCCGGATCTGGAGTCATTTTCCATAATCTGTAAACCGTTTTACTCACCGAGAGAGTTTTCCTCGTTCATAATAATCGGCTCATATTTTCCACCGCATGGCTGCACTTCTGCCGCGGAAAAACATCTTGCTGAGCTGATTACAGACGTGGAGAAAAAAACACCCTGACTACTGGGAGATTTTAACAGCGCAGATCTCTCTAATGAGCTCCCAAAATACAGACAGCATATTAAGTGTCCCACCAGAGACAAAAACACACTGGACCACTGTTACACAGCTTTTAAGGACTCATATCATGCTGTTACCAGGGCTGCTCTGGGACTTTCGGATCATTGCCTTATCCACCTCATCCCAACTTACAGACAGAAACTAAGAGCTTCCAAACCCGCGGTTCACACTGTTAAAAAGTGGACTGAGGAATCGAAGCAGATGCTACAGGCCTGCTTTGAATGCACAGACTGGACTGTTTTTGAAAACCTCAGCCACTGATTTAAACGAACTAACTGATGTGGTGGACATCATACATCAGTTTCTGTGAGAACGTTGTGTGTGCAGACCAAGACCTTCTGCACCTTTGGAAACAACAAGCCATGGTTTACTCCACACCTCAGGAATCTGCGCAGGGACAAGGAAGAAGCTCACAGCAGTGGAGATTGGGCGCGTACAGGCAGGCCAGGAACAGACTTACAAGGAGATCAAAGCAGCCCAGAGAAAGCTACAGTGAGAAGCTGAAAAAACAGCCTTTCTACTGGTGACACTTCGGCTGTATGGACTGGTCTGAGAAACCTGACTGCCTACAGAAGCCCCACCACCCTTCCTGAACAAAGTCCTCGCCTGGCCAACCGTCTGAATGGCTTCTACTGCAGACATGACAAGAAGCCATTCACACCTCAAACCAACTCCTCCACATCCCATTCAGGAACAAATTCGACCAGTAAAGCAACCAACCCCCTACCTTCAGATCCTCTGCCTGCACTAAAGATCTCTGAGGAAGATGTAAATAGGCTCTTTCAGCGCATGAAAACAAAGAAAGCTGAAGGACCTGATAACGTCTCCCCATCATGCCTGAAAAGCTGTGCACATCAACTCGCTCCAATCTTCACCCGGATCTTCAACAAGTCACTGGAGAAGTGTGAGGTCCCCTCCTGCTTCAAACGATCCACCATCATCCCAGTGCCCAAGAAACCCACTATCCTAGGATTAAATGACTACAGGCCTGTAGCCCTGACGTCTGTGGTCATGAAATCCTTTGAGCGGCTGGTGTTGAAGCACCTAAAAGACATCACAGGCTCTCTACTGGACGCCCTGCAGTTTGGTTACCGAACAAAAAGGTCGGCAGATGATGCTGTTAACTTGGGTCTACAATTCATCCTGCAACACCTCGACCACCCAGGGACCTACGCCAGGATCCTGTTTGTAGACTTCAGCTTGACCTTCAACACCATCATACCAGACATCCTCCACCAGAAGCTCACCCAGCTCAACGTCCCAGCCTCCACCTGTCAGTGGATCAACAGCTTCCTGACGGACCGACAGCAGCAGGTGAGATTGGGGAGCATCTTCTCCCGAACCAGATCAATAAGTACTGGTGCCCCCAGAGGTGTGTTCTATCCCCACTCCTCTTCTCCCTGTACACAAATGACTGCACCTCAGCGGACTCATCCGTGAAACTCCTTAAGTTTGCAGATGACACCACTGTCATTGGACTGATCCAGGACGGTGATGAGTCTGCATACAGACAGGAGGTGGATCGACTGATACACTGGTGTAGTCAGAACTGCCTGGAACCAAACCCACTCAAGACTGTGGAGATGGTGGTGGACTTTCGGAAAACACCTCCTCCATACACCCCCCTCACCATCCTCAACAACACCGTGTCGGCTGTGCATCACTTCAGGTTCTTAGGAACCACCATCTCAGTGTGGTTTGGTTCATCCACAAAACAGGACAGGTCCAGACTGCAACGAATAATCAGGACTGCAGAGAGAATCATCAGGGCTGACCTTCCCTCCATCCAGGACTTATACAGGTCAAGGGTCAGGAAAAGAGCTGCTAAAATCTCTGCAGACCCCACACACCCTGCACATAAACTGTTTAGAGTTCTGCCTTCAGGCCGACGCTACAGAGCGCTGTTCACTAAAACCAGCCGCCACAGAGACAGTTTCTTCCCCCAGGCTGTTTCTCTGTTGAACATTCAATAGAGTACAAAACAACAGCATACAGATGTTGCAAATGCACCTTTTTATTTATTTATATATGTGTATATTTGTACATAGTAAATATGTATATTCTGTAATGCAAAAACAAAAACCAAAGAGCAAAGTGTACCGGAGTCAAATTCCTTGTTTGTATGTACAAACTTGGCAATAAAGCTGATTCTGATTCTGATTCTGATTCTAAAGTAAGTAAGGAGTGTGTGAATGTGTGTGAATGGGAATGACTGATTTCATTGTAATGCATCTTTGAGGGACCTTAAAAGTGATAATAAAGATCTGATGTTCTGATGATTATTGCCAAACTTATATCTCAATAAAGTTTTCAGAATCTTTTCCAAAAAGTCATATAAAGATATAAACGGTTCTACCTGTATTGAAAGCTCATAGACAGGTCTTCAGTTTTTCACAATTCTTTTACAAACAGGGTAATCAAACTCTCATGTGGCCAATGTCTGTATTTTGTCTGTCTGTTTTTGTGAAATAAATGTCTGTTTCATGATATGTAAAAATTAGGGTATATGTGCACAATAATTAAAGACTACAAGAGCAAGTCTGAATCATAATAATATTAGGTCAGTTCTTTATGGTAAAACAAAAGGATTTTAACGTTGTTTGTTGATGTTTAGACTTTTTCCAGTCAGGTTTAGAATGATCAAATTAGACTCAAATTTAATACAAGATGAAATGAACCTTAATATAATTACTGGACTGAAATAGAGAAAATTTGAGTTAATTGAAACAAACTTTAGTTACTTGAACTAAATACAAAGCTGACTGAAACTGTACGGTGTATCTACAAAACTGGGTAAGACAAACTAAGATTATAAGATATAATATGCCCTTCATTTTTGTGTTCATCAGTGAGTGAGTTTTTATTTTTTAATAAGAACTAAACCAGAGCTTAGACGTTACATAGACAAACATTGGGTGCATCAAAATACAGGAAACGTCACACAGGTTTTGGAGTATGCACAACATGCTCATAAAACACAGCAGAACAGGAAAACAGACACATTTGCCATGCAAGATGGCTTAATCGCACTGCACACCTCAGATTCAAATAACGATAGTAAGTAATGCCTTTTTCTCAGTGCCTCTGCACAATGTTTCACAACATCTATTGGGTTTTCAGTATAGGGGACAGAAATATACATATACACGCCTACCACAGGGTTTCGGTGAAAGTCCCCATGTATACACACAAGCACTGAGATATTCTATGAGCACTTGTCCCACACCAAAGCACAGTAAGATCCTGCTGTATGTGGATGATATTTTGAAGAAGCCACTATCATAGTGTTAAAACATCTACATGACACAGGCCATAAAGCATCAAAAAGGAAGCTCCAGTTTTGTAAAACAGAAGTGGTATACTTAGGACATGTCTTGTCTCAGCATGGCAGGAAGCTGCTAGATAGCAGAAAACAAACAATACAGGAAACACCAAAACCTCAAACTAAGCAACAGATGATGTCTTTCCTAGGTTTATGTAACTTTTGTAGAGAGTGGTTGCCAGATTATGCAGTCATTGTTGAACCCCTACAATCAATGATATATGGGAAAGATATGGCACTTAGGGATAAAATCACCTGGACACCTGAAGGTGAAGAAGCTTTTGTGAATTTAAAACAGTTACTACAGACGACTGAAACACTTCCCCTGCCTAACTATGATCAGCCATTTACTGTTATGATTCTGGCCCGTCTGCCTGCTCTGCTCTCACTCATGCAATTAACTCATCTGCTTCACCTGTCTGCTGCTGCGCTGCTGCGCAATCACCGTCATGCCACATACCTGTGGAGCTGCAGTTATATACAGCCCTCTGACAGGCAGACGGTGCCAGATTTTCAAAAACATTTGTGAGTAGTTATCCAGCGGTCCTTCCTGACTGATCTCGTTCCATGACCTTGCCTTGCCTGACGGATTATTCCCTCTTGTTTGCTCCTTGTCTGACGGATTGGATTTTGGATTTCGACTCTGTTTTCTGCCTCTGGTTTATGTCTCTGCCTGCTCCTTGTCTGACGCCTCTAGCCCTGGAATTCGACCCTGTTTCTGTCCCTGGATTTACGTCTCAGCCTAGCCACTGGTTTATTCAGCCTGAGTCCGCCTGGCTCTCTAGTCTGCCTGGATTTATTGTCAAGAGGACAATCATAGCTCTCTGTGGTCCTGTCACAGCGTCAGCTGGTTCCCCGTAGGATTTGAATCAGTCGGCAATCCGACTTCAGTCTGTTGGACGCTTCCTCATTAACTGTCTGGATGTCTTCCTCCTCTGGATTCTGTGCCTCATCACCAGACTGAGAAGGTTAGTGGCTTTATCTAACTCCTTGCAGATCCTGAGTTTTATTCACCCACTAACTAGTCTCTCTGTTCTCAGCGGTTCCTGGAAGCTGACTGCTGTTCTTCTGCTCTCTGATCCTGAGTTTCTGAATAAACCTTTTTACTTATCACTTTGTGTTTGGCTGAATTTGGATTCTCTGTCTCTGGTCGTGATATTTACACTATGTGTAGATGCATGCCAAGGATATATAAAAGCTGTGGATCCAGTAGCATCAGGATTTCCGACATGCCTGCAAGCGTGTGCGGCTCCCGCTGAAGCAGTAAAGCTCACAGCAGAGTTGGTGCTGTGTCACCCCCTGACACTGAAAGTTCCTCATTCAGTGTCCCTAGTACTTCTACAAACTTCACTTCCTTTTCTAACACATGCTAGACACATTAGGTTGGCCTCAACACAGTTGTCGAAGCCAAATATAACATTGCAAAGATTTGGACCTCTTAATCCCAGCACATTGATTCCAACACCTGAAGACGGTGAACCACACTCATGTAAAACAGCTGTAGAAGAAGAAACAAAACCTCGCAAAGATATTCTGCAAACACCCTTGCAGGAATCCATTGTAGTGTTTGTTGATGGATCAGCATCAAAAGATGAATATGGGAAAAATAGAGTCGGTTATGCAGTAACCACAGAAGATAGAATCATAGAGGCCAAATCACGGCCCTCCACGTGCTCAGCAGAATTATATGCAGTAGTAAGAGCATGTGAATTACATGAAGGAAAGGCTTTAACAATCTTTACTGACAGTCAATATGTTTTCAGTGCAGTACACCATCATGCAAGGGTTTGGAAAAATAGAGGATTTAAAACATCAGCTGGAACAGCTTTAACGCATTTTAACCTGCTGAAGCGCTTGTCAGTAATACAGCTGCCTTCACAAGTAGCATTATGCAAATGCAAAGCTCACCAAAATCACACCATGGAAACAAGAGGGAACTATTTTGCTGACGTTTCGGGGAAAAAAAAAAACTGCATCAAAACTTCTTACACTCAGCATGTCTGATCTGCAATTTATAGATACAGAGGTGTTAAGAGTCACAGCACAGTGCTGCAGCAACAGAGATGACAACATGGCTTTCTGGAGGCGCTGTACAAGTAGATGGCATCTACAAGATAAATAACAAACCAATGTTGCCAAAAAATTTATACAAAACAGCTACTATTGTAGCACACGGCTTTTCGCATGTGTCAAGGCAGGGTATGAAACATTTGGTGAACTGTCAATTCTATACAATAAATTTTTTAAACACAATTCACAGGGAAATAATGCATGGAAGACCTTTTCCATTACCATCAGAAATGAATGACATTGAAAAAGCACAAAGAGAAACATCTTTGGCTGAATGGATGAATAAAATGTTACAAACTAAAGAAATACAGCAATCTAGTAGTCTGCCGGTAAACTCTGCTCCTATCCCACAGAATAACCTGAAGCCTGGAGACCTGGTCCTGATCAAAACGCTCCAGAGGAAAGATTGGAGCACTTCACGCAGGGAGGGTCCATTCCAGGTTCTCCTGACCACACCTACAGCATTCAAGATTGCAGAGAGACCGTCCTGGATCCATAAAAGCCACTGCAAAGCTGTCTTGCCTTTACAGGAGCCAAACCAACCGACGGGATAGCAGGGAAAACCCGGTTACAAAGGGGCTGGTGACCCATAGGGCCCAGCGTCTCAAACCCGGTGAAGAAAACAGCTGACCTGCGCTCAACTTATCATGGCTTCCTGTAAGGAATTGCACCTGTGACAGCAAAAAATGGAAGGTGTTTAAGTTTGACACTGAAAGGACAGGTGTACCGTTTGAAGCCCATTCCTTGGAAGGAGATTAAAAAGATCGTCTCACACCCACTACTTCATGGTTTGATTGGATGCTTAAGGGAGGCTGGATGGAGTGGATACAAATCTTTCTTGCAGGAATTGTGGCCTTTGTATTGACTTTATGCCTCCTCTCAATTTGTATCATACCATGTTGTAAAATAATGATCAACAGGATAGTAAACCAATCCATTCTTTGAACCAAGAAGAAATCAGCCCTGCCAGTGATGATGATGATGATGATGATGACTATGGTGACTGTGTCTCAGTGTCAAATACCAAGGTGTAAATAATGATAAAACTCTGTTACATTCCATCTCCATAATAATGATGTTACAGCTGAAAATCTGAGAAGAAGAGGTTGTTTAAGTGATGACATATAGAAGTTTTGTGACCTTATATTCAACTTATTTTTTAAACATTATAGTGCATTATATTTTACATTTTTCTGTTTATGATTTCTATTGCTTATTCCTCTACCCGTTTGGTGACCGCCTTGGCAGGAGGGGTCGTGTGAGTATTTTCCTGCACAATGATTATTGTAAACTACAAATCTTTCCGCCCGACAGGTTTTTCGCTCACACAGAGGGTATTTTGATCATTCTTTTTATGATTTTATTTGACTATATTCGTGATAAACAGGGGGGAATGATACATTGATCTTTATCATTATCACTCATATATATATTTCATGTCTATTCTAAAGTCACATCTGCAGATGTGACTCTGTGTTCTGGAACAGTCTGTACTGAGATTGTTACTCTGGTCTGTAAATGCACCTGCTTCTGTATCTACTCCCTAGCGGAGAATCCCTGAATTCCATTCACACTCCCTTTTGTGTAACCTTGAATGTCTGTTCACTCTTCTGTATAATAAACTCTGTCGAGGAATGACACTTTGTAGTCCACTGTAGACCAGTGTGATTACCCTCGCAGCGAGAAAACTAAGAGCCTCTGCGTCGTTCCTTCTGAGTTGACAGCTGGCCTGAACCGATCATTCAGTCCACATAAATATTCCTAACAGACCCCGAGTGAGATACCCTTTTAAAGGCTCAGGAAACCTTTGCAGGTGTTTTGAGTTAATTAGCTGATTAGGGTGTGACAGTAAGAGTGTTCAATAACGACCTTTTTTACAGTATTCTAATCTTTTGAGACTCAGAATTTTAGGTTTTCTTTACCTGTAAGCCATAATCATCAAGAAACAAGAAACATTATTTATTACAAGAACCAAAGGCTTGGAATATATCACTCTATATGTAATGATTCTATATGATATATAGGTTTCACTTTCTGAGATGACTGGCAAATAATATTGCACTTTAATGCTATATTGAATTTTTTTAGATGTACCTGTATGTTGGTGTTTAAGTAAGGGTTCTCATTCTGGCACTTTGCTGTACTTGCCATGTCTTTTCTGCTACAAACATCCATGTAAAATGCATTAGGAACTGCTTAAACTGATTTTAAAAATACTTATGCATGCACAGATGTAAACACTTCACTATTCTGACCAATACTGCTGTTTACGTTTTCAGGGTACATTATGAAGTAACTAATTCTCTTGTATTTCAGTGGCTATATGTCTTGAAAAGGGTTGAAAGTTGTGGAGCAGTTCTTAACGCTGCTGCCCTGCATCAAGAAGGTCCTTGGTTTAAATCCTGCTGCCTTTCTACATTGACTTTGCTTGTTCTCCCTGTTTATGGATGAGTTCTCTCTTCATATTCCAGCTTCCTCCCACAGTCAAAAAATTTGCATGTTTATGTGTCTAGAGTAGATAAATGGATGAAACTTAAGAAAGTTGAATGCATGGACTACTATGGTCCCTGAAACATCAAAAGGGACCCAGTGAAATAACCCATCAATGCCACCAACTGTTAACAGAACCACATAGACAAGGATTACTTTAAAAAACTTTGCAATTTATTTCATTAGTCATGTACACATTTGCTCCTGTGATATAAATTTAATGTAAATTTATGAATCTGCATTGTTTTTGAATTTACATGATTCATAAAAAATGAAGATAAAAACAATCCAGTAGTTTTGGTTAATAATCTAATACTGAAATAATAGGAAAAGAAATACTACTACAACTACATAATGAAAGAAATGGTACAGCTTGCTGTTTTTTTGTGCCAGTAAAACCTACATTAGTCCCCATCAGGTCCATTCCAATAATTATTCAGGTTGCATAGATGATGTTTCTAAGTATGCTTTGGTTTACCTGGCTCAAATCAATCAATAACCCTCTAGGTTACAGATTTGCAGTCATTTCTGAATCACTTCTGTTCGGTCTGTTTGGAGCATCCATCTTACCAGTCCGGAGAGACTTAAATGCCTCTCGAAAATTCTGAGAACCAAAACAGTATAGCACAGGGTCCAGACAACTGTTCACGCCTGCTAAAACCCAGGTGGCATAATACGCTGTCTCGATGTGCTGGAGAACACTGCATTTTAGTGGGTAGAATTTTTTCAACACAACTCCCAGAGTTCGTATCACGTTCAGTGGCAGGAAGCACACACCGAATATAAACAGACATACGCCTATCATCCTCAGAGATTTCAGCTTGACTTTCAGACCTTTGGCCGTGCTGATGTTGAGGTTAGTCAACTTGTTTGCCAAACGGCCATAGCAAATAGCAGACACAGAGAAAGGAAACAGAAATCCAAAGATAAACAGGATGATGTTAATGATAAAGTAGGAATCGGTCAGATTGTTCTGATGGATGGAGAGACATTGACTATTACCCTTCTCTTTGCTGGGAGGCAGCAGGATAGCATAGATCAGAGCCTGGATCACCAGCAAACACCAAACACATGCACAAAGTTTCCGAACAAAAACCTTTTGTTTGATGCAGCAGCTTCTGTTGAAGTGTACAACAGTAGCGTAGCGATGGATGCTGATGAGAGTAAGAAATATGGTGCTGCCATAAAAATGCGAGCTCAGCAAGGCAATCTTGACCTGACACAGGAACTGACCAAATGGCCAGTCGTTACCCACAGCAAAATACACAGCCATCATGGGGGTAACAGGTGTGGCGATGGCGTCACTCAGGGCCAGGTGGAACTGCAGAGTGGTTCCAGACGTCCAGCATGGAAAACGGCAGCAGAACACCCACAGGTTGAATATATTTAGGAGGAAGCCAATAAAGAAGACCAGGCACAGGAAGACCGTGAGAGCAACATGCTGGTTCTCTCCCTGACAATGAAAGGAGGAATTGCTGATATTTAGCAGTGTTGAGAAAACCCCAACGGTAATCATCTCAGGCATGTTCTAGGTTCCGACACCTGTGGGCAAAAAGCAGTGTGGTGCTTTAGTATTCTGTACACTCCTGATTAAAATCTCAAATCTTGGGGATCATAACGAGGTTGTAGGCTGAAGTTGCCTAAAGAAGAAACAGGAGCAAGAAACAAAAAAAGAAGAGTGGAGGAAGAGTCCTCAAATGATTGAAAACTGCTTTGAAACTCAAACACCCTGAGACCAAAAGTTAAAGGATCAGTAGTGAAAACTCAATAATTTGAAGTAATCTCCACATAGCCTGCTGCAGATCGATTTCCCCACACAATGTGAAGCTCTATTGATTGAAGAAAAAGGCTCCCGGATCATGATGAAGCCTCATTCACTGTGACGCATAGAAACTTCTCCAGTGGAATCTCTTTGTCTTGCTAGTAACACTGGAAACAATCAGGAATGTCAAAATCCAGTTATTGCTCGTCACAAAGTAAAACTTTCTTCCATATTTTAATGCTCCCTTGCAAAATCCAAAGTGGCAGATTTGTGACCTAGGAAGATGTATAGCCTTTAAAGTCATTTACTGTTTTTAAGCCCTTTTTTCACAGATGCCCTCTTATGGTTACTGGGCTGCAATAACGCTCAGGATCTTTTAAAAATTTTTTTCAAAGACTGCCTAATTGCATCCAACTTTGGCAGCAATGGAGCATAGTGAGAGGCCTTGTTTGTGCAGCAACAACCCTGCCATGTTCAAACACAGAAAGACTTTTTGCATTTGTAATCAGGGCTTCATAAGAGTGGGAATGTCTGACAGAAAATGACACGAAGGCCAGATTAATGTGCAAATTTTGACATTTTAAATCAAAGGTTTCAGACTTTTGATCAATTGATAAACAGACAGTTTGAGTTCAAATGCAGTTTCAATGATTTGTCTCCTCATTTTTTGTTTCTTGGTCGTGTTTCTGTATTTGCGTTTTGCTGCTTTACTGGTTATGATCCACCGACATGAAATAAGAATACTCTGGTCTTAATGGGCCAGAATTACAGAGCAATCAAAGAGAACACATTAAATTAAAAAGAATTTGAGTTTGTTTGCATATCAAACAAAATGTTCAAATGTTCAGGGTCATGAGTGGCTTGAAGCGATGACTGATATTCATTGGAACAAAGGTGGCAGCACAATTAACCAGTGCACAACAGAAAATAGAGACATGCAACACAAACATCCATGCCTGCACAGTCACCACTGGGAATTCAAAACCCACAGCTAATCTGGGATGTATGGTCTTGGATTATATATGTTTTCATATCAATGTATTAACAGCTGGATATCAGTTTTCTCTCTAGTTTATTATTTTCAGAATTAGACATAAATAATCATGACATTATTCAAATCTAAAACAGAGCCTCAATAGGGCCTTATCAAATAGGATAAATTATGACTCCTGGTAAAACCAAAACATTATACTATTTATTGATATTATTGTCTTATGTATTAATAAAGGTTGGACATAGGCTCTTAGAGCTACAATATAATCTGATCTAAAGCAAATTTTCCTTTGTGATTATTGCTACTTTAGATGGATCCTTTTCAGTACATTAAATGAACAATGATGAGAAGAGTCAAGGTGAAGCCTCTGAATCTAAAAAACACTTCTAACTGTCAAGGATTATGGTGGTAACTTCATGCTAACAGTCTGTTTAGCTGACCGTGGTTCTGATGTAGCTCACAAATTTGGTGGAAAGATGACGTGTTTGAACCTTACCCCAAGTCAACAAATGGATGGTTGGACACAGAAGGTGTTTCAACAGGACAATAAGCTATGCTTAAAACCAACCAATGTAAAATGATCCTATACCAACTCTAATAATAAGATTAGTTAAACATCCAGCCAGGATTAAACCAGAAGTGGATGGCAACAGTGTGTGTGTGTGTGTGTGTGTGTGTCCACGTGCACTTTCTATTCTTTAGGGGTGCACACTGTCCAAACATAGCTCCCCTCTTTCAGGAGGGGTTGAACATTGCTGTGGATTACAGGAAGACTATCATGGATCTAAACAGAAAAACACCTCCTCATATAAGCTAAGACAAAACTGGTATATCAAACATTATATTGTATATTTTTCATGTTTTATGTTTATTTTGTTATATGAACAAAACAATTTCCCAAATTGGCCACCACATTTTTCAACCCTGAAAAATCACTTCCTAATTTAAAATTTGGTAAGTGAGAAGCGATGACTGGATTCATGCCTTTAAATACAACACCTCAGTCGATCCCTTCACACTTCCGCAAAGCAACATTTTGTGACCTTTTAATGTGGTAGATTTATTTGGTAACTCAGCCAACCTTCACTGTGGCCATGTAGTTTATTTCAGTACATACAGGTTTCCAAACAACAAAACTTTAAAAACTTCAAAATATGATGACAGCATGTGGCACGCGCAGGCTGCTGGACCCTTTCAGTAGAAAGTTTGAAGCCAGGATTCTGATGTGATCCTCATGGCTTTGCGTGTAATATGCAACAACAACCAATCCATATCAATCCATGGTAGGGGGTTAAGATTACCTAGTGCTGGTATGCCTATGATCCACAAATCACAGAGCCCAAATGTGTAAATAGCCAGGACTGCTGGACGTAGCTATATACAGTTATATACATCTCCCCTTGCTGTGATGTGATCTGGGTTGCATTTCTCATTACAGGATGTGCCCAAGTCATTCTGTTTAAAAGACAATTCTAGTAAATATTATGGAAATGCATGCAAACTTGAGTTGAATTTGGGTAAGTATTGTTGGTTTTAGTTTATTTTGATCTGCAGATATTTTTATGTCGCAATTTTTATTAGTCCTAAGATGAACAGAAGCTACTGTATAGAGTGTATAGGTATAGGGTTTGTTTGTTTTTGCAGAACTGTTTCTAATGATACTTGCTTCGGTTTCAAAATCTAACTCTCGTGTTATTTTTACAAGGCAATGAAGCCGGAGCAGCAGTTAGCTCTTCTATGCTAATGAAGAATGGTTTATGAAAGGGGGTGTTGGCTTATGCCCAACCGAGGCAACTTAGAGACTCGTCTTTGCAGCCAGAATGAAGAACTGTAAACAGCCCAAATAAAAACATTAAGAAAACTAGCAGGAAATACATTTATTTTTAAATTACAAGCCAAGGATTTCATTGCAAACAATTGTTCAAAGTTCACTTAAATGTGAACTCAAATGTTATTCTTACTTTTCTGTCAATTCTCTTCACATCTCCATTTGGTACTATATGCTATTATATATATTAGTGTCAAAGTGTTATTAAAGTGTTACTGTTAAGACACATGAATACATCCTATTTGGATTTTTTTAAACTTGTCTAATTTCTAAATGTACGTGATAATGTTTAATGATGTAATTACATTATTTTATTAAAAGGACAGCAGTAAAACACAGCTGGAAATTCTAATAAAACTGTAGTGATGTTGGGAAAGGAAATAATTATCTGACCCCAAAGTTATCTTGCTGTCGGTAGCAGCGAGGCTTTCTTATTGGGCTTATTGTGGTTAACAGATTTTAGGTCAGAACTCTGGTAGATTTGTTTCTCACAAGACCACGGGTAATGCTGAAAATCTCTCCATATATTAAACTACATCCAGTTTTATATCAGTTCTAAATTACTCAATTCACGTTCTTTAAAGTAAAACTCCTTCAAACCTTCTATCTGCAGCTGATCCTTCATATTAAGCAGTTTAAACAGACCTTACCAGAGCTGAAGCTGCTGTCAGGGTGAACTAGCACTTCTCAGTGCAACTCCTCTTATGTCACACTGGTCAGAAGCTGCATGGGAAGTTACCAAATGAGATTTTGTCCTGCATTGTGGGTAAGTGCAAGTGGTTTGCAAAAAAAACAACGCCGTGCTGCCCAAGATCTGAACCAAAAACTGTAGGAAAGAATAAGGAGACCTTGAAGTTTTGTAAATATGTTTATTTACACCACTGGCACAGTTCAAATAGTTCACAAAGATAACTGAGTTACATATGAAAATACTGTATATTTAGACAAAAATGCAAGAAGATAAATTGTAGAAAAGAGAGATCCTGATGCTAAATAGCGATGCAAGGATGAAAGATCTACAGAGGCTCACTGTGAGAGAAAACCTCCTATAGCACACAGAAATGTAAAATGTTCGCTCTTGATGCCAACCATTCACAATATTTATTCGCTGAATCAGAGCTCCAGCTCTTTCAGCTTGTGGCCCCTCTCAGTGAGGGGTGGTTGGGACAGAGGTGGTGGTGGGCACCGTCACAGGATGCAGCCCCAGGTCCAGAGATGAGGACTCGTCTGGTGGTGCCGGACTCTTCTTTTGCGCCTCGAGCTTTTCTGTCAACTGGCTGTGCAGCTCCTTCAGAGGCTCACTGCACTGGGGTTAAACACAGCATGGTAAAATGAGTCAGCATGCATGTGAACTTGTTGAAGGCAGAGAGTTTAGCTCCAAAGATCATAGTTAGTAAGGCATCACCATTCATTTCTAGAGTGGGAAAGTTGTCCAGGTTTATACAAAGTCTCTTTAGAAACTGAACCTTCTGAAGTGTGACATGTTCCAAAGGAACCTACCAGAATGTTGACCATCAGACAGAGACTGAAAAGGGCCATTATGCTGGATTCCTACAGAGAATTTATTTTCCACTTTCCCACGCTCTACTTTGTGATTTACATCTAGATTTATGGTAGAAATCTGTCCCTGCTCATCATCAGGTCAATACTGTCTCTGTGCGTTTATTTACACCCTGTGAGGCTATTTACATGAATTATTGCTGTAATCAGATGTATATTATATTGGAATTACAGACACACAGATATTTTTATATCTAGTATCTTGTATTAATTAGTACCTTGTACTTTACAGTAACGTTGTTGTTGCTATATATGCGCTTGTTGTTTGTCCCTGTGTGTTTTCTCTTCTCTCTGCAGGTGTAGAAGCAGTCTTCTAGGGTGTTATCTTGTATTCTCTTTATCCTTTTTCTCTCCTCTATTCTTATCTCCTCTCACTTTTTACCCCACCTCTCTCCCTTTCTTTGTTCTTTTTTCCCTTCGTGTCCATCTCCATGTCCATAGCAGTGGAAGTAATCCAAAAGCAATTAGTAAAAAGGTGTTTTATATATTTTATTATAGCGTTAGCTGTAATGCTCCACTTGTAAATCTGTTGGGCTTCTTCTTGGCACTCGGACAATTGTGAGTCGTCTTCTGCCGAACCGGACATGAAAAAAAAAAACTTCATTTGCTTAAAGAGTTTAACTCATTAAACTCCTATTTACACTGCATTTTTACTCAAAATGATTAAAAACGTTAGCAATGGTTGCCTCTAAAACACAGCATCACCACTTGGCATCAAAATGGCTTCATATGCAGGAAACTACTGCAGAGAACACTGCAGCTGAAAGAACAGTTTTTTTGTAAACCATTGAGAGCTTCAAAGGGAGAGGTTCAGTTACTGGGAGGAAGAGTCAGGATGTCCAACATTGTCCAACATCATCTCCTCCTGAAACCTCCTCTACACAGTGATTGCAGAGTTTATTCACATTTATTAGAGATTATCAGTAGATTTTTTAGCGTGATGGAGCACCATATCACAAGGCAGAGATAATCAAGTTGAACATGTAAATTTAGACCTGCAGTCAGGAAACTCTTCAAATCAGAACCTCTTTAAGAACATTTGGTCAATTCTGAAACATTATGTGGGTAAACAGAAGCAAACAACTAGTGATAAACTCCAAGTCCTAATAAGAGAAGAACAGATCACCATCAGTCAGGATTGGGCTCAGATGTACAGTTATGTCCAGAGTGATTCAAACTTCGGACACATTTAGGTTAACAGTAATCTTTTAATTTCATAAACTTGTTTCTTCTGACTGGAAGGAATATGAATGTATTGGACAGGCCCAACCAGGATCCTGTCTTAAAACTGATAAGAGAATCTGTCGAGCGACCCAAAGATTAGGGTGATGGCAAGGAGACCTTATAGCATCAAAAAATTGGAGCTCAGTATGCTCAGTATTTATCTTTAATAATGCAGGACAATTGAAAGTGACTAATTTGATTCCATATGTAAAAAGAAATGTGTTTGCTATTACTGATTACTAAGTGCAACAGGAATATCAAAAATAGATTCAACAGCCAACTTCCTAAATCTTTCCTGAAGCTGCTGTGCCTGATCAGCCTTACTTTCATTTTTATGAAAGACTTCTTCCTGATTCTGTGCAGCGCCTCCTGTTTGCCCAGGAATGAATGAGCTGGAGGAGGAAACCAGGCCTACCTGTTTTGGAGGCTCCAGGGTTTGCATCAGCGCTTCCAAACATGATGGCAGGACTTTGTGGTGGAGATGCAGCAACATGCGGAGAATGTGTCTGTGGACATTTTCTTTACTGAAAAATAATCCGACACAGACAGAAACCATCAGAAAATGGAGAACGAGTCTCTTTCTTCAAGCAGACATGCACCCAAGCAGGAAGCCATGAGAGAGAAGTACACAGAGCTGTGAGGAAGCACTACCCTATAACTTTCTGCTGTTTTGTCACCGTTAAATGATCATTTCATCCACTACTAAACCAACCTGACTCTATTTTGGAAAGTAAGTGCACCCCCATCAACCCTTGTTAATTAATAAATTAACTGTGATTAACGAGAAGATGAGATCAATGTTAGAGCCGTGCCCGATTACTAATAAACCTGCAGAATCCAGAGGTTCTTAAATAGAACCTCTCCGACAACATGAAGTAGGGTAATAGATCTTGAAAAGACATAATGTTCTGATCAATAGAAAGTCAGGAACAAAGTTATTTTGGTCCGAATGGAACCAGACCTAAAAAAAAATAGATAAAAGGTATACAAAAAACAATCTACAACCTCACCATTAAAAAATACAATCATCATTTTACCCACATGTGAATTAAATTTAGATGTCTTTAAAAGAAAACTGTGACAAATGACGGTGATATAGAGTTTTCATTTGGAAGGTTTACAAGGAAGGGAGGAAATATTTAAGGGCATTTTCTCAGCAACAACAACCCACTCATATGTCACCTTATAACGGAAGTAACACCTAAGAAAGAAACATCTGGGAACACTAAAACATTTCTCTAATTCTGCATGGGTCCCAAAACACACAGTTATCTGCAAGCAGATCAAGTTCCAATCGTTACAACATGCATAACCAGATGGAACCTTCAATTATCATCACGCAACAACTAACCCCTTTAAAAGATTAAATTCAGAACAGAAACAGGAAGTGATGAAGAGAAAGAGGAAGCAGCATATCTATATGGTACTCAAGGTAAAAGATTAGCCTCATATTTCCTTGTTAAGTCCAGGTTTTCACTAATTTCTGATGAGCTGCATGAGGAACAGCCCAACCATGATGAAGATTATGTAACTTAATGTATCTGCTCAACACTAGTTGGCTACTCCTCAACAAGCCCAAAGGATGAGCATCAAACTCAAGCTGGAGGACCAAATGTGGCACAAATCTTAGAATGCTCTGCTAGGGAGTTGGTGCGTCAAGCCCCCCTCCTCTGTTGACATTCATTAGCGACCTCATGCTGCTACCAGTCACAAGGGTGGAACACGAGATGCCAGCGATCTGGCTGGGACCAATGTGCATCAGAGTGAATCAGAGAAAAGTAACTAAGCTTTAATGAATGTTTACTTGATGCAGTTTTCCATGCTACAGGCCTTCCCGTGGGCTTTCAGTGATGTAAAGTGATGTCTGCACCACCAAGTCACTGTACTATCAGCTAGCGTGAGCTCCCAAGCTAGTAACTTAGCAACCCGCGTTGAAGAACCCGCATAGCTTCTTCATTGTCATTTTCTGTGGTTCATTACCGCCACCAGCTGGCTTGGAGTGTGGACAGAATGTCGCTGACCTACATAGCTGTCCGTCGCACCTGTTCAAAAGTCAGACGCGGCAGTCGGCAGGAATAAAATGTATATATCTACATAGTAAATGAGAAAGTGCTTTGCGGTTAGGGTAGCAGCAGCAGCCCTGACTGAAGCAGCTCATTGCCTGATTTGCATCAGGCGCAGCTTGGGCCAGACGCTCCACAGGGCTATACCATATTAACACGAGATGCGGCGCAAGTGAAGTTAGACACTGTTGGACAACATACAGTAATATTAAATTCAGGTTGGGTCCGGACTCGACGGCACGTGGGTTGGGATCTGAACCCTGGTCTGCTAACCCATGACCTATACTATACTATATACTTATACTATCAAAATAATTATAATCAATCTAATAATAATAGTTGTGTAGGGAAACACATCCTGAATGGTTGTAAAGATTTAAAATACTTCACAAAGTGTGTGTGGTGACAGTTTTTCTAATAGAAATAAAGGAGCCATATTCACATCATTATAATGATCAGCATTGAGGTATGAATGAGCTTAGTGAAGCAGCTAGATAGCGCTGTTTGGTTTAGATACACATATTGTAGAACTAAATAGGTACGATCCGACAAACGTCCGAGTTTCAGTCAGGTTTGAGTCACTGATGTCATTCAAGTAGGTGTTGGTTTACTGTAACTGACTGCAAATAGCCCTCATGGGGCGTAGACACTGTCTCTCTTGTTTTTCTACCGAAAGAAATCGGTTCTTCGCCTGTCACAGCACCGTTGCCATAGTTATTTGGACATGTGTTGGGTGACTTCCGGCTATTTATACTACTTCACAATATGTATTTAGGGGCGGGGACCGGGCAGTCCAAGTGCCACGTGCAGGTACGTCAAATCCACCGCAAATTGGGATGTATGAAGGCTACGTGTGTGGTGACATGTCTACGCACAGTGTTGTACATCAGAATTTTTTTGTGCGCCGCAACTTTCAGAATTTCTCCATTCCCACAAACTTTTAGTATGAAAGCTGCGCACTCTTTCGTACATGAGGCCCCTGGTGTCCAAATAATTCAAAATTAGACTCATCGGCCCAAGGAACATTATTCCAGAAGTCCTGGTCTTTTTCAGGTCTCTCTGGCAAACTCCTTCATGTTTTCATGTTCAAGCAAAGATTTCCTCCTTGAACTTCAAAACTTTCTCAGTCTCCTTCTGACTGTACAGGCATGTACTTTCATACCAACAGCAGGTCCTGTAATGACATTCAAGGGTTTTGGGTACTTCTTTTAGCATCTTGCAGCCTGCTTTCTGAGCTAACATGCTTGGATGGCTCAACTTATGCATGTTGGCAGTTGTTTTGAATGTGGCTGATTTTAGACTTTGTTGCGACTATTTTAAATCCTTTGCCAGACCCATAAGCTACCACATTCCTTTCTGAGGACCTCAGGCATCTCACCATAGTCTTCACTCTCACAGTCAGGAGCACCAAACGTAATGTCTGAGGTTTAAACAAGGCAATCCTTCTTCAAAATGTATTGAGTTCTCATTATGTGATATGTCTGTGTGGGATTTTAGCCATATTAAGTTCAAAAAAATGTGGGGTGTCCTGATTTAGTCCTTGCCAGAAACTACACATTTCAATGTGATTCCATACAGAACTGTATTAGGTATTTTCTTTAGCTTTAGGTGTGTAAATACTTTAGTTGGTTATTTTTTGAATTTCTCTGTATTGTTTAAAGTGATATTGATATCAAATACTCACATGTCCAGATATGTTGGAAATAAAAACAGGCTTTCATAACGTGTTCTTATTTTTTAAACCCAACCCCCTAACCCTAAATGTATACCTGTGGATCCAGTTCTTGTTCCATCAGTCCATGGAAGAGGTATGCTAAATTAAATTAAATTACTGTAGCTGTGGCTGATCATGGTACCGGCTCAAAAAAACTAACCTGGAGAATGAAGTAAGGAGGAAGCTATCAAAGACAACAGTGCAAAACTCCTCTGATCCAAACTCATCAGAGAGCAGTGTGAGGTGTCCCGTCAGCAGGTGGAGGAAGATGTCACCAAAAGCCATGTCATTGTAGGTCTCCACTAGAAGCCAAGAGCAAACATAACACATGAATGCATCAGAAATTAAATCTGCAGACCCATGCAGCATCCACGTCTCTGTTCACAGCATCTACGTATCCTCATTCACTACCTTAGAGCACATCTTCTACAACCTTAGGAAAGGACCGACACTCACCCAGAGCAGGTAGTAACCTCTGCAGAGCGTTCTTGTTCCTCAGCTTGGCGATGTGGAGAACGTAGTAGAGCCCCATTTCACAAGCCACTCTGTTGTCCTGCAGGTATCTGAGGTAGGACACAAAGGTCCTTAAGACTTTCTGTTTTATATTTATGTCTACCATTACAGAAACTAATAACTCCTGGTGATAAAGAAGAAAATCCCCAGAATACGTTCCTGATGAAAAAGGTTCCTTCACATAAGATTGGCCTTTGCCCCTGGCTGGGTTCTACCTGGTGAAAGCATCTGGCAGCGTGGTGGGATAGGTCAGGGAGCTTTTCTCTTCACTGGGAAGCTTCTGCTCGACAGTAAATGTGTGATCATCAACAACCACAGACATCATTGCTGGCAGGAAGCGGGTCACCACCTCTAAATCCTGATAAAAGGACCAAACAACCAAAAAACAATCAAATAGTTGATTGAAAGCAAAGCGCTATGAAGGCTGGTCAGCAGTGACTAAGAATGACATTTTATCTTTTTAGTTTATATTCCTGCTTCACCGTCTTTCCTTTTTATACATATGTTACTGTGAACATTTTTCTCTTTTCGTATTTGATTTATTCCTTATTTAATTTTAAGATGAGACCTGCTTTTATTCTGGTGGAGTGAAATTTTGTTCTATGACTGTACGATGAAAATCTTGTATTTTGAAAGCCTACATCTGATCAAACTTACAAAAAAAAATAAAATACGCAGCACCATATGGTGGAGATGTTCAGGTAAAAGAGTCCATGAGGTTGTTGGAGGAGGACGCCAGTGAGTTGATGCAATCAGCTAGATTTAAATCTTTTTAATCACTTAAAAGATCCTGAGGGTTAGAAAGCAAAATTGTCAAGCGGTAGACCATGGGACCTCTTCCAGGAAAATAACGTCATTCTTTTGATCAGCCTGCATGTTCTCCTGATCTAAATCCCACTAAAAACACCTAGGGATGGATGCTAAGGGAGGTTTACACAGAGACATCAGTTCCGGAACATTCATGCCCTTTATGAAGCCATTGTCACCACATGGTACAACATTCCACAACATTGTTTCATGCAAGCACCAGAAAAACTAGAGCCCATTTCTTCTTTTAGAATCAACAGGGGATCAGATATTTATATTCCATGCGAACCTTGTCATCTGCAGGGTTCCTACAGATTTTTCAATTCAAAATTCTATCTTTTTTCTCAGACTCAAATTTTTTAGCGCCTTTGTCGATTTTTTTAGCCATTACTCATGAATAAATACAGAAATTTACTATAAAGTTTGGATATTTCTGTCTGTCTGTCTGGATGGATGGATGGATGGATGGATGGATGGATGGATGGATGGAGGTCAAAATACATTTGAAACAGTGAATGTCTAAATATACAAATATTTTTAATAATATTTTAATTTTTTTCAAATTTATCCCGACCTGGAAAATCTAATTCTAAACTTTCCAGGCTTTTTAAGACTGTATGATTATCACATGAAAGCTAATTCTACTAAAGAAATTTTACCCATAATGCATCTTCCCTTAAAATATTTTTTGATACTGGATGTTTAAATGTCCATTTTTGTAAATCCATGACATCATGCACCCCACCCCCTCACCATTTATTATTAGTATAAATACGCACCAAACAAGGCTCTTTAAAGACCTGGCTGTCAATCATGTCCCACGCTCCCTGACCCAGCGACAGCATCCTCAGAAGCAGCAGCAGGTCTGGGCTGTCCTGTTCACACACACACAAACACACTGCACTGACATTGTAGACAATACAGCCCATAAAACATCTCAACTGTGTAAAAAAACAAGTCAAAACATCCATCTCCCATGGACAAGTGGACCCCCACAGATGTTTAAAGGTAAGGTAACACAGCTCAGCTTTCCCGAAGCACAGAGGACTATTTGTTTTGATGCTGTAAGGCGGAAATGGAAATGTTGGAGATCAATCTGTCAACAACAGATCTTTGTTAGACACTTCCTGTTTAATCATTACGACTCATGGTGGTGTTTGGAATAATGCTGAAGTCTACCTTAAATCATTTTATTCCCACAGTTTAGAGACTAAACTTTAGAACAAAGGTTCCTGCTGCCTGAATCTTCATACACGTTCAGAGGAAATATCCCCTTTTGTTTTACTTTGGTTGAGCCTCTTATCCAGGGGGACTTAGCAGCTGCAACTGCTCCACCAGGATCAACTAACAGTCTTTTATGACTGAAATTTCTCAGTTTACAGTCATCACAGACAGATCTGTGATGATTTTATAGTACCAGCATACAGTTAAGCCCAACATTATTCATAACCCTGGCAGAATCACCCTGGTTGTTTGGAAATATTTCCAGTTGGAAGAACAGACAGTGAAGGGGTGGAACTTGGGAAGACCCACTAATCACCCCAACAAGGTTAAAATGGTTTAATACCTACAGTTGGTAAGCTGTTTCAAATAAAAGCTCCAAGATCTGGTTCTACATCTTTGCTTCTGTGAAACTGTGTTCATTTTAGTTGAGTATCATGACCGTAGAAAATGTTGAAGAAATCTGTCCACAACACTGTCTGTAGAGAATCTGACCCCAATGCCCCCTGCTCCCCTGACATACAGTCCTATTTTATCATTCACTGTGCTGCTGTTCTTCGTCCTGGAATTCTGCACATTTTCCATTTCAGTACGCCACACTTTTCCAGACTTCCCACATATTAGTGCAAACAAATGACCTGGTTTGGTTTATTAGCCCTATGCTCAATAAGTCCCACTGCTGAGCTTAACTTTAGATCCGGCAGTTTAGTTAAGGACACTAATCTATTTTTATTTATTAATTTGCTTGACAACGTAAATCAGCTCTACTTTGAAATCTACATATTTTAGATTTGTCACATTTGGTCTGAATTATCCTACTTAGTAAAGACTGGATGTCTTCAATCGAATTCAGACCTTTTATGTGTGTTTGCCTTTCAGAAGCTTCCCACTGAGCTTGTATTTGCAACACAAGCACAGCCCAAAAAATTTGACCATCGTGAAAAAGGTCAGTTTTTTGGCACTCTTTTCAGAAAGTGAAACTCATGTATTAAATAGAGATTCATCCCACATAAGAGTGAAATATTTCAAGCCTTTGTTTCTTGTAGTTTTAATGGTTGTGGGTTACAGAGAATGAAAACCTAAAATGTCTTAGAAAATTAGGATATTACATAAGATCAATAATAAAAAAAGATATTTATAACAGACATTTCAAACTTCTGAAAAGTCTGTTCATTTCTGTGCACTGAATACTTGGCCTGGGCTCCTTCTGCATGAATCACTGCATCAATGCGGCGTGGCATGGAGGCGATCAGCCTGTGGTTCTGCTGAGGTGTGATGGAAGCCCAGGCTGCTTTGATAGCTGCCTTCAGGTCATCTGCTATGTTGGATCTGGTGTCTCTCATCTTCCTCTTGACAATACTCCATAGATTGTCTATGAGGTTCAGGTCAGGCCAGTTTGCTGGCCAATCAAGCACAGCAGCACCATAGTCACTCAACGAGCTTTTGGTACCTTTGGCAGTGTGGGCCGGTACCAAGTCCTCAGCATCTCCAAAAGGCTGTCAGCAGAATGAAGCATTAGGTGTTCTAAAATGTCCTGGTAGATGGTTGTGTTGACTGTGGACTTCAGAAAACCCAGTGGACCAGAACCAGCAGATTTTTTAAATTATCTGTAAGCTTTAATCATCCAAATTACAAGAAATACATAATTCACTTTATCTGGAACGAGTCTATAAATGAGTGACAAAAAATCTTTTTCCTGAAACTCTAATTGTTTGAGCTTTACTTGTACATTTTAGATGCAGCTTGTGGGAAAAGTCAACATGTTGAGTTTTACAACCCTTTACTTCTGCTTCTCTCTCCTCTTGGAACTCACTTCTAACTGCACACTTACATTTTCTTCAGTTTCTGTGTTTTAGAAATGCTAAATACAAGCTGGTTCCTTGTAATGTCGTCATACTTTTACATGTTTCAGTGTTTAAAAAAGATGAAGTGTTTCGTTGTCCTGTCGTTATTCTTTGTAATACTAAATAAAGTTCCATTATTCAGGCTGTTGAATCCCCATTTCCCCTCAGACTGAACTCACTCTTGGTAAAGCGTCTTGACTCAGCAGCTCCTGTATGTTCCGTATTATACTCAACACCAGGGTGTTGCAGGCAAACGGGTCACACAGGATCATCGATAAATCTCTGGAATACACAGAAGGTCTTTAATTAGCCGACGCAGACATTATAGATCAAACACTGCTGATATACTGAAACCATCTGTGCATCTGTTACCCGAGGACCTGCTCCTGTCCCTTCTTCACACCATCCAGGAAACCCTGCAGCTCTCTGGCTCGTTTGCCGTCCACAAACTTCTCTCGGATGCAGGCGTCCAAACACCAAGTGAACTGTGAGGACAGCAAAGAGGAAAAGAATAAGTATTTACCAGTAGGGACGGGGCCTACACCATCTGGGTCTGTTGATTTTTGAGTGTGGGAACTCACCTTATGGCAGGGGTCCACGGAGCAAATCTCACTGATGTCCAGGTCGTGTAGAGACATCAGCAGCTCTGCTCTCAGTGTGCAGTAGTGGACGTTTCGCGTTCGTAGGAAGAGTGTTCGTAAGAACTGCAGCACCATGTCGTACAGCTTTACGTTCTTCCCAATCATCTGGGTCAGCTTTAACACCACCTGCAGGTCAGAGACAATGAGAACAGTAAGACCACAGCAAACACTCAGACATCCTAACAGCAGTCCGGGAAACGTGTGCCGCTTAGAAAGGGGTATCGGACTGGTTTTATGGAACGTTTAGGTTTTGAGAAAAGTGATTTATTATATTTTAAGGTTATTATGAAAAAGTCAGATGAAACGAAACTATGGAGTTAAATTGGGGCCATAAAGTTTGTTCAAACGAAAAACATTTGAACCTGAAAAATTATTTTGAACCTCCCCCAAAAAAATGTAAAAAACTGGAAAAAAAAGTTTTGCAGCTGAAAAAAAGAACAGATGTGAAACTGGAAAAAAAAAAAAAAGTTCAAAACTACTTTTCAGATTCAAGTTTTTTTTTCCGAACTTGCAGATTTTTTTTTCGGCTTCAAACTTCTAGCCCTGTTGTGGCGTAGGGGGCGGGGCCTCAGATCACGGGGGTGCGGAATCATGATTGACAACTCGACACAGCAGCTGAACAACATATTCCCAGCTGTTGCATTCAGGGACCGTGGGAACTGGAATTATCTGTAATACATCATCTACAGGGGTTGGACAATGAAACTGAAACACCTGTCATTTTAGAGTGGGAGGTTTCATGGCTAAATTGGACCAGCCTGGTAGCCAGTCTTCATTGATTGCACATTGCACCAGTAAGAGCAGAGTGTGAAGGTTCAATTAGCAGGGTAAGAGCACAGTTTTGCTCAAAATATTGAAATGCACACAACATTATGGGTGACATACCAGAGTTCAAAAGAGGACAAATTGTTGGTTCACGTCTTGCTGGCGCATCTGTGACCAAGACAGCAAGTCTTTGTGATGTATCAAGAGCCACGGTATCCAGGGTAATGTCAGCATACCACCAAGAAGGACGAACCACATCCAACAGGATTAACTGTGGACGCAAGAGGAAGCTGTCTGAAAGGGATGTTCGGGTGCTAACCCGGATTGTATCCAAGAAACATAAAACCACGGCTGCCCAAATCACGGCAGAATTAAATGTGCACCTCAACTCTCCTGTTTCCACCAGAACTGTCCATCGGGAGCTCCACAGGGTCAATATACACGGCCGGGCTGCTATAGCCAAACCTTTGGTCACTCATGCCAATGCCAAACGTCGGTTTCAATGGTGCAAGGAGCGCAAATCTTGGCTGTGGACAATGTGAAACATGTATTGTTCTCTGATGAGTCCACCTTTATTGTTTTCCCCACATCCGGGAGAGTTATGGAGTGGAGAAGCCCCAAAGAAGCGTACCACCCAGACTGTTGCATGCCCAGAGTGAAGCATGGGGGTGGATCAGTGATGGTTTGGGCTGCCATATCATGGCATTCCCTTGGCCCAATACTTGTGCTAGATGGGCGCGTCACTGCCAAGGACTACCGAACCATTCTTGAGGACCATGTGCATCCAATGGTTCAAACATTGTATCCTGAAGGTGGTGCCGTGTATCAGGATGACAATGCACCAATACACACAGCAAGACTGGTGAAAGATTGATTTCATGAACATGAAAGTGAAGTTGAACATCTCCCATGGCCTGCACAGTCACCAGATCTAAATATTATTGAGCCACTTTGGGGCGTTTTGGAGGAGCGAGTCAGGAAACGTTTTCCTCCACCAGTATCACGTAGTGACCTGGCCACTATCCTGCAAGAAGAATGGCTTAAAATCCCTCTGACCACTGTGCAGGACTTGTATATGTCCTTCCCAAGACGAATTCACGCTGTATTGGCCGCAAAAGGAGGCCCTACACCATACTAATAAATTATTGTGGTCTAAAACCAGGTGTTTCAGTTTCATTGTCCAACCCCTGTATGTGACTGGTATTGAAAGATAACATGCTTCACTGATAGAGGCAGCTTATGTGAATACACGACGCGCATCTCAGAGGAGAAAAATATGATCTTGACAGATTTGCACAGCATTTTAAGTCAGTGTTGGAGATTTCCCATGCTCTCAACATAAAGCAAAAGAACCGCCAGACTAAGCGGGGTTAATGAAACCAGATGCAAAACAAGCCGGTATTTTCCGAATATCCTTGCATAATTAAGCCTGGACTTGTTTTCACATGGACTGGACTCGGGATTCGGTTTCTGGTGCATTTTTGATTAAAACATGTTTGGTCTTCATTTAGTAAAGTGACTCACAGCCAGGGGAAAACTGGCATACGGGGCAACCGTATATATGTATATGTTTATATATATATATCAGTCGCTGTGTTAACTTGATCTGCACAGAGAAAGGAGGTAAACTGCCAGGACAGACGTGTACAAAACCTAGAAGGTCGTTTCCAAGAAAACAAACAGTTATTGAAAAAAACTTTCCAGTCCAGACTGAAGGACCGTCTGGCCACCTCACCTCGCCCTGGCGCCGTGTTTTCGGCGTCAGACTGAAGAAGTTGTGCAGAATGGAGAGGTCGCTGCTAAAAAGAGCTGCTTCCTTCTCCACGATGTACTGCTTCAGAAGGGGGGACACCTCATCCCCGAACAGAGCCTGGTTGTCCTGCCATATCTGCCTTTTCACCTCCACAGCACACACCTTGTAGAGCTCTTTGTCAGCCATGACCATCTTCAGTTTCTTCTCTGGTACCTGCGGAACACAGAGTGAGATGACAATAAGCAGAGGGTCCTGATCTCTTCTCATCAACCTATTATTGCAAGTAAATGCCCACCAACACCTCAGACATCTTCAACACCTCACTGTCACTGGCATCTGTCCCCACCTGCTTAAAGACTGCTACTATTGTCCCCGTTCCCAAGTGCTCCACAGTGACATGCCTAAATGACTACCGACCTGTAGGCCTAACCCTAGTAGTCATGAAGTCCGTCGAGAGGCTGGTCTTGACTCATATCAAGGACTCAATTGACTTCACTGTGGACCCCCATCAATACACCTACAGGAAGAACCGCTCCACTGATGAATCCATCTCATCGGTGGTCCACACAGCCCACACCCATCTGGAGAGCGGTCCATCCTACGTCCGTCTACTCTTCCTGGATTTCCTCAGCCCCCACACCATTCTTTGCATTGCACTTGGTGATGTAAGGTTTGGATGCAGCTGCTTGTCGACGGAAATCCATTTCATGAAGCTTTCTAGACAATCTTCTTAAGCTAGCCGGAAGGCCACATGAAGTTTGGAGGCCTATGGTTTTAACAGAATGTTGAAGACCTCTGTACAATGTATGCCTCAGAATCTGCTGACCTAGCACTATGAGTCATTACCAATCACTTCCCCTTTGTTATAGCCCCATCACTGACTGTGGAATATTTAGCAGCGAAGGCAGTTACCAACTGCACTTATAACGCAGATGACATCCTATCATGGTGCCACACTGCAAAACACTGTTCTCCCACGAGTGATTAAGTCTTCCATAAATGTTTGTAGAAGCAGTCTGGATAAATAGGTGCTGGATTTTATATACCTGTGACCCTGGGAGTGACTCAAACACCCAAATAAATGGTTTGGAGGGGTTAAAGAGAACTTTTGGCAATATAATGTACATTAGACAGCAAAAGAAACATAGAAAAATATGTATTGAATATTCTCGGTTTATATCATCTACAATCAATTAAATGCCACAGCTAAGAGGATTTTTGGAAGCATCTGAACATTCTTCTTTGGGTTTGTAGCCAATTTGACAGCTGACACAGAATGACATGTAGAACAGACAGTTTTAAATCACCAGCGTCAGCAGGAAGCTGTTTGGGCAACTTCACTCTTTATTGGTAGAAGAACATTTGTTCGGTTGTCTCTAACGAACTGTTGATACATTTGATGTGAGTACTTGCCTTGGGAAGATGCTTGAGCACCTGCATCACCACTGGCTGTATGGAAGGCATTTTCACCAGAGGGAAACTCTTCTCCAGCAGCTCTTCAAGCTTTCCATATCTGGGAAAATATGGAAAACCATATTACAATCGTGAACTCATGCTTTCCCTTAGCTCTCATACGGGTCCTTTCTGCAAGCTTCCAGCGCACACCTGTCTTCTTCCTTGCCCTCTGCAATGACGGCAACTTGCTCCATCAGCTTATCTCGAAGCTCGTCGAAGACGGACTGGTGGAACTCCAGCCGGGGCGTCCCATGGAGGTCGAGGAAAGGAAGAGCAGACTGCAGCGTCGGCAGCAGGATCCCATTTTCCATCTGCATTCATGAAAGGCAACAAGAACTCATCAACAGGTCAGTTAATTCTGAACTGTAGGAGTCAGCCAATCACCTCAGTACTGGGGATGATATCTGGACCTGGTTATCTTGTAAACTTCCTTGAAATTTGCGGAAATTAGCCACTATAAAAATAAACTCAGGAGAACTGAATTAAAGACTTGTACTTGAACCAATGAGTCAGATTTGATCTAAACCCAATTTAACAGAATACAATTTATCTTTAATTATTACATTTATAGGAAGGTTATTACTGGCCATTATTACATTATTGGTTCCTACACCCGTCCTGATCAGAGCAAAATAACTATAACTGACTTCATGCACTACACCTGTCAGAGAGAACAGCATCTTGTACATATATTCCATTCCATTATATTTTATTATATTAATGACTCTCTGTCAGTCCCTGGAAACCCACAAAAAACATCCGAAATGTTGTTGGTCAAACGTCTTAATTATACTGTATCTGCAAACCTTTCTGGGTCAGATTAAAGATCATTGTTATTATCACTCATTTTGCACACCCTGAAATGTAAAATTACACTATATTACAGGATTATTTGAACAATACTTAAACTTATAGCTATGTCCAGTTTAATGTTTGAGAAAACAGAAAAAAACTTGATTAACTGTTAGATTTAATGTATATAAAATGTGCACTTAGTTGGGTGTCTGCAAATCCTAGACCTGGACTAATTACCAAGACTAACCCCCCTTCATATACATTAAAGACACACACACACACACTCTTGTTTTGCTATATGTAGTGAGGACCATGTGTTGACTCCCATTGATTTTCAGTCATTTTCAACCCTTTCTGTGCCCTAACCCTGACAATAACCCTAAACCTAACCATTACCAGTGCATGCCTAACCCTAACCTTAACCTAAACTCAATTCACACCTTAGTCCTAAACCTAACCGTTAGCAAAATATGTCGTGAGGACCAGCGAAATGTCCTCACTTTGGTACCAACGGTCCTCAAATTGATGGTGAAATCGGGAAAATGGTTCTCACTGTGATGCCAAGACAGGAACACACACACACACACACACACACACACACATATTGTGGTTGTCGTCTGGATGTGAGCGATAGAAACAGAGTCCATATTCATTGTCTGTGCACACAAACCTGTCCATTAAAGTTGATTCTTATTCTAACATTCCCCGGTTCATTAAAAACGGGTCATATCTACCTCAGCCAGCTGTCTTCACCAGCAGATCTCAAACACCCGTTAACGCAGCACCGGTTCAGCACATTTCATGTTTTATGGAAAATCATGACTTCACAGGATCTTCCCAGGAAGTACACCTAATCTAAGTTCGGGTCAAAGACCCACTGAGCTCTTACCTGGAACTGATCAATGGCTTTGAGAGGTTCTGTGCAGTTGGTTAGAGTTTCCTTTAAGTCTTCGCCGTTGGCTATGCCGAGTTCAGGCAGCCCCGCGAACATCCTGGTTCCGCTCTAATCACACACACTGGACCTAACGCTGTGAAAAGGTATCCTAGCAGAATTCCTGTAGCAAAAAGTTTCAACGCTCTCTATGAACTGCACCAGACAATAATGCTTTCCACTGGCAGACATAACTTCCCTTATGGTAACTCGAAAATAGTCCGTCAGAAACACTTGCAAAGCAAAGGTTCCGTGTTTGTTTCTTAGTGCGCTGTAGTTCGCTAGAGGCCACTAGCGCTCCTAAGGAAGCATAGAACAAAACAGGCAAAGACTTGTTTTTCTCTCCATGACTTTTTATTAAAAATGTTAATCAAATGCAACATATTTGTAAAAATACGATTCAATTCATCATTATATTCATGTAAACATGTTCTAAGCGAGGAAAGCAAGACTGAGATCATAAAAAGGATAAACATACAGCTTCTAAAAACAATCTGATTTTAATGTAATCTAAAACAAGTTGACACTTGAACAGACTTATTCAGACAGAATCTTTGTGTTGAGCTTGGATTAAAAGGGGACGTGGGTGGGATCAGTGTCACTGATATTTATTTTAAAGAAACAACCAGAAAAAACTTTTGGTTTCTAATACTTTATGAATTGACAGAACTAGCTTTGGAGTCAAAACTTTGGTGATTTCTTTAGAACTGATGGCATTGTGGATGTGCTTATTTTCATTTGCTTTCTAGTAATTTAGGTTTTGCTGAAAAACCTCAAGATGCCCTCTCAACAGTCAGTGTAAATCCCGTTATCTTCAGAATGACCAATCAAGAACAACAGTTTTTCACACTAGATGTTTCAGATGATCAAACATTTGATATCAAACAAAGATTCCACCAGTTATTGTAAAACACAACTCTCAAATGACTTCGTTTATGAAGAAAAAGGCTTTGCAAACCAACCCCTCACCCAAGATTTTACGTCAGGCATGAACAGTGACATAAAATAGTGGGTGGAGGTTGTGGGGGGCGCGGCAGTTATTTGATGAGTTCACTTTCACTGGCCACACCCAAGCCTGATTACTCTCTGGACGGTAGAATCAAGAAAGAACTTCAATAGGTCCTGTCTGGCAACATGAAGTAGGCCAAAAGATCTCAAAAAACAACACATCATGCTGTGATTTAAAAAAAAAAACAAAAAAAAACTAACAGATAAAAAAACTAAGTCATTAATGTCTAGTGTTCTGTCTGTCATACTACAAATCCATTTTTAAGGCTTTTGGACTGAAACAAACCACAGTGAGAGCCATCATCCCCAAATGGAGAAAACATGGAGCAGTAATGAACTTTCCCAGGAGTTGCCGACCAAGCACTGCAGGGCAGCCCTCACTTGCCTTAGTTAAGGTCAGTGTTGATGATTCAACAATAAGGATGTGACTGAGCAAAAACGGTATCATTGGAAAGGTTCCAAGTCTAAAAACATTGCTGTCACAAAAAAACAAACA
Source organism: Crenichthys baileyi (assembly GCA_036173005.1). Taxonomy (NCBI): domain Eukaryota; kingdom Metazoa; phylum Chordata; class Actinopteri; order Cyprinodontiformes; family Goodeidae; genus Crenichthys; species Crenichthys baileyi. The sequence goes on from JAHHUM010000321.1 coordinate 140,833, forward strand.
AAAATAAAAAACACACAGACCCTGTCTGACATTTCTTAAACCATCTTGTTGATCCCCAAGACTAGAAGAAAATATTCAACAAACTCAACAGACTAAAGTGGAACTTTATAGGAAGTGTTGCCATAAAACTAACATCATCTTCATAAAAAAACATCACCAGTCAAACATGGTGGTAGGGGCTGTCTTAGAACATGGATGACTTGCTGTAAATGTTGGAACCATGAATCCTGCTGTCTAGCATAAAATCCTGAAGGAGAAAGTCCTGCCATCTGTTTATGACCTTAGGCTCAAGCGCTCTCGGAAGTTTATCCCTAGATGACTCAAAACCTTGTAAAAAAGGTTTTGAAACTGCTAAGCAAAAACAAGAAATCTGTTCAGAGGCAAATACTTTTCCACAGCTGTGCATGTGTTTGTTAAATTGTGAACTCTGTCTAACATAAATGTAGTAGTAGATTATTATAGAAAACCTGTACATAATTGTTCCTTAGATTAATTTTACAAATATCAACCTAGATAAAAGTTTGGAATTTAGCAAATTGAAAGCTATGGGAAAACACATTTTTTGACTCTTATAAATGCTTAGGAAGTGTGTCACCCTTCCAGTCAGATAATGTCACTTCTAGTTGTTCTGTTTCTGTTGATCACCACACCATATACGAGAGCAAAGAAAACAAATACAATAAAGAGGAAGATGATGCCAGCCCAAGAACCTGAGGGCAGGGCCTTCATCATGCTAAGACCCTCTGCTGGCACGTCATTGCTCACATTCAGCATGTATCCCAAAGCCCATCCTACAGATGCTCCCCCTGCCTGTAGAGATACAAGATTAGTCCCAGTGAAGCAACAATACAGAGCAATGTTTCACAGCAAAAAAATACAATTGAGTGTTTATTTTGTTTACTTCTCACCTTTTCCTGAAAAGAAATAGAAGGAAAGGAAGCTTCATCAAAATGGTACCCATTGGTTAAGAGGACCTGGACAAAATTAGACATAGTGCAGACATTCTTGATGTATTTCTCTTCCGCCTTTGTCTTTTCCATAATCTGTAAATAGAAATACAATCTCAATCAGCACCATTTAGTTTTTTCTGTTTTTTGAATGGCCTAAAGTATATGGCTGGAGAGTAATACCTTAGCCATGGTCATATTGCAGATGAGCTTGGCTGCTTCCACTGCACGACTGGGAGATGTAAGGGTTATGTTGGTGATCTCTTTGATGTATTTCTGAGTGAAGTAGTAAGCTGAGAATGCCTGTGGAAAAAAACAATGCACTGAAACAACCAGAACCTCATCTAATCAAGCCAAATTTCTTTTTAAGGCTGCAAACATTATAAAGGGAAAGAAGTAGAACAGACAAAATGAAAAAATGCTGCTAAAATTATTAAAACAAATGAAAACATAAAAGTAACCTGAATAATAGAACAGAAAGCAATAAAAGGAGCAGGCTTCTCATCAGCATAACTATTTTTTACATGGTAATAATATATGGTAATAAAGTGCAATATAAAAATGTACAAACCTTCATTTCCGCCTCATTAATAATTTAACTTGATAGGTCATAGTGGACTGTATTTGTATCCTTGTTAAATCAAGAATGTTTGAGGTTTTTTGCATTTATGTCAATTGCATTCATATTTTTTTTGGATTTCTTATCTGCTAGCTGCAAAACAAACTACCCCTTGGGGATAAAAAAGTTTATCTTGACCTTGAAAAAGCTTAAAAATGCAACTTTATGGTAATAATGCTGTACTAACACTCCTCATGCCAATCAGCATTAATGAGGCAACACTACATTTCATCACAAGGTTTAATGATTTTAGACCACATATAATGCCAAGATTTCTAGTATGTACATACTAGAATAGTAATGAATTGCCTAAAGAATTGCCTGACTATATTGTTGTGGACCAAACAGATCCCAGAAGTATATTTCATTACACAGGTTATAGAGAAGGAAAAATTGCCCAATTTAACTGAGACTTCTCTCCTGAAAAGGAAGTACAACTGTTCATCACAGTTCTCTGAATGTCAATCGTGTTCCTAGTACAATGTAAAAGTTACAAGGGTTAACCATGTCAAATATAGCTTTTGATGGGGTAGAAGCAGCTTAAAGAATTCAGCTGGCAAATTTATCACTGTCTAATGATAACAGTGAGTTCAGTAGAACAGATATATGATGACAAACATCAGCATTTGCATATTTTATTATGAATCTAAGAAAATGTCAAATTAATTTCTTGACTTGGGGACAGTGCAGGATTGAATGGTCTTCCAAATCATCCCTAATGCATTCAGTAGATGTGAAACTACTTGGCCAAAACTGAAGAAATTAAGAAACAAAGTGACTTTAGTATTTCTAAAGCATTCCTGCTATCCTGACTAGAGGAAATGCTAATTTCATTTGTTGTTCCACAAAGATTCAGATTATCAGTAAGGCTGTCTTGCCTGTGATTGAATATGTAACCGGAAAAATACTAACTGTTGTTAGTATTAGTGGGAAAAAAACTAATATTGCAATCCAAATCTTACTCTACATAAAGTTTGGAGGATGTCACCTGTCCTAAAAATGAAAACCATTGCAAAATTGTCAAAATGATGGATCAGAAAACTTTAGAAAAGAGTTTTCTTTTTTAAACTGTTCAGAGTTTACTATTCCACTTGTAAAACTAGGAACATTTTTAGAGCTTCTAATGTTACAACCATAAACTTCTATTTACTTCTTTGGAAATTATGTCATATATGAACACAAGCAATAGTCATGTGGAATATTCTTTTTTTTCTACTGATAAAAATAAGAAAAAATGCGTTGTGCATTTGTTTTCACCTGCATTTACTCAGTTACCCCTAAATAACATCAGATGTCAACTAATTAATAGAATTCACCTGTGTAAAGTTTCATCTCAGTACGAATCACCCCACATTAATAGTGCTATTCTGCTGACTGTCTATCGGGAGTCGAAGCGTTGCGAGAACAATGATTACAGAAAACTCAAGTCTTTAAAACAGCAATCAACAAACTGTGTAAATGTCAAGGTGTCTGTTTTTAGGTGCAATAAAGGTAAAAACAAGTCTGAAACCAAATGTCTGATCTGTAAATGAACCCTAAGATGTTTGTATTTAAAACACCATCTCACCATGAAGCTTCCCGTCACTCTGGGCTGAAACACTCCATCAAAGGAACACATTGAGTAGGAACAGTAGGTAAAATTGAAGATCTCCTTTATATTGTTGACACACTGCTGATAATTTCCTGTGCCCACCACTGTTATAGTCATCTGAGGATCCAAATTGTCTGGTCTGTATTTCTCCGTACAAGGAGAATCAAACACATCTTCCCCGAGCTTTGTGGAAATAGTAAACTTTTGTGGAGCGCAGGGGTTGAACACTTGAGACTTCACACCTTGAGTCTGAAAGGGGGGAAAAAAGATCAATGTACAAAAAAAAAAACAAAAACTGCCAAACCTAGTCAGTGTCATATTGTTTTTATTTTATAGATAGTAAAATTGTAATATACTATGAAAACTGCTGGGACTAGCAGTGCATTATAGGAATAAATTAAATTGAAGCAATGCAGGTGAGATTAAATGACAAAGAAATTCGAACAAACAGTAGGCTTCAATTTTTCAAACAAACATTCTCTTGGCCTCAGGTCTTTAACCTGTTTTAAAGTTAACTAAAATCTCACCTTAAGTGAAAGAACACCAGAGACTGAACTACTGTTATTCAGGCAACAAAAATAAAGCCAAATGGAAAAGCTGTGTGTGACAAACAGAACACACTGACTGCTTCAATTGGATTTAAGCAGCCAGGTGCGTCTAGTTCAAATGCAATTGATTTATTGATCATTAGCAAGTGTGACCATTTTTATAATAGCAGGGATTTTGGAAGTTGGTGCAACTGTATGTGAACACAAAGCCATGAAAGAAAGATTTTAGAAATGAAAGCAGAAAGGCAACTGTTCCTACACATTAGTCTGGCAAAGGTTATCAGGACAGTTCCAGAAAATATGAACTCCACTCTACAGTGGAGGACCATTAAAGTACTATTTAAGACAGTTGTTGATTTTCCCAATTGTGGAAATCCCAACATATTCACCTTCAGCTAAAATTAAGCACTGCAGAGAGAGATTGCAAAATCTCTAAGGGAAACATTCCCTGGACATATTCTACAGGCCTCAGAAAGTACATTAATTGTTACAATTTATAACTGTACACTTAGAAATAGACTGTACAGGTGTGGCTGTTTTGGAAGGTCTGCCAAGACAAAAAGAGAAACAAACCAACAATATGGCTGCATAGCTCAAAGACTGAATGAACCACATGTCTTCTGGACCAATGTGCTTTTGACAGCTAAGACCAAAGTGGAGATGTTTCGCTATAATGCACAGTGCCAAGTTCTGCAGCGGGGATTGTAGAACCAAGGGCGTGGCCTATAACTCAAAGCGTAATCCTCATGCAGGACATCCAAAAGCATTTAGTGCTTTTGCTTTAAACAAAAAGACTTTCATTGTGGGTAATCCTCATTTTTTAGATCAGGTGGATACTGGAGGATCAACTGTTGCCGTTGCTCTGCAACAGCACACTGTGCAGCTGCTGCACTATGTAGTTTTACAATCCTGTTTATTACTAACTCTCAAAGTGGAATGGGTACTTCAACCTCCAATATCATGTCACACTTAAAGAACACCTGAACAACATGGAACAAAAGTATGATCTGAAAGGGGCTACTGTGTCTCCTCTGTAACAAAGATGTTCTTTAGGCCATGTGAGGTAATCTGTCCGACAGCCTAATCTTGGTAGAAGTTGGGTCTTGTAGGTGAGGAAGCAATGTTGTCTGAAAATGACTACTTCTACTACTTAATGTACCTGTTGCTAAATTTGGCAGTGGTGGCCTAGTGGTTAGAGAGCAGGGCATTTGTGTCCTAGAGAGGCCACAAGTACCCTGGTTCAAATCCCATAGCGTTCAAATCTGGGTCCTTGAAGAGAACCCTTAGCCCCTGAATGCTCCCTGGGTGCTGAACAATGGCCACCCATTGCTCCCTAAGGGATGGGTTAAATGCAGAGGACAATTTCTCCATTATGAGATCAATAAAGTCAAAATTTATTTATTTAAAAATAGTTCTCTAAACTAATGAATCAGGTGTATTTAGTGTTTCACACAGTTTTTGTCTCTTTAAGAACAACTTAAATGGTGGAGTGCTTTATGCTGTTGTGCATTTAAGGTTAAATAGAAATCCTTTTATAGACTGGTAAAGCCCAGATCATTGTCCTTATGTCACTATATGTAAAACCCTGAAACTGAAAGAGAGCATACTCCTACTATGACTGTAGATGTGAAAGGGGATTTCTCTCCAACAAAATGGGGTGAAATTACACTTTCCAACAATACCTTGATAAGATGAGCTAACAGTTTCCTGATAATCTGGTCTTGACCATAGCACAGGAAGCTCTGGGTGTACAATGTGTAGGTTTGTCCATAAAGGGTCAGTTTCATAAGATTATCCTGGTTCTCCAACTTTTTCGAAGTCTGAAATGTGATCTGAGTGGAAGCGCCACCTAAATCCAAGGCTCCAATTGTGCTTCTTCCTGGATTCAGCCAGTGTCCCACAAAGCCATACTGAAAAGCAGAAAAGATTATAATAACATACAACATTAATGAGTCCAGAAACTAATGCTCAAAAGTACTACAAGTAGTTTTGTACAAAGAGAGCAACACGTTATTGGAAAAATGATGTCAGTTTCTGATGTAGTGGCAGACATTTATCTAAAAACTGATATTTGTCGCGGTGTTGAATCATTTATTCTTTTTTTTATTAAAATAAGTGGATGCAATCATACCAGATATAGTATAAGTTCAGTATGAGTACAGTACATATTTGTGTGGAGTTTGTGTTATAAATTTACAGTCTGATACTCTGAACTTTAATCAAATTTAAGCTTTTATCTTCATTTTTATCATATTTTACAATCTTCAGCATCACTTATTAATTCAAGCCTTTTTCACAAAAAACTCTGAGTTAGAATTAAGACCCCTTCACTACTGATGATCCCATTGTGTCCTAAGGGACACCTGAGGGATGGTGTTTAATACAGGTGTGAACACGCTTAATAAACACAGAGTATGGTTTTCTTCAGACCACCTTCAGAGGTGTCTGCATTAGTTCGGCACTCTGGGCCTGATCCGTCCCAGGACACATTGGAGGACCATCCAGTCATGTGAAGTATTCTCAGAAAAATATGTTTTACCTGCATGGTTCTCAGCTTCAAAATAACTAAAATGTCCATAAAGACGGATCAGAACATTGGGCAGGCAGCACTGGGGTGTGGCAACACACAGCAGATATCTGGACTTCAGTCAGGGTGGTTTAGTTCAGCAGGTTTTATGCTAGAAAATCAAAGATGGGTCTCACACCACCAATGTTTTTAAACCTTTAGAGAAGCCTTTAGAAAGGATCCAAGCTCACAGTGAGAAAACATTTTCCTCCATCTCTTTGACCACATCTTTACCTGCCTCATTTGTGGCAGAAATGAAGAAAATATGACCTGTTGCAACAAAAGGTTCCAACAGCTACATCTGCTTGACCTGGTAGGTGTGTTTGCATCTGCACGTAATTTCTTCAGTCTGTTTCAGTTTTTTATGTCAACACGTGTGTGTTATGGTTCTACCTGCAGAAGAAAGAGGCTGCTTTGATTGTTTTAATATGAATCCCTCTAACTAACAAGATCATTTTTGAAAAAGTTTCTGAAAAAATCCCAGTTACCTTGACAAAGTTTTCCAGTAAGTAGTTGACTGTTACCCAGCCATAGGCCCCCTCTGCTTGCCCACTCAGGATACTGGCCCCTTTAAACAGGAAAGGGTAAGAACGCAATTTCTTTTCTACTTCTTGCAGGACCCGCTCAGACTCTGTCTGATTGACTATACTATAAAAGATGAGAAGAGTTAATGAAAGCATAAGAAAAAAAAAATCCTTTCAAGATGTTTTTTAATGCTAGACTTGAACATAAAAAAATGGAGTGATTCAAAAAGCAGAAAGAAATTATATTTTGTATTTAAGGAATCATATACTAACTTCAGGAGCCTCATGCCAGCTGTGGCACCCAAGCACAGTGGAGTCTGGTGTTGTCTAGATGTTGGAATTTCCTTTAGGGCATGTTTCATACACTCCTCCAAGCTCTTGGCTGCACCACCATGTTTGCCGGCATAGCTGGAGATCCCTCCACCTGGGAGAGAAGAAGACAGCAGCTGTGCTGAGAAACAAACTCAGTGTGAACTTCCTTGTTCTAAAGGATAACAAGATGTGGTTTCCAAGGAAATCAAAAACAAACTTGAACAAAAAAAGGAACAACCTAGAATGACTAAGGCACCCCTAGCAGAGCAAGCCATTAGGAAGTCAAGTATTTCACAAAACATTGCATCACTATATTAAAATAAAGACAATTGTTACTTTTGATACACAAAGGAAGTGAAAGTGACTGTTCTTCCCTTCTAGACAGTCGGGGGTTAAAGGGGGAACTCGAGGCAATAAAAAAGTGACTTGATTTCATAGTTTAGGGGAGATGTTAAGAAGTATATGAAAATCTGTTTGCAAATCAAACCCTCCTTCAATCAATGCTATGTCTGTCAGAAGGCCTCCTCCTTGGAAGCAGATAGACACCCCTTTTCAAATAGAAAAAAGCTTATTTAAAAATGATCAAACATACATTTTCTAAGCTAAAAAATATTCCAAAATAGGTTAGGAGGGGTTTAAATCAAATCTTGACCTTAATCATGATCAGCGGATTGTCATAAAATACAGGGGTACGCCAAGGCTCAATACTGGGACCACTTCTTTTTGGTTTATGTAAAATGATTTGGCACAATTTTTTCTTCTGGTACAGGTGTGCAGATATGTGCTAATGATAGTGTTTTAGATGTAGCTGGTAAGGAGATTGTATCTCTATTGACTCTGTTGCATCATGGTTGATAAGTCAGGGCTCATGTTAAATGTAATTAAAACTGTGTCAGTTTGTTTGTCTTCTACTGCCCATTCTTTGATTAACACTAAAAATGATCAATTGGGAACATTTTAAAAAAATCTCCAAAGTAAAATATCTTGTTGTTTTGTATTCTCATTTAAAACATGTCAAGATATTAAGCAAAGTTGCAAAGGCAAGCTTACATACTTTTAAACTAATGAGTGATTGTCTACTATTTCATACTGTAAATGATTGAATGCTGTTTTCTAATTTAAATTACTGTAAACTGTTAGTCACAAGCAGCACCTACAACAATCAAACCACTGAGGATGATATATTATCAAGTGACTAAAACGTTTTTTAATAGGAAGTTTCCTAGATTATATATCATTGTCATGTTCTTTAGAAACTGAATGTGATGAACCTGAAAGATTTTCAAACTTCAACTAGATTTTTAAATGCTTTCCAGGTTTTATTTTCTTAGAACTCCTGGTTCAGGAACTTGTGGAGTGGATTCACATAAAAAAAGCAGGGAAAAGCAGGCTTCAATCTAAGTGGGCATTAATAAACTTTTTATTTTTCCAAATAAATCTGAAATATTTCTGGGCTCATTTCAAGATAAAGGGGAAGCAGTTTCTTAGAAAGAAACAGTTCTGTAGTCATGAATGCTTTTTTTGTTTTTTGTATTAATGTGATGGAATTCTGTTTGGTTTTTATAAACTGTTGGGTCTCAGTGAGTGTGTTACTCTGTTTTGTATTCATGCTTTAAACCTTGTCTGACTGTTTTTATGTAACCAAAAGGCCACCTTGGGTCAAAGAATTAAAATTAGCTAGCTATGGCTAAAAGCTAATCTATGAGTTTTGATGTATGTGAGGACTAGTCTTCATCATCTGTTGACATCAAACGCCCAGTCTCTACAGTTTAGCCCAAAACACTTCATACCTCTGGCAGGGTTAGGTTCAAAATCAGTGTCCTGACTTGAATCCTGATATAGAATCTGTGGAGGGAGCAAGAAATGAGGGTGATGGCAGGGAGGCTTTCCAACCTCAAAGACTTGGATCTCATTACCCAAGATAAACCATCAAAATACCAGTGGAGACATGCAAAAAGCTGCTCAGCAATTACCAGAAGGGTTTGATTACTGTAATACCAATTAGATTTTTCCACTGATCATTGAGAAAGGTATACAAGTTTTTTATCGATGCCATTTTCTTTTATAAAATATAAAAAATATGTATATTTTAAACAATTTTTTAAAGTGTTTTATTATATTTTCAGAGATGTCCCTCTCATTTCTGATCGGAAACAAACCTTTGTGTTGAATGAAGATAATTTCAAATCTAAATCTGCCAGGAGTATGAATATGTTTGGGCTTAAGTGTACATAAATAAACTAATATATGAAGTGAAAAAGAATGAATTCTGCTCAGTCTCATTGTTTTGCTACTAAGCAGAACCTGTGAGCACTGGGATGGATGGAAGGTGATTGATTGGCAAAAACCCTAAGCTCTTAGCTCTGTTTCATTTTTACATTAACATAACTGCAGATACTGCTTCCATCTGCCCATCAGCCTCCTTCTCTATAGAGTCACTTCTTGTGAACAGAAATTAGGAACTTAAACTACTTCTCTGGAGAAAACAACTCTCTCCAAATGAACAATCAACCCTTTCCCCAACAAAGGACCATGTTTCAAGACTTCATTGAAGTCACTGAAGCCAACGAAATGAATCATCTGCAAAAATCACTGGCTTCAAAAGTTAATGGTGGAATCTGACAGCAGAAAAAGGGTTTGATTAAAGTTGGCAATATGAAGAGACCCTTAACTACTGAAGTACCTGTCACAGAGGACCACACTGAATACATCTGAGTCTCCCCTTAAGTCTGAGAAGCGCGTTTCAACAAAATCATAAAAGGCGAATGGTAATTGATTAATTATATGAAAAGCCATCTTATGCAAATTTGTCTGCAGTTTAGAGAATTATACAATAGTATTAAAATTGACTGCGATGGTATTTTTAAACTGAAGTTTTGTTAAGATGCAAGAAATTCTGTTACTCTTGACCCCAGTCAACTGAACTGGGAACAACTAAGCAGAATCAGAATCAGCTTTTTTTCAAGCTTACAGTAAGTACCTGGTGATGTCTCTAGGTGTATTGACCTTGAGAGAGACCTACCTTGCACTCAGTGAGGATGTGACAAAGTGTAGCTGGCATTGAACCAAGTGGGCATGACAGATGTCTAACATTAGTATGTTGCATATTTTCATGTTTCTGCTTATTTTTGCTAATTTGCATGTTTAAACATAACTTTCAGTCTGGCTCAGATCTGGTCAGCAGTTTCAACATGATGTGCTCACCTTGAACCTTACATTCACTGTGCTGGGTAACAATCCCAGTACCATTTTGTTTGCCAGCTGGCCATTTGTAGATGTACATGGAGGTGTGGGAGGAACCTGCATCCAGCACAATGCCATACTGAAAGAGACAAAGCGATTAATGTCAGAAACATTTAGAAGGAGGTACTTGGTTTTCAATTAAAGGCAAAATGTTGTTTTTTTGTCAGTTATCAGTTCATTTTATTAATTCTAAATATCTATTTTATTTCATTTTACTTCATATCATTCATACATTTAAATGAATTTCTTTTTACTGTATTGTTTTTTTAATGTACTTTTTGAAATGTATTGCCATTTTTTCTACAAAGCCCTTTAAGTTGCCTTGTGTGAATGATGCCATTTAAGATGACCGTTCACCCAGCCACACATTATTAAAGCAGGGTATTTTTTTTCATTTTTATTTTCAGCACACTTGAAATTAGTTAGCAATATTTTCCCATACACATTTACTTTGAGTTACTGGGCAAGGTGGGTAGAGCCATTCATCCATTCATTTTCTTTGCCCACTTCTTCCGTATAGGGTTGTGGGGGGAGCTGGTAACTATCCTAAACAATCTACAAGCGAGAAACGGGGTACACCCTGAACAGGTTGCCAGTCCATCGCAGGGCCAGCTCAACTGGCTCCTCTCAATGTGGAGGAGCAGCGGCTCTACTCCGAGCCCCTCCCGAATGGCCGAGCTCCTCACCCTATCTCTAAGGGAGTGCCCGGCCACCCTACGGAGGAAGCTCATTTCAGCCGCTTGTATCCGGGATCTCGTTCTTTCGGTCATGACCGAAAGTTCATGGCCATAGGTGAGGGTAGGAACGTAGACCGACCGGTAAATTGAGAGCTTCGCTTTTCGGCTCAGCTCTCTCTTCACTACAACGGACCGGCACAGCGCCCCCATTACTGCGGCAGCCGCACCGACGCGTCTGTCGATCTCCCGCTCCATTCTTCCCTCACTCGTGAACAAGACCCCGAGATACTTGAACTCCTCCACTTGAGGCAGGAACTCCCCTCCAACCTGAAGAGGACAAGCCACCCTTTTCTGGTTGATTACCATGGCCTCTGACTTGGAGGAGCTGATCTTCATCCCAGCCGCTTCACACTCAGCTGCGAACCGCCCCAGCGCATGCTGTAGGTCTTGGCTAGAGGGGGCCAGCAGGACCACGTCATCTGCAAAAAGAAGAGACGAAATCCACTGGTCCCCGAACCAGACCCCCTTCGGCCCTTGGCTGCGTCTAGAAATCCTGTCCATGAAAGTTATGAACAGGACCGGTGACAAAGGGCAGCCCTGCCGGAGTCCAACATGCACCGGGAACAGGTCCGACTTAATGCCGGCAATGCGGACCAAACTCCTGCTCCGCTCGTACAGGGACCGGATGGCCCCTAATAAAGGGCCCATACTCCTGGAGCACCCACCCACAAGGCATCACGAGGGACACAGTCGAATGCCTTCTCCAGGTCCACAAAACACATGTGAACCGGTTGGGCAAACTCCCATGAGCCCTCGAGTACCCTATAGAGGGTATAGAGCTGGTCCAGTGTTCCACGGCCGGGACGAAAACCACACTGCTCCTCCTGAAGCCGAGGTTCGACTATCGGCCAGACTCTCCTCTCCAATACCCTGGCGTAGGCCTTACCAGGAAGGCTGAGGAGTGTGATCCCCCTGTAGTTGGAACACACCCTCCGGTCACCCTTCTTATGAAGGGGGACCACCACGCCAGTCTGCCAGTCCAAAGGCACTGTCCCCGACCGCCATACAATGTTGAAGAGGCGTGTCAACCATGACAGCCCCACAACATCCAGAGATTTGAGGTACTCAGGGCGGATCTCATCCACCCCCGAAGCCTTGCCACCGCGGAGCTTTTTAACCACCTTGGTGACTTCAGCCTGGGTGATGAAAGAGTCCAACCCTGACTCCCCAGCCTCTGTTTCCACCAGGGAATGCGTGATGGCAGTATTGAGGAGATCCTCGAAGTACTCCTTCCACCACCCGATAATGTCCCCAGTCGAGGTCAACAGCCTCCCACCCCCACTATAAACAGTGTTGGCGAAGCACTGCTTCCCCCTCCTGAGGCGCCGGACGGTTTGCCAGAATCACTTCGAGGCCGACCGATAGTCCTTCTCCATGGCCTCACCGAACTCCTCCCAGTCCCGAGTTTTTGCCTCTGCCACAGCCCGGGCTGCAGCACGCTTGGCCTCACGGTACCTGTCAGCCGCCTCAGGAGTCCCACATGCCAACCACAGCCGATAGGACTCCTTCTTCAGCTTGACAGCATCCCTTACTGCCGGTGTCCACCACCAGGTTCTGGGATTGCCGCTGCGACAGGCACCGCAGACCTTACGGCCACAGCTACGGGCAGCAACATCTACAATAGATGCGGAGAACATGGTCCACTCGGACTCTATGTCTCCAACATCCCCCGGAATCTGGTCAAAGCTCTCCTAGAGGTGGGAGTTTAATACATCCCTGGCCGAGGGCTCCGCCAGGCATTCCCAGCAGACCCTCACTATGCGCTTGGGCCTGCCAAGTCTGTCCGGCTTTCTCCTCCTCCAGCAGATCCAACTAACCACCAGGTGGTGATCAGTGGACAGCTCAGCCCCTCTCTTCACCCGAGTGTCCAAAACATGCGGCCGAAGGTCTGATGAAACGACAACAAAGTCGATCATTGACCTCCTGCCTAGGGTGTCCTGGTGCCAAGTGCACTGATGGACACCCTTATGCTTGAACATGGTGTTCATTATGGACATTATGGACAGAAGTCCAATAACAAAACACCACTCGGATTCAGATCGGGGAGGCCATTCCTCCCGATCACGCCTCTCCAGGTGTCACTGTCGTTTCCCACGTGGGCGTTGAAGTCCCCCAGCAGAATAATGGAGTTCCCGGGAGGGGCACTATCCAGCACCCCCGACAGGGACACCAAGAAGGCCGGGTACTCCGTACTACCGCTCGGCCCGTAGGCCGAAACGACAGTCAGAGACCTATCCCCAACCTGAAGGCGCAGGGATGCGACCCTCTCATCCACTGTGGTAAACTCCGACACGAGACGGCTGAGCTGGGGGGCAACAAGCAAACCCACCCCAGCCCGCCGCCTCTCCCCGTTGGCCACTCCAGAGTAGAAGAGAGTCCAGCCCCTCTCAAGGAGATGGGTTCCAGAGCCCACGCTGTGCGTGGAGGCGAGCCCGACTATTTCTAGTCGATATCTCTCGACCTCCCGCACAAGCTCAGGATCCTTCCCCCCCAGCGAGGTAACATTCCGTGTCCCTAGAGCCAGCCTAAGCATCCGGGGATCGGGCCGCTGAGGTCTCCACCTTCGTCCGCCACCCAATCCTCTTTGCACCGGTCCCTCACAGTTCCCCCTGCAGGTGGTGGGCCCACTGGGGGATGGCCTCGCGTCTCTCGTTCGGGCTTGGCTCGGCCGGGTCCCGCTAGGAGCAACCCGGCCACCAGGCGCTCTCCGGCGAGTCCCAACCCCAGGCCTGGCTCCAGGGTGGAACCCCGGCTCCGCCGTACCGGGCGACGTCACGTGCCTCGATTTAATAGTCCTCATAAAGGATTCTTGAACCCATCACCTAGAGCCTGTTTGCCATGGGAGACCCTACCAGGGGCATTTAAGCCCCAGACAACATAGCCTCTAGGATCATTTGAACACTCAAACCCCTCCACCACGTTAAGGTGGCGGTTCAAGGAGGGGGTTAAATAATTCTATTAGACTGAATAAATGAGACACACTTCTTTTTAACTGATTTAATCTCATTTTCTATTTTTTTGTCAATAGCTTTGAGGAAATGTGCCTTTCACAAAACTAATGTTAAATCATTCTACTAAACATGACAGACGAGACACAGTCTTAAAGCAATCTAACAGATCTACAGTTTTATTTCCAACAAATAATTTATAACAATTTCTTTCTAAAATTATTGGACAAATTTCACACTTTGCACCTTACTTGCATGATGGACATTTCCATCCTTTCTTTGCATTTTCATATTCTTTGTGTTGAGGCACTGGACATGGAGCCATCTGTCAGTCATCAAACTGTATCTGTTAATATCGTTGTAGATGCTGTTGGTCGAGGACAGGAAGGATCTCCTGTAGCGTCTGTCTTACAGCAGATATGAAGAAGCCTCTGACTGAAGAAACTGTTGTTGAATAACAGTCTGATGAAGAGGATGCTCAGGGTTTTCCATAATGTTCTAGATTTTATGAACAATCCTTCTTTGCACAATGATCTCCAGAGGTTCCAGAGGAGTCCCCAGGACAAAGCCAGCCTTCTTTATCAGCTAGTTGAGCTTTTTTATGTTCCTGGCTCTGATGCTGATTCCCCAGCAGATGATGGAGAAGACATCACACTCTCTACAACAGACTTATAGAAGATATGCAGCATCTTGCTGCAAACATCAAAGGACCTAAGCTTCCTGAAGAAGAACACTCTGCTCTGTCCTTCTTGTAGTTGGCTTCACAGTTGCATCTCCACCCTAGTCTGTTGTCCAGGGGAACACTGAGGTATTTATACTCCTCCACCACCTCCACCTGTTCTCCCATGATGGAAAAATAGATTGACCAATTCCTGTTTTCCTTAAAATCTACAATCATCTCCATACCAAGATGGCGCCGACGATGGCAGCCTCGGAGCTTCGCTCTCTCCTTGTTTTTGTATTTTGTGTGTTTATATGTTTTTCGAGCCACAGTACTGTAGTCTCGGGCCAGAATTCTGTGGTCTCATTCAGCAGAGAGGAACTTCTCAACATCAAAGAGTCCTCTCTTTGGTTTTTTTCACCATCCTTCATTGATCCGAGGTTCACTGAGCTTCTGGCAAGCGGAGTGGCGGCGCTCTACGGGATACTGCGCCGGAAGCGTTGGAGGGGAAAGCGAGCTGGCGCCCTGGTAAAGCTCCGCAAAAGAGGACTTCGCACACCACTGCCTTCAATACATGTGGCAAATGTCCGCTCTCTAAGCAACAAGATGGACGAGCTACTTCTTCTCACCGGTAAAAAACTCGGACCTCCACAGATCAGCGGTTCTCTACCGGACTTCCAGCTGTTCAGAGCGGATCGCAGCGCGGAGCTATCAGGGAAGAAGCGAGGAGGCGGAATCTGCTTTTATATAAACAAAGCTTGGTGCAGAGACATAAAAGTGCTGGGGAAAACATGTAGTCCGGATCTGGAGTAAATTTCCATAATCTGTAAAACGTTTTATTCACCGAGAGAGTTTTCCTCGTTCATAAAAATCGGCTCATATTTTTCACCGCATGGCTGCACTTCTGCCTCGGGAAAACATCTTGCTGAGCTGATTACAGACGTGGAGAAAAAAACACGCTGACTCTTTCATCATAATACTGCGAGATTTTAACAGCGCAGATCTCTCTAATGAGCTCCCAAAATACAGACAGCATATTAAGTGTCCCACCAGAGACAAAAACACAATGGACCACTGTTACACAGCTTTAAAGGACTCATACCATGCTGTTACCAGGGCTGCTCTGGGACTTTCGGATCATTGCCTTATCCACCTCATCCCAACTTACAGACAGAAACTA